>JBAIZL010000004.1:198570253-198770253 GCA_036971475.1 Prosapia bicincta
AAGAACCCCAATACCACAAAAATAATCAAAAATAACAAATAAAACAAGTTTCTTAAGATTAAAAAACTTATGTACATTTCGATGACCATGTCATCATCATCATCAGAGGGTCTTATTACAAAATTACAATCTAGCAAACAGGAAGTTACAAACTAGAGTGATGACACGGTCATCGAAATAAGTAGCTTGTTTTATTTGCTATGTTTTATTATTTTTGTGGTATTGGGGTTCTTTCCAATATTTTCATTGTGAAGTTATGTTAAAACAGATAAAAACATACACAAAACTCACAAATTAATCATGTTTTGACTCATACGCGTTTCAATGACACAGTCATCATCATCATCAGTGAGAGTTACTACTACAAACTCTAAGTTCTAAGTACAGAGTCGTAAGTTAGAGTTTGTAGTAGTCACATTCACTGATGATGATGACTTTGTCATTGAAACGCGTATGAGTCAATAAATGATTAGTTTGTGAGTTTTGTGTATGTTTTTATTTGTAGATTTCTATTGTCAAGTTCTAAGCCTAGAAAAATCCGGTAGGCCCTATATGAACGTTTCTAGAGATATATGATTACGTTATAGTAGAAATTGGACCATATTCTAAAAGGATTTACATTAATGAAACTAGAAAAAATATTTTACAAAATGAAGGTTGGAAAGGCTTCATATTAGAAATGTTAGAAATATTATTCCAAAGACTACTGTATGTGACTTTACACAAAATTCAAAACAATTAACGTAATCATCATTCGTATCAGGAATGATCACTAAGCATAAATATGCATTAATATACTAAAAATGAATGTTGTGAACGATCATCTATATGTTCTGAGATCAACATATTTTGTGTTTCACTTTTATAAATCTAATGTCGCTCGATTACTATTCGAAAAAGCAGACATTAGTTTAGAAGGCGGGTATTTTTCTAATTTAACATCAAGTATTTTTGTCCTCCAGTTCCTCTGTTGCTACAGATCGGTTAAATACGACAAATATTGTAACGAATTTCCTCTCGAAATTTACAATTTCAATATCTTCTCAATCCTTCACTCGTAATGGACCGTTATGTTACAATTGAATCAACTCCTTTCATCTCATTAACTGGTAGCTATTAATTTAAAATTCTCTTTTCATCTTTATTAGACAAAACCTCAAACTTTAGCTGAATTCTATAAGTTTACAAATTAAAATGTTTATATGTAGAACTTAATCTCCATTTCTTCAATTAGAATTGACGTTTGAAGTACAAACATCTGTGAAATATATTTGTCATTATAATCTCCAGGCTGGTAGCTTTATCACCAGAATCATCACAGATAATCAAACATTGAGTTTCAAATTATATGATTCCTTCTTCACTTGAGCAACTAGTTTTTAACTAGAAACAATGGAACATATGTTATACGTATGGAATTATGTTACACTTGCCTATAGTAGGTTCAAAAAACCCCCAAGAGGTCTGTTACGGTCTGCCTTGACAATGGGACACATCTCCGGAAACGGCCGTCCTCAATAATCAAAACGTAAGTGCTACTAACATGTGTTTAAGTGTATTTAGTTATTGAGTTTCAGTTGTTGTGTACAAGTGCTTGAGAAAAATACCCTAATGCTGTTTGAAGAATCATGTAGTGTAAAACGTTTTATGATTACTCGTACTAGAGTAATGAACTTCCAATTTAAAAAGCACAAATAAAAATATAGAAATCGTCAAACCGCTCACATATTATCTATTATTGGAGATCTATCACGTTAATAAAACAAGGCTTTCCTATTTGTTATAGTCTTGAATTCTGTTTTTGGAAGAGTTATTTTAGGAATGTTTTTCTTACATTTATGATTTTTTTTATAGTTAAATGAAAATATATTCGTGAACTTTGCTCAGGTGACAATTTATACAATACAAAATATTTTTTTATACATGTGTAAAAAAAATGTATTGAATAAATTGTTTACTGAATAAAAATAAATTAAATATGAAAAAGTAATATTTAAACTCTTTCTTTTTAAACAAAACGGCTGAAGACAATTTAAAGTCAAACTGATTACGCATAGGCCTATCTTCATTATGAAAAATTAAATCAACTATTATGATCCCAGCGTATTTAAAAGAGAATGTTATGTTCGAACAAAAGTAAAAACTAAACTGTTTGTGAACAGTCTAATGTTTCGGTTATTTTGAGTTTACCTGTCGTTCTAACACCTTGTCAATATTACCCTCCTACGTCGTTCCAACACCTTATCAATCTTACCCTCCTACTTCGTTCCAATACCTTATCAATCTTACCTTCCTACTTCCTTCAAATATTTTATCTCAGTATTACCCTCCTACTTTGTTCATTCACCTTATCCCTACTATGTACTTCCAATACCTTATTGATATTACTCTCCTACTTCGTTCCACCACTTTATCAATCTTACCCTCCTACATCGTTTAACTATTTTATCCCAATATTACCCTCCTACTTCGTTTTATCACCTTATCGATAATTCCCTACTATGTATTTCCAATACCTTATCAATATTACCCTCCTACTTCGTTCAGGTACCTCTTACGTTTCACTTCTTTATCAATAATAACCTTTTACTTCGATCCACTAACTTATCAATATTACCCTCCTACTTCCTTCCACTACCTTATCAATAATACCCTCCTACTTCAATCTACTATCTTTTCAGTATTACTCTCATACTTCCTTCTACTACTTCAACAATCGTTTATCAATTTTCAAACTTCGTTAGGTAATAGGTGCTCTCTAACTTATTCTGCCGTCCAGTAATTTTTCAAGTATTTACATCCTCCTTTTCCTTTTCCCTCTTATTTTTCCTCTACCATTTATCGTCTTCATTGCCCTACTTCTTAACATTATTTTCCATTACTTTATATATATCGAGGTATTTAAACACCCAACAGTAAAATTGTGCCTACTTCTCACAATTTGATCGATTTCTGATTTTACCTTTAGTGTCCCTTTACGTTCCCTTTGTTAAAGGTAAGGATACCAAGGAGCAGACCTTAAATGCAGTCAGTCATTTCACGTTATTCGTTTTTTCTTACACTGTTGCAGCGTCTATACGCTGTTGTATACGTCTCCCAATAAATCGCTGTAGATAGCAAGACTGCTTCAAGGAATCCTCAGCACTATCCCACTAGAGCCAATTATTGTTTCTCAATACAAGGGGAGTTTCAATATCCTAATCTCAATACACCTCGTACTATAAAATATCCGGATAATTCCTATGTATCAAGAATTAGCTTATATAAGATTTTTTAAATACAAACAAATGTTTCTGATAACTTATGTTTTCCTGTCTCGATTCTGATTTTATAAACATATTTTTTTAAAACATCCTGTAGTGAAATCCCTCGCTAAAGAAGAAACCTACTGGTCTTTTATATTTTCCACTACACTTTCTTTACCAAGGCCCCCCTCCCCAATGAATGACTAATACGGCCTCGATCCACGCTAATTGCCAAACTGTGTTCAGCTGCTATTGTTGCACTTTGATCAATCACACGCTCAAAGTCGGAAATACTTTATAAAACCCAGAGAGGGAGTCGTCGATAGTCGGATATAATTGACTGGTAAATAATGGGGTTTAAAGTTATTTCGCTTCAGTGAGTCAAAGAATTTTGAAAAACCAACATAAATTACGAGAACTGAGATTGTAATTTACAAAATTTCAAGAAAGCGGGAACGGACAAGCAAAATAGTATATAGAAGCACAAAACTGATCAATTTTTTTCCAGAATATAATTATTAAAGGTTTCAGTGAATTAATTTCTGTCCAATGCACTAATTCAGAGTAAATTTAGCTTATTACTAAAAAAATAAAAGTTAATGGACCTATACCTAATGTGTTTAGCAAACACCTGTTTAATATTACTAACTACACATATGTTACATCGTGACTAGCTGTAGCTCCAGAATAGACAGTAGTATAGTAGATAGTAAAATTTAGTTAAAGGTGATTTTATAGACTACTTTTTATGTTAGGTTTGTTATCTATAATTGCCACTTATATCATACAGATATATATTCATTATTAAGTATCTAATTCCCGTTCTCACGTACTCAATTTTAGCAAAAAAAACTATACCCGGCGATGCAGAAAGTCTTCAGGAATACGGAAAAAATTATAAAAACATCCGCTCGCGCCCCAAAAATTTAAAATGTTTTTTTAAAAAATTCTCTCTTCCCCGGAACTTGTAAAACGTTATTAATTTAATGTTTTGGCTTTATTTTTTTTAAACAATTACTCGCAAAATGCCTCAAAAGGTAATTAAACTTACTGTTGACTACAGTAAAATTACAAATTAAAAAGAAATATATCAACGTTTACAAAGCACTATTAAAACCACGTTTCTGCCGGCAAACATACCTTATAGGATACAAAACTCTCACACACATCTTATTTTTTGCGGTAATAAGCCACAAAATTACTCAAACGAACGAAAGAAACATTTAAGGAACCTAGGGAGTTTACTCACTTGAAGAATTATGAGAGCTACTACGTCAAAAAAAGCCAAAACGTTGAATTTGTAACGTTTTAGTTGTACTTTTTGAAGCATTATATATATATATATATATATATATATATATATATATATATATATATATATACTATTGTAAAAATGCAGATAGTTTTGGGGTTGAAAACCCTCAGTTCTATGTTCTGATAAGTGGAGAATGTTATTTAATTACTAAATTTTCTGTAGCAAATATTCTTGTTTTCTAAAAAAACTCTAATTTTTTCAGGTTATGAATAAAACAAATAATAAAATAAGTAATCATATATCTACATATTCCACGATGTTGTTCAACATTTTAATAAAAAAAGTAAAAATTGATTAATATCACATTTAGAGATAAACTTTCATATTATGATAGGTGCTATTGATATATTTAAAAAAAATTTAATTCTTGTAGATGACAAATAATTTTAAATTTATTGCTTTATTTTACTTTCTTTCATGTATGCTTCTTACTCATTAACTTAACAAATGTAATTGGTAATTTTTTTCTAAACTACTGTTTTTTTTCGTAATTACTTCTCTTTGTTATTCAACTAGTCTATTATCCAATGTTTTTACGAGTGCTGGTCAAGTTATTTATTAAATAATTATAATTGAAAATTAGTCTATAATTGAAATAAGTCTAAATGCATAAACTATTGATTTCGATTATTTTGAAAAAAATATTTATGTGTTGAATTTTTAAATTTTGTTTAGTTTACTTTGTTGCCTACAGTTAATCTTTTCTCTTCGATATATTTCAACACTTTAGAAAATTGCTAAATAGATTCTACATATTAAAAAACAATATGATAATATCGCTTTAAAAAAGAGCAAAATTTTGTTGTGCATGGAGTTCGCTAAACTTGTCAAATTCAGTATCTATCAACGATGTAGATCAAACTTCTAGCTACATCCATATAGAGAGATATATTGTGAGGTTTTAGTTTTCCGATATGCCACGAGATCGCAGGATAATAGGAACTTAGGAAGTTGCTAAGAAGCTTAGAAGCACCGACAGAGCGTGTCATGGTCGCTGGTTTCGAGAATTAATACTTGTTTACAGAAATAAATCTTTCTTCGCCCCCTACAAAAAACCTGACAAAACACGACTGAACAGTAGTCGGGCGTAATTTAGAAAGGGACAGAATCTTTAAAAAATATTTAAGTAGTTCTTGATGTTGTAAAGTCGATGTTAAACTTGACTTACGCAGGCTTTGTGACGAAACTACTACAGAGGCAAGACAAAGTAGCATAATGTAGTAAAAAAAATCAACTTTAAAATAAGTGTCGAAAAGGCACTTACAATTACTTCCTCCGTTTTTAAATGTTTTTTGTCGGCGTTTTCGTTGTCTTATTAATTTTTTTTGCCCAACCACGATTTTTTTTGTTTCTTTCATGGTACCAAAAACATTCTATACAAGAAAAATATTTTTTTAATGTTGCAAACATATATATTATGGTTACAGTTTGCAGTTTTGAATCGCAGTGAGCATATATCAATCTCTAGATTGTTAACATGGTTTATGAAGTAGGCCTATAACACTACTTTATTTTACATGGCAGTCGTTATTAATATATTATTATTCACACATTACACAATCTATCAACAAATCTTTCGGTTAGAATACGTCCAATTATCAAAAATAATATAAGCCTACTTACTTTATTCATCACAGTGAAACACAGAAATTGGACAGCAATTTTACAACAATTATTATATTTCATTTTATCCTTACCAAATCTGTTTTAACCATATACGTCTTACTACTTAAAATATAGTTACGTAAAAATAATTTCATAGCAAAAACGCACAAAAAAAAACAAAAACTGCAATTGTTCATAACAAGACGTCAGTTGCTCGCAATACTTCATCCAAGCCAGTAGGCTGAACATCTTTTTGTTCACGTTAGCAAAGTAAACATTTTTTTTGCTAGACCAAATCTACCCTAACCTGACTTTTATAGGTATTTTCATTATGCTATATTTTAATGAAGTATATATATAATAGAATGCTAATTCCTTGTAAAATTGCTTAACTAAGGGTGTGATTTTAAAATCTATTCCTATGACGATATTTCATGTAATATTTAATCAATATAGGTTACATATGGTTTGTGACATTTAAAATTATTTTATTATATATATATATATATATATATATATATATATATATATATATATAACAAAAAAATGAAGCTTTAGTTAATATAGAACTTGTTTAATGTTTAGTAACATAATAGCAAACGAAAAAAATTAGTTTGACCAATATATCAATTGTTATTTAACTAACTTAACAATTCTACATGTTAATTAACAATTCTTTCGTTTGTTTGTAATTTATAAAAAAAATATGAAGTAAAATAACTAATTATATAGTTGTTTCATTAAGTATATTGTATATTTTAATACATATTTTGTATAATATTTAATTTTATTAATATATAATTATTTAAATATATAACATAATTCTTGAATTTTGTAGTCCATTACGTTCAGTGAATCTTATAACCGAACACAAAAACAATAACCAACACAATACAATTCACACATACTCTTTGATACTAACGAAAACCTACCTTTAAAACCGTCACCGCTTGACCCAACATCTCCAAGCAGAAGACACTGATGAAGATCGGTACATATCGATCGAAAACGTTCTGTCTCAGTAAGTTTTAATAATATAATTGTACTAACAGACTGTTAGACATGATCAAGAGTAAAATACTGCTAGCAGACTGTTCGAAAAAAATATTTTAAACAAATGTTCTTTCTAAGAAAAACAACAATGGGAAACCAAAGAAGCTATACAATGAGGGATTAACTGCACAATGTTCTAAAGAACATTTTTAGGATTGTAAGAATTGGGAGTTTGGCGATGCAAATAATAAGAGATATAGTCCGGTAAGAGATGGAAGACATTAGAAACGTTTCTAAACATTTACTACACCAAGACGTTAAAATGACCTTCACAAAAATGAGGATAACCTTCGAAAGTATTTTTCTAATCAGATAAATTTAATTCTAAAAAAGTGGTACACAACTGGAATAAATTTGTAGTAGTTTGGACTATGTGATAACTAAGTACATCAAGAAAGCACTTAACAAACACAAGTGTTACACAAAAGTTAAAACAAAATACTCTATTTGTTTCTGCTACGACATTCAAAAACGTGATAGTAGTTATATGTTTAATAAATCCATGTTAAGTCAACTAGATGATAAATGCTCAATAAATGCTCAAAGTTCTGACAATCACGTTGAGAAAATAATAACATAAATAAAAATAACAACAGTACAAAATACACGCGTGAGATAAATAAATATATTATAGATTTATATATTGGGAATAAAAAAATCGTATTTAGACATCTTAATAATATATTATAGGGCCTAATACTGTATAATTTTTGTGGGGGAATGTTATTCATTTACTCTTTGAATAGAATAATTTTTCGTAAAAAATTATAAGTGATGGTATATTTTATATTCTGAATCTCCCCATATCACTATCTTCCATCCATCTCGGTTCGTCAAATCACCTGCCAGTTCTCCACAAGCTAAGGTCTCCTCTCTGTCTCTGTCCATCTGATCCCCAATCTTCCAGTTTCCGTGGATCGTTCCTTGACCATTTAATCGGTTATTCGTTATGCGTGCCACATAACTTAAAATCATTACGTAAACTAATTAAATCCGGTGAATTTTAGGGAAGAGATTGTAGAGAATATAAGCTATAAGAATAATTATTATTCGAATATAAAAATTCTAATCCATTACTTAGACCATATAATATAAAATTGAATATAAATTACTATCAAAGCTGGAAAATCATTTCTACATTGTCGTTTATTATTATTTTGACTAAAAGCTTAACTTTAGAATAGAGTTAACATAGTATGTCCTCTTCACTCAAATTGAGAGGAAAAATTATAGATAAGCAATTTTCGTTTTAAGTAATTATTTAAGTCTCTATAAAATAAAATGTATTTTCCACTTCTATACTATAATGTAGAAGTATAGACTTCTATTAATTTTTTTAATATTCAAAAGAATGAACCTTAGATTAAAAAAGATCAAACCTATAACACTTTTGTCTCAATCCTTCTTTATAACAGAAGTTCCGAAATAAATATTATATTCCACATTGTAGTTATATTTAACGACTTTAAAGATTATCTTTAATTTAGAATAAGGGTAGCCGATTTTCTACTGGGGGAAACGCAAGGATCATAACAAGACGTAGGCATTAAAACCCTAGTAATTACGTTTCATTGTAACTTAATAAAAGGCACTTTTGTTAAATATAACCTTAGTTTGTTTTCTATTTATACTGCAGGTCTATGATGGATACTGTTATTATTAAAAGTAATTGTATTTTTAATAACGAAAATTATTAAAGAAAAAGTATTCAAACTATAATTGTTCTAGTAATTTTTTCAAAAGAATTTTTTTAAAGTCATAACATCTTAAAGTAATAATCTATTATTTCGATATTCTATTAAGATAAAACGAACTCGGAGCAACTGCATCAATTTCTTGACCTTTTACAAAAATCTGCTCCCTCTTTAAATCTGCAATCCAAGGCACGCTTTTGCAAACCGTCTAACAATATGTCAAACCGTTTCCATTTGAGTGTCTAAAACAAACTGAACTTTAAAACAATTTAGGTTCGGAAAGCGCTCCCCAGCCCTTACATGTTTTAACCCCTAGCGGTATTCACTATTCATTATGGCGTGAAGAAGCAACCCCCTCCCTTACAACTTGGAGGGAAGTAAAAGAGAAGCCATTAATCAAAAAGCGTTTCGGAGTCATCAATGTCAATCAAGTATGTTTAACCCTCATGGCCTCGAAACTGTGTAAACACAAAGTCTTGGCACGAACTGAACTATTTCAGAATTAGTTTAATTAGTATTTCTCACTCTGACCTTGAAACTTCCAAATCGATAACAATCAATGAAACGAAATAAAAATAAAAATGAAATAAGTTTTTATGGCACTACAACAACAATATGCAGTTCGAGAACAAAATTATCATCTACTGTAATTTTAATTATATTATTAAAAGGAATAAGCACTATTATAATATTAATTACATATTATATATATATATATATATATATAATATTATATACTATTATAATATTAAGGAATAATACATTATTTCATATATTACAAAAACGTCTTCACGCCTTTAGTCTTGTTAATTCTTTTTAGATACCAAACGGAATAGAAAGTTTTACGTTCTCCAAACTTCTTCAATAGAATGCTTTCATAAATTGTGTGTAGTTCGCTGTGTTGTTGCAAAGAGTGACTAAGATTTTAAAAAATAATTTAAAGTAAATTGCAGTAATTAGAAATTTAATAAATCAACTTCCTATACTTTATACCAGATTGTTAATTAGGAAATTAGGCATTGATGGAGTCGTTACTCTACTTTTCGTCAGATAATATTCTAAGAAAGGAAGTTACACTACCATTCGTATCCGGACACTTTACCGAAAGTGATTTATTTCATTTTAAAAATAATGAATTGTAATTTCATATCGTTTTATTTATGTTTCCTTCATATTTTTGAACATCTTACTACAGCAACCCTTATTTAATGGAAAGATATGTGTCTACGCATAAAGGACGTACTGTAATATAAGATAGTTTAGATTTTCCGAATGATCGAACATTTTACACCGAGACACATATGTCACAAACGTGAATAAAGTATTAGAAAATGAAATACAAACAATACATGCTTTAGGTCGATGATAATACTAG
The DNA here is from genome assembly GCA_036971475.1 of Prosapia bicincta. Classification (NCBI taxonomy): domain Eukaryota; kingdom Metazoa; phylum Arthropoda; class Insecta; order Hemiptera; family Cercopidae; genus Prosapia; species Prosapia bicincta. The sequence continues at coordinate 198,580,541 of JBAIZL010000004.1, forward strand.
TGATTCATAGTAAGAAATGAATTATAGACAACTGAAAAGAACTATAGAAGATCAATTACGAGTGCAACAAATTTAGGAAATATTTGAAATTGTGTCAAACATAAATATAACAATTTATTTATACCAAGATTTTTAAAACCATTACCACTGAGTGTGAGGTATAGCAAATGAACCTGGCTGAAGACCAGGAGTTTTGGGGTGGGTTCACTGTTGAATAGCTGAACGGGTTTGAGATTAACTAACGAAATTAACAGATCTAGAATGTAATTGCTTAATTTTTTTCATCATTACAATTCTGCGTTGATAGATAGTAATTGAGTTCTTAACTTGTTTCATTATAAAAGTACTTTGGTCATAAAAACTTATATCGGTTTTGAGCCGCTTGCTCACCTACATTATCTTTACATCCATACATAAAAACATTACTCCTGTTTAACTAGAAACCTAGACATGTATCGTCACATTTCCCTATGTGTATTCATTAATGTTAAAAATTCATAGTTTCACATAGACAATCATTTTTCAGAATTATAAAAAAATGTTTTCAGTAATGTACGATTGTTTTAAGGTTCACCTTGTTTTAAAACAATTGGGTCTATTATTGAAAATAACTGTTTGTAGACACAATAGTATTTAGAATATACGAATTTTTATACATTAAAATATTTATTTATTGTAAGGACTACTAACATAAAACTAAAAGCCTTCAACATATTTCTGTTTCATATAGCATGGTGCAAGATTACGTTTTTAGTTTAAATACTGTTCTGTTTGTAAACCATAGCTCCAAAAGCATTGACGAGTTCTGCTCCATTTTTCTTGAAACATTATATTCATAGCAATATGTTAGGCTATTTCATTTCAATTACTTTAATTAGGCCTATAACTTTGTAGAATATCAGTAGAGTGGAGTAGTTAGGAGGTATTGTAATACCCAGGTAGAGAGCAGGGTGCTTCCAAGACTCTACGTGCCTTACTTCTGTCAGTAGCATTGTTTTTTTTCATGTGTCCGCCTCTAGGCTACTTTAATTAGGCCTATAACTCTGTAGAATGTCAGTAGAGTGGAGTAGTTAGGAGATATTGTAATACCCAGGTAAAGAGAATGGTGCTTCCGAGACTCTACGTGCCTTACTTCTGTCAGTAGCATTGTTTTTTCATGTGTCCGCCTCTAGGCTACTTTAATTAGGCCTATAACTTTGTAGAATATCAGTAGAGTGGAGTAGTTAGGAGATATTGTAATACCCAGGTAAAGAGCATGGTGCTTTCGAGACTCTACGTGCCTTACTTCTCTCAGTAGCAGTGGAAACTCGTATGTCCGCCTCTAGGCTACTTTAATCACATCGTGCATCCGTAATGCCATTAGACAAAGATATCTTTTGCCAAACTGATAGGTTTATATAAAAATACGAAAAAGTATAAAAAACGTTTATTTTACGAATATGTTTAGCATTACAAAATTTATGAAGTATAATTTATATAATTCGAGTTATAATTTATTAGCTAAATCAAGATTTGAGTTGGAATTATTTTGATCAATGTACACTATTGCGATGGCCACATTTTTGTATTTTGAGTTTTATTGGTTACGAATTATCCTTCATATGCCAAGGGTTTGTTTGATTTAATAGTTTGAGAGTTAACACACCATTAGTTTCGGGTTCTTACTTATAGATACCATGAGGTCATGACACTTTCTCACATTTTCGGACGTACTAGGATTACCCTAGAACAATAATTTTAACATCGCTTTCGTGGGGTTAGTTGGTACGTGGTCAAAGGCGTAAGAGTGAGTACGTGTGGTCAACAAAACCTGAAGAGGCGGAAAAAATACTCAGAAATATATATTACTGTATATATATATATATATGAGTATATAACACGCAATATGAAAAATACTCAAAAATATTGTATTACTCAATCGGGGTAGGCCTAATAGTGAATTTTATAGCTCTGCACGGCTGTAAGAAATACTCTCGTCTGCCTTACACTGTCAGAACAAGTATTATTATTATACTTTAAATTATACTTACAATAATACTTATTGGTTTACTGTCATTGGGAATAATTTGGAAACTGTAAAACAAATTGCATTTTTCACAGTCATTGAGACTGGGATATCTAATAGTAAAAAAAATTATCTTTAAGCACAAACGAATAGATCTATTCTTAATATTTACCTATTGTTTTTATAAACATAATGTTATCTACTTTAATGAATTTTCACTCTCAGCCTCACGAACTCATCCAGAAGTAAGTAAGCTTATGCGAGTATAATTAACATATAGACCTAGCTTTAGTTATAAAATACAGTAGTTACATTAGTTGAAAACAGGCTTCTCAAATAACGTGGTATGCAAATGTTACGAGTGTAACAGCAGCCGTAAAAACACTAGTTTTGGAAAGCTATGGTAGTTCTACCATCTAAGACGTTATCAAGAGGGCTTGTCATGGGGTAGAGGGTGCTAATAGACAAGGTCGCTGGATTCTGTCAAAGATGTCTCCCTATAGATGAAATGAAACACGTGTGAGGTGGACAGACGGACAAGTAGCAAGACTGGCAGCCGAACCTAATGTTAAGAGTCAAAAATGTTAAATGGTTAACAAAGCGAAAATTACACAATGAAAATTTAAGGTTTGTGCACTTTTCTGTAGAGCATTATTTATAATTTCAATGCTGTATACAAACTTTAGATAATGTGGTTTTCATTTCTATAAAGATGTTCATCTTTATAAATTATCATCAGCGCCAGTAAACATCATCGCAGAAAGCTTACATAAAAACAAAATATTACAATCATAAAATATTCAAGAGAGGTTAATTATTCTTATAAATGTATATATACAAAAATTAGATAAGCCAATACATGAAAATAAAACTAAACTTGAAAAAAATATTTTTAACAAATATATATAGAACTATAAAACAATAGCTATAAGTATATTTATTTCTTTATAATATATATTTTATTATAACTATTTATTGCTTGAAATGACTAGTAATTACCTCGTCAGATAAATAATTTTAAATATTAATTTTTCATCCACTTTAATTTTCTTTTTCATTATTAGAAAATGATTGTACCTGATACATTTGGAGACAAAGATAAGATCTTTGGATTTTAGCCATGAGGGTATATAGACAGATAGACTTAGAGATCGAATCAAATTATAAATAGGATAAAATCACTCAAAAAACCAAAAATCACGAAACCTATTATTCTCTCAAAATTTATTTCTAATTTTCCCATTGATTGTTTATAATGGAAATATAAATTATAATTACCAATACTGGTGGCAAAAAGTTCATCTAAACGTAAACAAATATGAAGTCTAAATCTTATTTTTTTTTAAATAAAGATAACAATTCTTTATACTAGGAGATCTTTTGCTAGGAAAGCGTATATTGCTCTGTCATTAGACCAGTACTTGAATATGCTGCCCCAATCTGAACCCCGGCATCCACAACTTCGAAACTGAAATTGGATTCAATTCAAAATCGAGCATCAAAAATTATTATTGGTGCATTCTCCTCAACCAACAACGGAAAAGCTGAAAGGGAATGTGGTCTTCCTCTTCTAGAAAGCAGGCGCAATCTTGCCACCATTAAGTTCACCAACAAACTACGTTGTCACAAGGTAGATCATATCTCCACCAGAGTGTTTAATTAATGGAAAGATACGGAAAGGCTTAAAAGATCATCAACGCTCCAACTTGATAGAGCTATTAGGAGACAAATAAAGCTGGAGCATTCCACGTTGGACTTTCTGCAGGAGCCTCTTTTTCCCAGAGGAGCACGAAAGGAAATGAAAATTAATTTGAATCTCCTACACCCAACCTCGAAGAAGGATGGCCCGCAGTTTCTTAGACAAGAAGGTCTTGAAACGTTCGAGAGGCTCTCTCAGGGGAACTTAGCAGTTGCCTATACGGACTGCTCATCTGACAGATCTCTCAACAAGGGAGGTGCTGGTGTTCTTTTCCTTCTTCCAAATGGAGACAAATATGTGCATAAAATCAACACAGGGTTGATCGCTTGAAACTTTACCTTCTTGCAATTAAGGAGGCACTTACCTTGTATCTGTCCAGTCCGGAATTTTTGTCGGCGGAAGGATTAGTTATCTTTTCTGACTCAAAAGCTGCCTTAGAAGGAATCAAAAATGGAGAAACCAACATCACCTCTGCCATCAACATCCTACTGGAAAGTTTGCTCTGCAATGGGAAATCCTGCTTGCTGCAATGGATACCTGCACATGTGAATATTGAGGGAAACGAGTGTGCGGATTCGTTGGCCAAAGAAGGCAGAAACTCTGACCAACATTGTCCTACTATAACGCTTGCAGACACAAATGCAGTTGCAAAGTACAGACTTCTGCCCCATTCCTTCAGAAAACCCCTTATTGTCTATTTTGATGGTCCCAGAATCGTTACGTCTACAATTGCAAGACTTAGGACAAACCATTTTAAAGGAATGAAGATTCTTCCAGGCAAGACCAAAACATATATCTCCTGCAAGAACTGTTCCGATGCCCATCTCACGCCAGACCACATTCTCGAATGCCCAGCCCTTGTGCCATATATCTTGCGACTTGGAATGGTGCCACTAGCTTCGGAACTCCAAGAGGTCCTCTACAGTGTGGATGCCTTGAGGCTGGCGGACGCAGTTTTGAAGACCCACGATGCTATCTAAAAAACCATGGACACGAAAAAAAACGAGATCTTTTAATTATAGACCTAGTAAATTATAAGTTATAGATATTTGGGAATTTCCCAAAACTTGGTAATGACAAAGTTTTATTTTTTTGTTAATTAATCCAATAAGCAAAGATTTACAGCGTTTAGTTTACGTGCAATAAATATATTTTAATACATAAAAGAAAACCTAATCAATACTGTCTTCTTTATTATTTTGTTTATTGTATATCAGATTGTTTGTTCTTTATTATAATTTTTTTTGTTTTCATATTTATTTGCAATATATCGAGGTAATAAATTATTATTCTACATACCATTAAACATGTTACATATACATTCCAAACATGTTATTAAATTTAGATGTAATGGTAAGAACTACTGCTCTCCAGAAGTACTATCCATGTTTTTATTTTCATAAAACCGAGTTTGTGACGCAAAAATTCCGATTAAGATGTAAAAACTTTGTGTTATTTGGTTTAAAGAGTCATTTAAGAAATTATCATGATTTATGCCACGAATAAACTGCAAAAAACGCAATGGCACTCTAATTATTGTAAATAGCATTCAATAGCCTCATGAAAGAACGCATGCATACGTTCAGACACTCCAAGGAAAAAATGAAATACATGTTTTTCTTGTTACATTTATTGACTGACTTGATCGAAGCTATGAGTTTATTTTCCATCTTGACTGTACTAACGAGGATGAATTCAAAATACAGTGTAGAGATTAAATCTTGTGGGCTGTAGGCAACAGAATTTTCAAAATTAAGTGATACTCTTCAAGTAGCCTATTTGACTAAGTTATTGTCATTGAGTTGTTAGATATATAGCCTATTTCTGAATCGTTCAACGATTCTAAAAAAGTAGAATTTACTTGATTTTCTTCTGTTGCGTCCAGTTATCAAATACATTGCAACTCATAAAAACTGTTGAATATTCATCAACGTCAACCTCCTCGCATATATTGTATTAAAAAACCATGTAATTGCCTACGTCCATTGTAACTGTTGTAAACATTTTAAATCAACTACCCACTTGTTGCTCTAGTCCTAAGCTATTTCATAGTAACATTGTAAGATTTTATTTATAAGAATGACAAACTGTTTATGTATAATACTATAAGTATTTAAATATAATCGTAGTTCATTTATTTAATTTTGTAACATTTAAATATATACATAATTGTGAGTCAAAGTTTTGTTCCTTTTTTTTACTCTGTGAGTAAATACCTACAAAGTGGATTTACTTGTATAGGTACCTAAATTTTTATTCTTAAACTGAAATCGTAAAAGAAGATGAACTTTAAATATTCGTCAAGGTTATAAAAATAACAAGTTGCTATAAAAAAAATGTATAATTTTTTGTTCGAAGTCGAATATAAAGTAAATAAAATATTTCGACATCTTTAAAATAATGAAAAATACAATGTTTTTTACGATGTTCATCACGATATAAAACAATACCGTTCTCCACAAGGTATTTCAGAAATTATGCTTTCAGAATAAGGCACTTTACGCCATTATACCTTCGGGGTTCCAGCATGGGATTATAACGCGGGGTTTTTCCTGGTAAGGTTTCTTCTTGTAAGGTTTTTCCTCCAGCGATACTTACCTCCTGATTTTTCCATTAATTCCTTCACTCACTGTAAAGATACTAAGCATGTGCATGCGAGACGGAGGCTGCCACGACGACTGGGCAGGTTTTAGAGTCAAAAACCAGTAGTTATACCCATCACGATTATAAGCTAACACAAGAAGACTATAGTCTTCTATTACGTTATTATTGGAAATGTAGCTGGGTAACGATTTACGCCGCTAGGACTGTCCCTACATACAACATAAAACTCATAGTCAGTGCACGTTAACATACGAGTAGTTAATGAATTTCGACTACATCTTACCCAGTAGATCTGTCTTGACTGATTGATATCATTCGCCGACCAGCAGACACTCACCAAATTGGTTTCATTTAACTGATTATGAACTACTCTAGTTTTCTTGTATGACTTCTAGGGCTAGTAGTACCCTAATATTACTAGGGCAATATTACTTGTTTACAGTACACAGGTTTATTGCCAACGGGTCACCGCTTATGGGTAGATCGTCAGCCAGACTACTAAACTATCTACTTCAACACTGAATTTTTTTAATTACAAAATATTGAACCTTAGTGTTTTATTTTAGTTAGACAAAATATTCTTCTTTCCTTAAATAAAACTTCTTTCCTTTCTATCTAAATCTAAATAAGAATTATTATAAACAAAATTTGTTACATCTATGTATTTTTTATTATGAAATCTAGTCATTAATATTATTAACATTAAATTTTTATTTTAACTGGATGAAATTTCAAAGTGTTATAATAAATACATGGATAAATTATAAATATATATTACAATATAACATGAATAAACTTGAAACATTTTTATAAAATGGTAGAATTTGATTATTCAATGATTAATGAGTTTCATTGAATCAAAGTAAACTTGAAAAAAGTTCTTGAGTTTTAATGGAGATAAAAAGGATATTTTCTGTCGAAAATTCTAAAGCAGAACTTTCCAGATTTGAAATTTGTGCACTTTTTACTTTTTAAACAAGATTACTATTGAAGGTTTTCGATTACATTCTGATTTTTACTCTTTTCGATAATTATGCGAAAGAATTTTTAAGAATGGTTTTTATATCAGTTATATTTACAATTTTTTAAAAGTTTTAATATGTAAATAAATTATATTTGTTCAAATAAAACTTGTTAAAATAAAAAGCTAGACCAGAGAGTTTCCTTATGAAGCGTCTATAGTCAGATAATAGCGTATTATTTAAAGTACAATAATCTTTTTAGACAAATTTTATTCGTAATTAGAAACACATAATAAAATAATGAATGATTGTCAAGTGATTTCATTGATAAATACGTGAAGAAAAGAAGTTTTACCGTATTGGACACAAGTAACTACAGTCAATCGTGAAATTTGGGAGTATCTGAAGTAACTTTCAAAATCAGTAGCGACAAAATCAACGCGTTAGAAATTGTTTAAATTATTACTTTTTATTTTTTAATACAAACCCTAGATGGTACAATTTATTCAATTACTTCTATGAGTTCACACTCTCCCAATATATATCTTGTTCAAATTTTCAAACGTTATAAATAAACAATTGTTTAAAAAAATCAAATTGACTTCAAAAAACAACGCGAATATATAATTTTTACTTACTAAAAACTCAAAAATTATTTTGCAATAGCAAAAACATAATTTATTATAAGCTTATTCCCCACACAATTTCGAAGTCGGCGCCAAATTTCATACTTGGACTCATTCTGAGCCTAAACAATGTGAACGTAGTCTTTGAGTGTGAGAGAAACCTGACAAATAAAGGGTTTTACATGATGCTGAAGCCCCTCAGCATATAGAATAACATATTATGACCTAAATACACGTTATTTAATCATTACTTCCATACACTTATTTTATAGATAAATTTACTAAATTTATAACACAAAAGGTTGAAGGAGATATTATCTTATGTTTATAAGCATCTACAGCAATCAAATTTCGTGTAATTCGTTCAAAGAAGGTTGAATTGTCTGCAATCTGTATATATGAACGAAAATTATGCGATCACATATTTTTATCTGACAAAATCTGATATAATGTGGACTTTGCCGATAACAAAGATCAATTATCGTCCTCAATACTCTAATTAATATCGAACACATGAAATGTTTGTTTCGCGACAAGACTTTATAGTTTTCTATAGTAAACCATGGGAAATCAAGCAATCAAAAAGTTGATTGTTTTAGAAATATATAAAGAAATTTAGTGGGTCATATATTTGATAAATTATACTCATGATAAATTATGTTTTCGTCATTGGAAAATTATTGTTGAATTTTATGAATAAAAATTATATATTCGGGTTCTTTTTCTTAAGCACGTTCAGTTTTTTTTTAAACACGTCTATTTCTTCATTTTTAGAGGTATGATCTCTAACTTCTATTTACATTAAAATCGAATTTCGTGTCATACCGTTGATTATGTTGGCAAAATTATCACTATTTATCCTTACAAATTTCTGATGTTTATATCCCTCTAATCACATTGCTTGATCGTTGTTCAAATAATTGACAGGCGCTTGAAGAATACGATAAAATAACTCCCAGCCAGAAGAAATTCATTTATTAATGTATGTATGAAATTATGATCAATTTTTCTAAAATTCTATATATTATTTATCTTGCAATTACTTTTTTTTCCTTCCGATTAAAAACGTGGTAATAATCAATGCAAAACCTCAGGAAAATATACAATAATGCTATCTTTAATAATTATTAAGAAAACATTTTTTACACATAATACATTCATAAAAAAATGAAGAGAAAATTGACAGTGAAGTTATATTTTATTTATAATGGGGCACCAGGAGGGTTTCCCTTTTCATTTGCATGGAAAATCACTTTGATCGGTTCGATACTTCCAAAGCTAAGGTGGAACAAACATTAAAAAACACACGGATCGAATACAGAATCTCCTCCTTTTTTAACGTCGGTTAAAAAGTACTTTTTATTCATCCAATAAAGTTCAAATACATTTTTTAAATTTGCAGTGGATGATAATTATTGTTAATAAAGTATTTCAAATATTAATTCATTAATTAATTTTATTGAATTAGTTTTAGTTTCATATGTGAAAAAGCTTCTCACAAATGGAGCAAATATTTTTCGTTCCATTTGGCTTAAAATGAGTTATAAGTATGATTTCATAAAACGGCTGATTTTATGTTATATAGTAGAACAGCTGGTTCAATGCATAAATAATGTTACTTTATTTATATTCATTGTAATTATTTAATAAAAATGTTACTAAAATAAATATTATTGTTGACATAAGTAGGAATTTACTTTAAAAATGTTTATTTATATTAGTTCTGTCTAAAGATAAAAGATAATTTTCGTGTTATCTAGAATGCATCTTTAATCTACAATTTTATTTTCATATTCAAACTTATAGAAATAAATAATTTAAAAAAATATTTTATCATGTAACTATTTTAAAATAGTATTTCCAACATAAGGCTAAATCTAGTTAACACAACGAGAATAGTCTCGCAATTGATTGGAAAGAAGTAGCGTTGTATTTAGGTAATCTTAGTGATGTTGTAGTAGATCCACATTCTGATTCGCCTTTATTTTTTAGCATTTGTATCCTACTTAAGAATAGAAGAAATATGCTAAATTAAATCCAACGAGGTGGCGATATGAATCCCCAACTTATGCTGAATTAAAATTCTCTTTTTTGAGGCTGACACTTTTATGAAGCAGTCATGCTTTCGGGATTCTATTGAGGTAAGCTTTTTGATTTTTTTTACAACACTCATGAATTAGGTGAATTCTGAATTTGTTTTAACTTAACCTTAAATGAGTAAACACGATCTGATAGACACGTTAGCATTTGTGTTGTGTTTGGTTGTGATCACTGATATCATCTGAGAGTCTTAAATTCATGGTACCTTCCTCCCTATTTGTCTAGGGATTTTTTTTTTTTTTTGTATTTTATTCAAACCTACCGTGTCTGTCGGATCATGTTTACACTACCAAGCTAGAAGAATACGTCACTAGTGGACTCTTACTTCACACCCAACAACCTAGTCCCCTTTATCTGTCAAATTTCTAAGGTAACAAGATTCCTTCTATCTTTTTTGTATACCTAATTATTAGTAAAATCCCCCCCCAATGAAAACATGCTTGATTGATGTGTATATCATCTTTGACTATTTCCCTTATTTATTTGAAATGGATCAGAGGTTGATGAGCCTTTCTTTGAGAGAAATAGATAGTGGTAAAGACATCATAGATGGCAAAGACGTTGAACCAGCTAACAGGCAATATGGGTCATAATTTTGAAGGGTAAAGGGCTGAATATTGTCGGCCCATTGAAGCAAAATGAAAGAGAATTATCAAGGAATTCTCCCCATTAAAAAAAAAAGGAAGTGGGATAGTTTGTATAAATTTTTTAAATATAAGTTACGTATCTGTCAGGCACTGTTTACATTTTTACCGGGGAAGAGAATCTTTACACCTAATGTTTAGTTATCTAAACTAAAGTTAATAAACAACTTAATATAATCTCCTTCCTTATGTTTTAACTGTTGCCTAAATTTTGTTTTGTAAGTGCAATTTCAATATTGCTGTTTAAGATTCAATTCCATAAACTATACCATTATTTTTTTTAAATTACTAAATATTTTTTGTTTTTAATTCCGCGTCAGTTATTCGGTCATCTAAAACCTAAACATATGAAACAATTCAAACAACTTTATAGTCTTTCAAAACGCAATAACAGCTATTAAGCCCCGAAGATGTAAGCTGCAAAAATATACAAGTTACAAAAGCAACTTAAATGCACACATCTAAAATAAATAGGCAATACAAAGAAAACATTGGCAATAATTGTCTAAAATATAAATAAGATTTTCCTAAATAAATATTAAACACAAATTCATATATCTTGAAGTGTCGGATTGTATAAGTGGTTGCTTTGAAGTGGATGGGGAGGGGGAGTGTAGACAGTGACTGATTGATGATTGTGGAAACACCAAATTGTAGAATAAACTTATTCATTGAAAAGATCTGAACCTTATACGTCTTTGGATAATATCAGTTAGAAGGAATAGAAAGTTTGTGAATTTTCAAAATAAACAGATGATATTTGTGCCATTTATTTGAATTGCAAGAAAAATTTTTCAAAATATCTTTAAAATATTTGTCGATGCAGCTTCCCGTTGGTTAACTTTAATAAATTCGGTTTGTTTCTGCACCGCCGCTAGGTTTGTTTTTTTAACAATGTTGTCTTTGTTTTTTTTTTATTGCTAGTTTATATTACTTCATTCGTCCTCATTATACAATTATTTTTGGTAATTAATTTTTTAGATCTTTCTATTCAAACTCTTGAATCTAACCAAATTTATAAACACATAGTCCAATTTTTCATGGAATAAGCATATTTTTTTAATAATGATATCCGTATAAAAATTATGATATTTTATAATAAATATTAGTTATAAATATATTTCTTATTATGTTAATAGCAATGACAACGAGAGATTTGTTAAATTAATTACTAAATAGGAATAATTATAAACCTGTGTTAAAAATATTTCTCTTCATAGCAAAAACCATTTACGTATAACTTTAAGTTTCGCAAAATGAAAATTAAGTTGATTAAATAACACTAAAAACGTTTATTAAAAATTTACTAATTTACAAATTGTTAAAATTATAGTAAAACTATTTGGAAATATATCAAATTCTTTGAACTAAACCTTGATCTACAAATAAACATATAAAAATGCAGTTTATTTATAGTCCTGCTTAGGGTTGACGCCTCTTTGCGACCTAGCTAGAGAATAGGTCACTTCAGTTATGGGACCCTAAACACGTGATCTCTTCCATATTTTTCAGGGTAGGGAGTTTTGTGTCCTACCGCTATGTTTCATAAACGGTAATAATCAGATTGATTAAACTCCTGTAACTTTAAGGAAATGCGTTTTTTTTCTTGGGAAAGTTGCATGTAATGAATTATAAAACCTGTAAAAGGTTTTACTTTGTGTTTGTTAATTTAGTTGAGTATTTACTGTGTTTCTTATAAACCATAAAAGTACTTTCCAGTAGTGTTTCCTTAAAAATCACTGCAACATAGCTTAGGTGACAACAGAAGGGTTGTTGTCGTAGTTGTTCAAAAACCAGAAACAATACACTTCTCAAATTATTCAATGACATTTGTAAATTCAGAATAAGACGCACAGGGACAAAATCGATAGTATAATTCTATAGTTCTAAAAAATATAATAGCAGTCCAAATCTGTTTTGGTTAAAATATTGAAAACGTCGAACGTACATTACGATGTAATATGTAAAACTTGAAAAAACCTTAACAAGAAAAGCTAAAACTTTTAAATTATCAAAATTATTTAAACAACTTGAAAATTGAACTTTAAATAACACTTGATGTGAGGAAAATTTAAAAACAACTAATAAGTATGGGCCTAGCCACATTTAAAACTATATTTATTTTGTTCTATGTTTGTGTTTCTTTTTTATGAAATACATATACATATATATATATATATATATATATATATATATATATATACATATATATATATATATATATATATATTTATTTATTTATTTATTTATTTATTTATATATATTTAGTTGTGTAACATTACATGTAATTTCTAAATAAATATGTAATAAAATCCTATTTTACGTAACATACATGTTTCTACATCAAATACATTACAATTTTACTGCGAATTTTTTTCAACAAACGGTAATGAGCCAACATAACACAACAGAACCAATTACTGTTTAAGTGAAATTTAATTTAGCCTCACTTTTCACCGTTTAACATCTTTAACGAAAAATCTAAAGTATCGTCACTATTAACACACCACCGTTATCCATAAAAAGCAGAAAATAACCTATGACAAGCAAACATAAGCATTATATAATTACGTCATAGTATAATTATGCAATTATATAAATTAATGTCACTGGTCTAATGCTATCACTCCGAACTAAACTATCTAGGATAGGCAGTGGGATAGGCAGATGTCTATCATAAACTCAAAATAGTTGTATATACGTAAAATTAGTGACTTTTATTCTGTAATAAATCAAATAAAATAGTCAACGGCATTTTTTAAATTGTGACTTTCCTAAATTTGTAAATGTCTAATTTCTTTTCAAAATTGTAGGTAAAATTAAAAGGAATTTTCAAAATTACTTTTATAAAATATTTTATAACTTCGAATTTATTATATAATACGTAATTGTCGTCTAATCAAATTCATATTGTTACATATATTTGCTGAAGAATTATAGGCTATAAAGATAAAATTCTCTTTGCAAGGATTAAATAATTCAAAGTAATCCTACGATAATTCTTTGTTTTTATTTGTTTTTAACATTTCTCTAAAAAAAAATAATATTTCCTTAATAAATAGATTGCCATACTATAATTGTAAATAATTTCGGTTCATTATTCACGTATCAAATATTTTTATAAAACAAATTCGAATTACTCATAAACCAAAAATGTCTAAAAACTTGAAAAGTACAAAATTAATACATTTCTTCTTAGAGAGAAAATAAAATAGGCACAGATATTTTAAGACAACATTTCCGAGAAGGAATTTAAATGAAGGCTGTGCGGGTAAACGTGGATGATGGATGATCGACCGAGTTTTCATTGGCTACTGAAGACAACCAACATCGCCCCGCATTGGAAATACGCACTCTACGGACCCAAAACTACCGCAAATCCATTTTTCCTCATTTCGACCATATTGTGTTAGAGTTTGACGAGGAGGGATGATCTCGCGTGGAAAAATGTCACGTGTTCCGAACGGAGGGTGACAAATGGTCAAGGCGCAGCCCGGAGCGATTAGCGAATTTCACTTTCTTTTGTGTTTTGTAGGAAATCGAGTTGATTGTAAAATCATGAATATGGGTTTACTTTGGGTAGGAGTGAGTTTATTGTGCAAATGGGTTCAAAAGCTTAAAGGAATTTATTTCTCTTTTTAAATATATATTACTGTATTAATTTCAAATTTTGTAACTAATTTTTGTTTAAAGCTTAAAACCTTTTTAAAACCATTATTCAACCTAACATAAAAATGTAATGTTTTCGCTCTAGAAGCAAGTAACACTGTAAACCTCCATTACTTGTGCTACATTTGAAAACTAAAATATGTTGCCAGAGGTTTTTCAAAGTTAAATTACAGTATTCCTCCCACTAAATTAATCATTTTGTTTAGATATCTGTATGTAAAATCTTTATAAAAAAGATATTTTTTATATAAATGCACAACAAAATGTATGATGATACATGCTTACTTTATTTTATGCAAATATATTTTAAGAAAATTTTACATTCGAAGTCGTCAATTGTTTTTCTTGGCTGTTCGTTATATATTTTTTATTTGTTAGCTATTTATTTCCGGCATTTTATAATGTTTAAATTATATTAAACACGTTTACATCAGATTCAGCAAAATACTGATCAACAGTATTCATATCATCCAACTGTTTAGAAATATTTAGTTTTTCTAATTTCTGTGTTTAATAAATTGGAGAATACATTTTGGAAAAATATAATAATTTTATTTAATCACACAAAATATATTTTCATGAAATATATGTGTTTTACTCGTACATATTTATGAAGCGCCTCTGTTTAGTTTCAATTAAGTAAATATTTGGCTCGTTTCAATTTACATAGGGTAATTCCGGGAGAGATGGCCCCTCGAGTGAGATGGACCACTATATATATTTCCAAACGTAGCCACTTTAGCTCACTACAAGTAACGTGCTAATGTCGTGTTTGACTAGTTTGATGTGCTTTGACGATTGTGCTTGATTTCATCAATTACTTCTTGATTTATCTTTGAAAATAATTTCAAGGTAAGTGAAAAGTTTTGTAGTAGTTGAGTTGTCAACCTGTCATACTGTGCATTACTAAATAATATTCAGTAAGTTTGATATATAAATGAAAGTAAAGCTCTTAGTGACCATTGTATAGCACATTTGTCATCCTACGCCCACTGGGTCCAATATGGCGGCCTGGTCCATCCCTCCTAGCAATCGGGAGAGATGGATCAGTGTATGTGTGGGTGAGATAGACCAGATTTTATGTAGTAGGATCAGATTGTTTTATTTTTAAAAGAGTAAATAATACTAAATAACAGAATACAAGAGTAAGTATGAGGCGTATAGTATAATAGACAAAATAGTATGATGGACTTATGGTGTATAGACACAATAATCCATTGCTGATGATTGGGTTTCTCACTTAATCTAAATAAAATAACTTGAAAGGCAGATATGTAGGTAGATATTAACATGTTTATATTTGTACAGATGCCAACAAGATACTGGGGTAGACCAGGCTCTTTAAGGGACAGCTGTTCAAGGCGATACAAGCCTTGAAGGAGAAAACTATGGGTATCAATGTATAGTCCATGTGTTTTAGCATTCCTAAGACAACTCATTAAAGGATAAGAGTCTACCACATCAGCCCAATCAAGAAGTCCATTGGTACTCTCCAGTAGCTGGTACTTCCTCAGAACTAACGTTTATAAAACGTATACAATATTTCAGCAATACCTGTTCTGAAAAAGTAAATTACAGCATGAAATGTAAACTGTAATTTTTTAAAACTCCCAATTTCTGAAGAAAATATAAGAAATATAACCTTGTCGAATGAAAAAAAGTTATAGATTTAAAATTGAAGGGAAACAGAAGAAGACAAACAGAAATGGCCAATGTGTTCAAGAGTGTTCATAAAAATATAAGGATGAAGATAAGGTCAATAACGAGAGTGAATGAGAGGAAGACTGAAATGAAGATCAATTTGTGTTGTTCCATAAAGATTAAAACAGTACAACAGGTAAAGATCATTGTGTGACATCCAAGACATGTTCAAGATGGTCACATGATAATTACACCAAATACTGGTCCAAATACTGTGACAACTGTGACCGAAGTAAAAATTTAAGAAACGGCTGAATAGAATTAAGAAGGAGAAAACATTTAACACATTTTAAAATGTAATGCTTACAGCGTAATTGATAAATTTATATGATTTATTTTGATCTTATACTGATGTAGGTAGATAATAAACGTTCAAATTCCTTAACATAAGGCCCTGGATAATTTTATTTCATCCTTTCAAGCATGGTCCACTTCTCCTATAGACCATGGTCCATCTCACCCTTATCCCGGGTGAGATGAACCAGTGGTATAATTTTGCATTTATTTTATAAAACACTTGAAGGCAAATTTATGTATATTTCAACTGTAGTTACATATTGTATTAAACCCCATGACTCACCAGAAAAATATTCACCTGTCTGTAACATAAATGTATGGAGTTATAGGTGTTAGAAAAAACAGGGCCTATCTCTCCGGAATTACCCTATATGTGTAAATGTTATAATAAAATTGTGTTGCAAAATTCTTCGAATTCGAAATTTCGACAGGCTACTTTAAATACAGTGTAATTAACACTTCATATTCTATCATGGATATTTCAATTAATGTAAGATAATATTCATATAATTAATAAATACCTAGTAGCTATATTCTAACAATATCTCTACAAAAGAATTTGTTGTATTGATCTGTGATCTATGAAATAAAACATTATATTCATAGCCAAATGCTATACTCTAACTAAACTGTTAATAGTACTTTTGTGTATTATAGCAATTTCTATTTATATTACAGGTAAACCCTACATTATAGTTTTATCCTGTACTATCCTGAATTTTACACTATAGAAATAAAGGTTTATTATAATTAAAGAAGACATTTACAACTAAGCGACCTTACACTTTGCATTATAATAACAACAGTTTTTCTGGTAACTTTGTTCTGTGATCAAACACGGAATTTGCATTTCGAACAATATTTTTGTAACAGTCTCAACGAAATATGCATAAAGGATTTGTAACTGTTCCTATTTTTTTAAGTAAACATTTTTGTAATATTTATTACCAACACAAATTCTACACACAGAAAGATGGCCTCCCTATGGGTTCCCCCATCTCAGGCATCCTAGCAGAAATATTCCTATACCATATCGAGCAACAATACATGCTACAGAACAATAATCATACACATAAAATAATTTATTACCATAGATATGTACATAACATTTTAATATTATACAACGGCAACAAACGGCAAATCAAATAACTACACAGTTACATTAATACCATAAACCAAAACCTCACATTTACCTTCGAATTACAAGAAAACAATAAAATAAACTTTATAAACCTTACCATCACCAAACACAACACCAGACATAATTTCAAATTATACATAAAACCAACAACTACCGATATTGCCATACATAATACATCTAATCACCCCACACAACACAAACACGCTGCATTTAATCATATGTTACACTGCCTAGTCAATATACCAATGCTACAGAAAAACTACGATGAAGAACTTAATACCATAAAATACATCGCTCAACAAAATGGCTACCAATACACACTCATAGACAACATACTCAGGAAAATTAAACATAAACACCATCAAATGACCACGCAAACAAACCACACAAAAAACAACAAATACAAATCCCTCACCTACCACAACAATAACAGACACAAAATAGCCTCCAAATTCAAAAAACTCCATTACCAAGTATCTTACAAAACAACAAACACTTTAAGACAGCACATACAACCTTTTCAAAATGAAACTGACAAATACAAACTCTCAGGTATTTACAAATTAACTTGTAAAGATTGTCCCAACTATTACATCGGCCAAACCGGCAGGTCATTCTATACACGCTTCGAAGAACACATTACCCAAAAAAAACAAACAAACCCTATATCCAGCTACGCAAAACACCTAAAAAATACCCAACACATACACACACACACCGACATACTCAATAATTTAAATGTTCTACATACATTAAAACAAAGTAAAAACTAACAACCTTAGAAAAATGTGAAATACTACAAACACATTGCAACGGATAAAGAAAACGTATTAAATGATCACACATACTTTGAAACCAACCGTCTTTTCTATTATATGACACACAACTCAAACAACCCAACCCATTCCACAGTCATAAATCCATTCCCGTTAGAGCCTTTACACCCGATGCCGCCAGTAGAAAGTTAGCTTCGTAAAAGGAACGAATGTTTTGAAACGCGTCAGCAAGTAAGCAATTACGTATTCACTTAGTTAAGTATTTTTAAAATTAGTTTGATCAGTGAATTCAAGATGATTACATCAAGCAACTTCATTTTTGTAATACGTATTTACATTCAGTTTGTAATTCTCACTATGTTTTTTCTTTATTAGTGTATCATATAACTCTTTCAAGTGTTGACCCCATTGCAACACACACACACACACACACACTCTCTCTCTCTCTCTCTCTCTTATGCAGTCTCACTCTCTCCCCCTCTCTCTCTCTTACATACACACACACTCTCTCTCTCTCTCTCTCTCTCTCTCAAATAAACACATTCTCTCTCTTACTCTCTCTCTTGCCCTCTTTCCTACACACACACACACACACACACACACACACACACACACACACACAAACACACACAACTTGAGTTAAAACTGAGACCTCTCTTTGCGCGCTGACTAATTTGTCAACATATTAATCTGCAAAAACAATTGCTACATTAATCCACCATGTGGTCCATTACAATCAATACAACAATATTGCAATTATTATGAGGCATACAACTATGTTTTAAATTGTAAATAATTTATAGTTCCTCGTTTTGCGTTGTAATCGTAACATGAATAATTCATTGGCAAGACTTATGACAATAATTAATAATATATTTCCTAATTGGAACTTTGTTTGCTCTCTGGTCTTTTTTGCTATACATATATGTGTTATCTGTTTTACCTTTTGCCTCTTCTTTGTCCATTACGCCAGGACATGAGCTAATATGTTAGTATTTTTTCTAAATAAAAACCTTGCAATATTAATTCAGGCCCAAATACTCTTCCCCTTACGAACCGACTGATCTGTACGATAAATCGAATTTAAAGATAAACTCATGGAAATTAACTTTTGCAAAGGTTGTTTGGTTTCTATGACAGTTTTTACTATTTTTCATATAATTATTTGTATATTTGTAACTAAATTACCAGATGTCGACATTGTCTAGAATAACGTCTGGAAACAAAGTAACGATAGTCCTGGAATGGCTTTCCTGCATATTATCATTACCGTACTTTTGCAATCATTACATGACTTGTCTGACTTAGCGAATCCTTTACCAATGTGCATCGTCATCGGCAAAATTAAGGAAGCATTGCCAACACTTACTGTTAATGTTTTAATGTATGAATTTCAGAAATGCTAAATTTGAAACAATCTATACAATTATCTATAGTCCTCAGTCGTAAACAAAATTTTATCTGGAGAAAGATGTTTCCTGTAAAGTGAAAATCATGTCTTCTGTTTGTTTACTGATTTGGACTGTAAAACCTCCCGCAGAACCGATAACTCAATCAAATCGCAAAATCAGTAAAACTTTCCACGCGATTTCCACCGAAGCACTGTGTTGTTTCACCCCAACGAAGTGTAAAATTGACACGTTAAGTTAGAGAAGGGGCGGCTGACAACTCTAGCGTGTATCGACATATGGTACGAAAGTAGAGAATAGGGATACAGTTTTCAAAAATTTTGTTACTATCGTAAAAATATTCTTAAAGCATTGTGTATATATAATTTTTAAATAAATAAAATAATTATTTCGTCCCCTAGCTTGCTTTAATTATTTTAATTAAACTTACGTTAAAAAGATAAAAGGGAACAATTTATTAACAAACAAAAGAGTAAATTAAACTTTCAGTTTCAAACTTTTTTCAAAACTTTACTTTAAAATTAATGTTTGTGTATTATATTAAAATATTATATATGTTCGTGTAAGTGAAAATATTAAAAAAAGTAGACTTATGTGTTTTCCAAATCTCATTAACAATAAAACCCACGGTTCATCAAAATCTAGCCCTGAGTATTTTCAATCACAATTGCAATGCAATCTTTTTAAATAACTTGAGATAAACTTTAAAATAAAAATAAAATTTTAACACGTACAAATTTTTACAAAAATCAAAATGACTCAAATAATTAATCCTAAAATATGACTCAAATAGTTTGTTTGATTTCCCCTACCACCGGTTAGAGGGTGAGTAGAGCTATTTAGCACAAGGGAAATGAGCAGGTTGAGTATGTTTCCAGATTCAATAGTTGCCTCGCACACTCTGAATGCTTATCTCAGATAGGTTTAAGTGCCTATTTTAATACCAATATCAATCCAAATACCTATGTCTAACAGTGGTTTTCAAGTTAAAAAGGTGTAAGTGTTTCTAGCAAAAAGAAAAAAATTGTTTCCCGAACCCACTATACCAGAGGATAATCCTTATCCCGTACTAAATAATTATTCACATTCCTGACAGGGAAAAATAACCATATCCTGTCCTTTTTCTTGAAACATGTACAACACAATATTAATTTGTATATATTGTAATCAAAAAATCCAGCTACACCTTTCTTTACAGCGGTTGAGATCAGATCAAGTTGTACTAAGCGACCTGCATTGGTATTGATATGATTCCCCTTTATAGGAATTCTTATGCCTCTATTTTATTGTTACATTTTAAACAATTTCCTGTGTTTCGTAGGGGATAATAATCATGACGCCGATTGCTATAAAGCTACAAATATTGATCAATTTGTAAGCTCCAGTGATTTAATTTATTAGATGCCTGGGTTTAGAAAGTAAAAATTTTTATTTATGCTGTATTTATTATTATTTTTTTAATATTTGACGGGTATCGATTTTATTTTGAAGCTTATTACTGTGTGTGTATGTGTGTGTTATGAAGGCCTGAATATCGTCTATCTCACTTTTAATTTGTTTGCCCTATATTCCATATACGCCTACATTAATTTACAGTAATAGAAAATCGATGATAATACTACATAGATATATTCTAATAATAATTGTCTTAGCCTGGGCAATATAAATTTAAGATTTCATATTTAATAAGAAATTGAAATTGAATAAAATTCATTTCAAATAATTAGATAGTGGTAGATAAATGTAATAGTTTGTGGCTAAATACAATACCTGCTACAATCGCATTTTTTTATATGTAACGCATAAAGTTGTGTATTTATACGTTTTGTATTTCCACTGTAACATAATAAAACTTCATAAAATATCCATCTTTAAACAACTAACATCTTTAAAAAAGAATTCCTAAAGTGATTGTAAATATTATGTGAACTGTAATCAATAATATTTTAAAGACAACGCCTGATTTCTAATTGACATATGTATGCTTGTGCCAAAGTGTCTAATGTAATCTACATATGAAATTTGCTGGCCAGACGTTTCTCTATTTGTATCGTGTTATTAACGCAAGTGGTTTGGCCGTCTCAAAGCAAATAAAAAATAAACTAGACGCTTATCGGCTTTTGCTTTTTCTTTTTTTTCTAGTAATTTTAACATTGGTTTTAGAAATTGCCATTCTATAATGATGCTGTGATAAAACCGGTTGATATTTGTACAACTTTCATTCTCGCCAGGTGACACCACATGTGAACACACCTCCAAAAACCAAATATAATCTGTTGGTTGGTGGTTATAAATTAAATATTCTAACATATTCGGAAATCCTTGTTTTTCAGTGTAATAGAACTGTATTTTTTTTTAACCGCACCAAACAAGTAGAATTAAAAAAAAATAATGCCCCAATTGAGAACTATTTACGTAATTGATAAAATTTCGAAAAAAAGCTCTTTACGAAAGATATATTTCAAAAACAATTTACACCTTTTAGTATGATGTTATGTTCTAGCCAAAAGAGAGGCCATAAATAAACTTATTGTACAACTGGATTTTGAAAAAATTTCGAAAAAAAGCTGTTTACAAAAGATATATTTCAAAAACAATTTACAACTTTTAGTATGATGTTATGTTCTGGCCAAAAGAGAGGCCATACATAAACTTACTGTACAACTGGATTTTGAGAAAATTTCGAAAAAAAGCTTTTTACAAAAGATATATTTGAAAAACAATTTACAACTTTTAGTTCGATGTTATGTTCTAGCCAAAAGGGAGGACACAAATAAACTTATTGTACAACTGGATTTTAAGAAAATTTCGAAAAAGTTGATCCTTCAAAAAGGTTGTTTTACCAAAATAATATTCATGGTAATACACATTTACCATATTCACAATGAAAATGTTACATAAATATCTCTATAAAAATTCACAGTTTTTTTAATGTTTTCAGAAACTTGATTATTAATTAAATTATGTTTATAGATTTAGTTCAAGAAAATTAACCTAATTTATTTGAAAACTGTGCTTCTGATAAGGTTTTCTACATAGGTGGTAATGCCAGAAGTTTACCATTAAGAATTGAATAAAATGTCTTCTCTTTGTCAGAAATAAATTTTTAAATTAAATATTGATGGAAGTGTGCACATTGTTTGGGCAGTAGCTAGAAAATAAACTTTGTGCAAAATTATTAATAAATTACGTTTTCTACTTGTACACGTACCTAACATATACATAATTAATAAATACCTAATTATTGAAGCCTGCTGTAGTAAAACTTAGCATAATATCGTCGGCTGTCTCAATATTCACAGGCGCCCTTACCATGGTTAGTATTAAACCTCTGGAACCGTGACAGTATCCCTGGACTAATAAATGTTAATATTTGAATAATCGTTGTGAATTTTTTTTTCTAGGTTCTCTCGTTTTCTCACATTTTGGTACTTATCAAACCTGGTTATTTTAAGGGTATCAACTCCCTACTACAGCATCTGAATAATTTAGTTTTTATTTTAAAGAAAAGTTACTTCTATATTCTCATCCATACCATTGATAGCCAATATTAGGTTCGAGATCGGCATAGCTACGTTTAGGTTGGAAAATGCAGTTTGCAACAGTTTATGTTGCTAGAAAATTTATGGCAAACTACCGTATTCTTATAATTCAAAGATCAATCGGTAGAATTTCTCTACACCAGCTAGTAATCTGGTTCAAGGTCATTCTGTAGTGTTTTGGCGTCAAGTCCGAGTTGTCTAGTAAGGTGACCTTTATATGAAAAGCAGTAAATACTTGCTTGTAAATTTCTCTTTCCTTTCCTTCACCTTTCCAAAGAATTCCCCTTAAAGGGTTCCTTGACCGAAGACAATACAGAAGGCCAAGCCTTGTAGAGGGGAAGGTTTTATGGTTGAAGAAAGAACAAAATCGAAGGACAGGGCTAAAAGAGAAAGTTTTTCGTGAAGTAGTACAAAGTAATGAAAATTTGTAAACAAAAACTCTTGTCCAAACAGTGTTGAAAACAATTTATTCTATCTTTACTTGGTATGTTGTCAGACCAGTTACTTCCTACAGTTTTATTTCTCACGCCATTAGACGTTCGTTTCTCTCTATAATGTAGAACGCGTCATTTTAAAATTAAAACATACATAAAACAAGTTCCAGAATTTGTTTATGACAAAGTTTCTCAGCTTATTGATTTCACTGCTTCAAAATAACAATTGAACTTTATAGTCTGAGAAAATGTTAAACAATCTTGTTCTACAAAACAATACTGATTTGTATTAAATTAAAAATAGTAATAAAACAGTAAATTTGTGTGTACAAGATGAATAGAAGTTCATATTGTGTTAAAACGTTAGTCTCTTAGTAAAGGAATATAAATAATATAATGATATAGGCTGCTTAAAAACTATGCGTTTTCGAGTCTCCTGAAACAGGTGAGAATTTAGTTTTTTACACAGGCCTTTGCACAAAAGACTACAAATTTAGAAGCTAAAATAATACATACATAATTAATATTAAAAATGTATCAAATATGAATAAATCTAAATTTATTCTATTTTATATATAAGCATACAGAATACTTTTAATTTTGCAATCAAGACCAATGAAATTAAGGAATTAGTCCAAACCATGGTAAGATCTAATTATAATGTGGATTTTTAAAAAAAAATTTAATTACAACAAAGTTAATTTGCATGGAAAGTTAAAGAATGGTTATCAATGACAAATTAGTTAATTTTATGCAAACAATTTTTTTATCTTTCAAGTGCTAAGCGAAGGAAATATTACAATTTAAAACCTTTTGTAAATAGTTCGTTTATAATACTAATAAAATATTTACTAAATAAAATTAAAATAATAACTAAATAAATAATTTAAGGAATTTGGATGTCGTAAATTAGTATTTGTATTAAATTTTTTTTTCTCTTTAAAATCTCTAGTTCTTAGCCTAATGTATATTAGAAAATGTAAGGGAACAAAATACTATATGAATTCGAAATCCAACGCTGAGCCCTGATTTATTCAATTTTTCTCTTCATTTTACATAACATCTACTGAATTTTACATATCATATATCAACCACCAAATTCTCATATGGTTTCATTGTAACGGGAAAAATGAAATCCAGGCGGAATCTTTTTTTAAACTAAATAAATAAATGTGGGCATGTGTGTGTGTGTGTGTGTGTGTGTGTGTGTGTGTGTGTGTGGGGGGGGGGGGGTGTGTCTGTGTGTGTGCAAGTGTGGGTGCGTATATTTTTGTGACCATACCCATTATCAGCTTCATATTCTTCTATCAATATCTTTAATTCTCCAACATATAATCATTAAATCGAGTACAATTAATATTCATAAATATGCAGTTTCAATATTAAAGCAATTGCAAATAATTATTTGCAGTATTCAGCAACAAATACCGATTTTCTTTTGCATAAATCAAGTAGAATATTCAACAATTACTTCGAATTGTCATTTCATAATCAAGCTAAAGTACAATAAAATACCTTTGCATTGAAATTGTATAAAGGCTTTTATGGTAAAGAATATAATGACAAACTATTCAGTGCGCTCAGTAGAAACCATCGTTAATATTATAATATAAAACGCCATTTTTCAAAAACATTAATGATTGACTTTCCTGTTGAATAGAATAAGGGTGAAAAAACCGAAATAGCACGATTTAACAATGGTATCGGATCATTTTTCACGACATTGTAGATTTTCGAGGGAGGTTACGGTGCTATGGGAGTGACTTCCAACGACACATGTTCTACCCCAGCGTTGATGTCTTTGTTGGGTGTGACGTAAGATCTACCTTGCGACTTAGGATTGTTCCCAGCATTCTATAGCCAACACCTTGTAGTACCACATTCTTTAGCTTCTAAATAAAAGATTCCTTTCTTTCTGAAATCTCTTGAAGTTCTGAAAACATTGTATGGCTTATAACTAATGATTTTACAAAAGTTGACACGATTTTAACATTGAAGATCAGTCTCTATTCAGGACTAAGATATTGTTTAATATTTCAAATTTTTTAAAATATGGTTTTTAGTTACAGAAATAATTTAATGTTATCTCACTCCTATTTTTTCGTCACTCTTAACCAAAATCGATCCATCTGATCGCTTACTTCCACAGCGGTACTAATAGTTACGAAAAATAACAAAATTTGAATTCAAAATAAATTTAAACCAATGATACTCGAATATTAAAAGGGTTTATCTATTAATAATGCTAAAATAACATTATCATTATTATTATTACTTGTTATTAAAAGCGTAAATTTTATAAATTATATTCCATGTGGAAAAATACTCGTCTCTTTGTTAGTTTACCCTATTTACTACATTTTTATTAAATGTAAATTTCCTCTTTATCACTAACTATCGAATTAGAAGTACACAAATTATTTTGTACGTTATACATTATTAATATAATATACAACAAATATTATTTTAAAAGATTTCTTTCACCAAATATAATAATATTATTGGTACATTTCTTTTAATGAGAAATTATCAGAAACATAAATAATAATCACCAAACATTAAAAATTATAAAACCATACAGAAGCTTAAGTATTCGTGTTTCTAATAAAAGTATTACATACTATGTTTTCACCCCGAAGAGTTTACTTTTGTAATTTAAATAAGATGTTAAATGTGATATTTGTCCTTATTTCATTTTGAGACAAATTATACTGTAATTCAATGCCTCAAAATGTCAATACTACTGGTAATTCAAAATTCAATGTCAATATATTTGTTATTGAGAAAACTTATAATATTGGGAAAACAATAATTTGCACTGGGGATCACAATATATATATATATATATATATATATATATATATATATATATATATATATATATATATATATATATATATATATAGTCAGAGTGTAGTCGTGGAACTAAGTATTACTTGTAAGTTTGAGAATGCTCAAACTGCAAATCAGCGAAAAGCTTCACTTATTTAGCCTAATAAAAGTGTATTAGGAAAAATAAAAAAATAAATATTCTTGTTTATGAAAATGATATTCAACCATACATATTTAACAAGAAAGAAATTTCGCCCAATGATTACTCTCTCTCACTCTCTCTCTCTCTCTCTCTCTCTCTCTATATATATATATATAAATATATATATATATATATATATATATATATATATATATAGGCCTATATATATATATATATATATATATATATATATAGGCCTATATATATAGTCAGAATGTAGTCGTGGAACTAAGTATTACTTGTAAGTTTGAGAATGCTCAAACTGCAAATCAGCGAAAAGCTTCACTTATTTAGCCTAATAAAAGTGTATTAGGAAAAATAAAAAAATAAATATTCTTGTTTATGAAAATGATATTCAACCATACATATTTAACAAGAAAGAAATTTCGCCCAATGATTACTCTCTCTCTCACTCTCTCTCTCTCTCTCTCTCTATATATATATATATATATATATATATATATATATATATATATATATATATATATATATATAGTCAGAATGTAGTCGTGGAACTAAGTATTACTTGTAAGTTTGAGAATGCTCAAACTGCAAATCAGCGAAAAGCTTCACTTATTTAGCCTAATAAAAGTGTATTAGGAAAAATAAAAAAATAAATATTCTTGTTTATGAAAATGATATTCAACCATACATATTTAACAAGAAAGAAATTTCGCCCAATGATTACTCTCTCTCTCACTCTCTCTCTCTCTCTCTCTCTCTCTCTCTCTCTCCTTATATATATATATATATATATATATATATATATATATATATATATATACTATATACTATACTATACTATCTACTATACTATATATATATATATATATATATATATAGATTAATACCTTTACAGAATCAAAAATATTATTCACATTGATTTTATAATTACAAACTTTTTACACACAAACTTTTGATGTTACTTTTAGGGTAGGCCTAAATATATTCAAATAGCAATTCATTTTCTTGGTATTCGTGGTCAAATTCGTAATTAAAATTTTTGTTTACCCTTGTAAGTTTACTAACAGTAAAAAGAGATAAATTAAAGTTCATTAAGAAATTCCCAACTGCTTATTCAATCAAAAAATGTATTTAAAAGAAATTGTCAGTAAAATAAAAATTCTTACCATACAGTAAGGACAAAATAAAAAAGTGGTCCAAACAAAACATATTATTGTTAAATGTTTAACCTTTTCTACTTACGTTTTTGTACGTGACCAAAAATACATTTTATGTCAAAAAATTTGTTTGTAAGGTCTTTAAATAAATAAATACGAGGCGGGGTATTGATCAACATCTATAGGTAAGGGTCTACGAATAGCCATTAAAAAGTTAGTTTCTTAAATTCACTCCACAGGTAAACGTACGTGCTGGGCAACGGATGTGAACGAAATTCCGTACTTTCTAGATTTTTCATTACCAGTAAAGTATCATCAAATTTTGTAATTATTAAAGAAAACTTAGTTTTAAACTCGAATCATTCATTCGTAATGAGGGTGTGAGTGAATAGTTATCAAGCGACCAATTGGGCTGGATTCAGAGAGCAACTAAACGATATAATTGAACTAAACGTCCAACCAAAGAGAAAAAAAAATCATAAAGAGTCTAAAAGATTCATGGAGATTGTATGAACTGTTCATACCATAATACGACGAATATTAGTTACGTCACAAAGGGAAAACTACTCAGAATATAAAAGTCAAATTCAGAAAAAATTAAAGCATTTTTAAAGGTCTTTCAGCAGTAGATAGACAAATACTGAAAGATTTCAAAGATAAATAGTTTGGTTTGTTCATATCACCTAATTAATGCAGCATTTAGATTAAAATAAGTTCCGGATATTTGAATGATAGCGGAAGATATAATGCTATGAATCTAGTAAGTTAACGAAGTTGAGTCATACACACCGATATCACTTCTTACTTCAGTTACAAAACAAGTAGGCTTAAACTAGTCATTGAGAGAAATAATATGAACATTTGGATTCAAAAAAACTCATTCCACTATCGACGAGTTCATAAAATTACAGATAAAATAGAACAAACATTAGAAGGTAAATGGATTTTTACTGCATTGTTTCTTCATATATCTCAAACCTTCGATAAGGTATGACATAAAGATTTTACCCACAAATTAAATAAAATTTTTTCCAAAGAATATGTTACAGTATTAAAATCGTTCTTAACAGACAGACTCTTCAGAATAAAAGAGGTAGAGGAATATTCTGAGCTTAAAGAAATGGAAGCCTGAGTACTCCCAGGGCTGTGTATGCTTACTTACTTTCTACACTTTAATCACTCTACACATAAGATATTCCAACATCACAAAATTTGCAGACGATACTGCACATTATTAGAACTGACATATATACACACACACACACACACACACACACACACACACACACATATATATATATATATATATATATATATATATATATATATATATATATATATATATTAGGGATGGGCCGATTCCTAAAATTTTCGATTCCGATTCCGATTCTAAAATTTTCCTTTCGATTCTCAATTCTTTAGCCGATTCTCGATTCTCGATTCTTTCAAGTTATATTAGCTTACATGCTAGTTCTCTAATAATTAATTTAGTTAACATCTTGGTCATATGGCAAAACCTTTTAAAAGTTCTGTTTTAATGTAATAGGCTACACAAAACCTTCAACCTTGAGAGTGATATCTGTCTATAATATAATTTATTAAGGTTAAGTTTCGGAGGAATAATACAGTGTTTCTGTTATCCGTCTATTCGCTCAACCGTCATGGCCACGGTTCCGACGGTGACGGTTAATCGAGTTTTTACTGTACTTTTTTGTGTTTTGTTCTGACATTTAGTGAGAGAGAGAGAGACGAGCGATGTCAAACGACCAGAAATGGTTACGATCTTGATTGCTGTTGCTTCATAAATAATAATATTTTCGTTTACTTTAATCATTTAATTCATTCAAATCAACTAATACATAAATAAGACATAGTTGGTAATTAATTATTTTTCCACACAAATATAATAAATTTTGGTAATAAATTTTGTTTGGTAATAAATTACTCCACACGCATATTTTAATAGTTAACAAAATAGGAATCGGAATCGACGCTTTTATGAATGAAGAATCGAGTATCGACGATTCCTCGATACCACCTAGAATCGACGATTCCTGGAATCGAGAATCGGAATCGGCCCATCCCTAATATATATATATATATATATATATATATATATATATATATATATATATAATATATATATATATATATATATATATAATATATATATATATATATATATATATATATATATATATATATATAATTTGTATATATATAAATCTACTGACAAAGTTCAGAAAGCAATGAACGAAATACCAAAATTGACTGGTGAATGGAAACTAAAACTAAATGAAAGTGACCCAGTCCTCATTAGTTTCACAATAAGATAAAAAACGTAATCCACCGCTAGTAATTACTAACGTAAACATCTTATGTTTCATCTTATGAAAATGAAGCAAAACGAAGAGGGAACTAGAATTCAATACCTAGTATCAAATCGTAAATTTTATTGGCTAGTGGGTAAAAACTGAAAGTTGTCATTAAATAATAAATTAACAATCTGTAAACAGATTCAAACGTTTGAATATATAAGTAGCCAAATGAGCACAATAATCTATTGTAGGAATTCCTCAGACGTTTCAAAGCAAAGTACTAAGAAATATTACTTAGCAAATACCCCTTGGAATATCAAAAATAAATATATTCACCAGGATATGAATATTTCAACGATTTCAGAGGAGTCTGAGAAGATGTCAAAACACATGAAAAGATACTTCGACTCCATACGAACACAGAAGATCTTCAACTGCTCAATAATCATCAGACAGTGAGAAATCTGAAGAAAACTAAACCATGAAGCTTGTATAGTGTGGTATTATGATTAGTGAATACACAACTGGAATACCGATGCGAAAAATTAGTTATAAGTGCTTTTAGGAATTTCGCATGAAAAATAATGGGTTCATTTAGTAATACCAGTTTTAATATAAGATTTTTAAAAAATCTTTAAAAGTGAACTAACTTTATAATTGAATCTCAACCATTCGCCACTATTTTCCCCCACAGTAGTCAGCTGGTCCAGAGATCTGATACTGAGCCGGGATGGGTCAATAGATGATTAATGGATAGGATCACGTGACTCATCGGCAGCACTATTATTAGCAAGATTAGACACAAATATAAGGGGGAAAACAACACCGTACCGAAATGGGCTTAACTAAGTAGGCATACAAGAATATACTTTATTGTTCATTCGAATGATGATTAATGAATGGTATTTTAATGTTTTTACTACTGAATCAAATGATTGAACTTCTCTTTTCAGAAAAAACAACAAAACCTAAAGTAACCTCTCCTACGTATAGGTAGTCGCTTCGTAAAGGAAATGTGTAATCTGCTATTCCACAACGGAATTTAATAATTTTAAATACTTTCCCTATTACTAGACTTACAACTAAAGATTATAATTAGAAGATTCACAGTATTTGGTTTGTATTTTCAGCACTCACATGGATTTTTAAGTTTCCTTTTGATACAATGTGAAACAGAAAAGTGGAACATTTCTTAAAGTTGAAATTTAATTATTTAGCTAGACGACGACAACCGATTGAAGGCTATGACGATGAGAAGGTAAAATCGAACGACAACTGGCCAACGATGACGACGGCGGTCGGCCGAAAGCAATGACGGCATACGGTCGTAGCTAAAAACGAAGACTGTCCGGAGGATACGACTGCACTAAGGCGTAGAGGATAACCGGGAAATGGCTATCTCTAGGGTTGAACGAAGGCAACGACGAAGACAACAATGATAATTCCTACAGACAGATGAAGGCGACAAAGAAGATCAAACGAAGCCGATGGCGATTATTAGCATAAGCGACTGGACGAAGGAAAATCTGGCGATCATCAGATGGAGATTTTAATCGGTAAAATACTAAAACCGAACAGAAAACAACGAATAAAATACCATCTTAGGAAGAGACTGACAATAATCTTGTAATTTGTATCTTACATGTAAGTTTTAAAATAAATACCGGGAGTGTCTAAACGTACTTCGAGGTCTAATGACCTACTTATTGAGAGCTCACTTACGCAAGTACGCAAATACACTTTGGGGTATATTTTCTCGAACGCTTAGGTGAATTTTTGAACACACATAAGGAAGCCCATACTCACACACGTATATATGAGTGTATATGAGAGAACTTGTATAGCGTAGTTGTCACTACATTCCTAGATATTATGTCTAGTTCCGTAAACCCACCTGACTGTTAAAATATCACATATTTTTAAAATCCATATGATTTGTGGTTTTCAATTTTAAAGTTGAGATCTTGCAAGACGGTTTTATTTTTAAGTACTATTCAAAATTTTATTTATAATATTATTCATTTTCAGACTAGAAATAAACTTTAAATAAAAAGTATAAATATACATATCGTTTCCAAATGTAAGCCTTAGACTTTTCTGTAATCGAAGTTGCATTCTTCAAGAAAATTGTCTATTTTTCAAGATTTTTTATTCCAGTTTTAAAAATTTAATCATATGCCATCTTCCATAGAGATGAACCATTCATAAAAAAATTAAAATCAATAAAATATTTTTTAGTTGTAAGTGGCTCCGAAGTTCAATAAAATATCATGCATAGTTTATATTCTCTTATCTTGTGCGTAGCAGAGTTAACAGGTGAATGATATAGGGATGCGAATATTGAATTCTGTTACGTCATCAACTATTCTATTCGCCTGTCCCTTTGAAAATACTATTTTTCTTACCATGTCTCATTTTTTTTAATTTGCAGGGACCACTTGCGCCCCATTAAAATCAATTTCTCCGATAAGCCCTCTTTTTTCATTACACCAATAACTCACTCCATCTGCCGTTTTCCTTGTTCCTGATTTAGCCAAATCCTCTAGTTTTACCACAATCAATCTCGCCCAAACCCCGGACGACAATATTAAATAGAAATGAATACAATTATCACAATAGGAAATATATCCATTGCGGTTCTTTGGGGGAGGTAGAATCAACGCCTTTGTGAATTCAGCAACGTTGATCCGCCATTTGGCAACGTCGCGCCAGGTCTGGAGGGGGTCGGATTAGGGGAGATACGGATTGCCTATTTTCTAGTCCCCTTTTCCAATTTTCGGGAGAGAATGGTAATTAATATGTCTCTTGATTGATGAGTTGATGTTTTGATTTATTTGTATTGATTTTTCAAAGCTATTAAGAATTTTTTTAAAATCCAACAGTTAACAGTCTCAAGTAATATTTATAAAATTTTTTGAAATCTAAAAGTAAGTAAAATTAAATCTAAGCATAATTGTAAAATATGATACAAAAATCATATATTTCTGGTTTATATCTCGTTGACCTTAAACAACTAAAGAGCTTTTAATTATTTATTGTAGTACAAAGTAATTTCATTTATTTGCCTAACAATAAATTCATTTCGAATTAAAATATTTTTTAATGTTGTAAACAGAAAACAGTAGGCCTATATACTGAGTCAATTACTAAAAATAAAAGCAATGAGTCTATATGTTCATTCACAAACATCCATTAAAAAAATTAATATACGTGTTACGATGTTATTTATCAGAGGTGTGGCCTTGATGATGTTGCTGCCACGTTCCAATAAAAATCACCTCTTGTCTCTTTGCTTACATCTTTTCATTACAATTAAATCTCTTATTTATTGTCAAAAATGGGGCTCATTTACCATTTTTCTATTCCTTCAAAAGAGACGAATACAGCAATCTATCAGCATTTTCAAAACATCTAAAATAGATAAATATCCTTCTTTTTCTAATTTTAAATCCGCAGATGCAACTTCAGGCAGTTGTCGCCTGATTATTTGGGCTATTGTTTTCAAATATAGTCTAGAAATAAAGAGGGTTCAAAGCCTATTCTACAGGGTTACCGTTATTAATAAACAATTAGTTAAAATTGCTAATTACAACCGAAAACTAATAAATGACTGGCATTAGACAAAACAATCTTCGGTTAAACAAATTCTTCTTAAATATCCGAAAGAGAAATATGACGCTACAGAGATCTACTGTAGCGTAGTAGCGTAATTCCTATTAGGGTAGCAGCTATTAGGAAACTAATAAATACTATCTTAACTAATAAATACTATCTTAACTAATAAATACTATCTTAATTAATAAACACTATCTTATAGAACTTGCTGCTGATAAAAATTGCTTAGCATCTACTCAGCCTTTAAAGATATACATTCTGCAAAAACATCCAACTATAAACATCTAGGAAACCTTTTCAATATATAGCAGTGGGTTTGCTGACTGTTTAGCAAACACAAACCAAACTAATGAGTTTCATAATCCCCCAAAATGATGATTCCAAGATCTTATAATTATAAAACTTATTACAATAGACGAAGTTAAAACCAAAATATAGGCCCTAATACATAAATGAGAATAAAAGACCAGTATTTGACCTAATTGCAAATAAGTTGGTAACTGCCTTCGAGGCCCATAAAAACATTGACACATGTACTGAATGCAAACATTCAGGATACTATGTCTAAGGCTAGTAGAAAGTGTATGATGCTTTAATGGTTCGTAAGCCAGGTAAGACATCTTATGATACCAAATCATATAGACCGATAACACTTTATCCTGAAATATGTGTAAGAAGCTAAAGAACTCATAGAAATACGTAAGCGGTGAAACCACTTAGCCTATAAAAGAACGTAACTCTTTTCCTCTCGTCAGAAAAAGCCACCAGACATTATACCAAGACTATATGATTATAGTTGCTATCGAAAGGATGTTAGAAGGAAAACCGTCGCTTCTCTGTTTTTATTTGACGTGACTAAAGACTTTTCTAACTTCCCGGAGGTTTTTGCTAAAGTAGGGAGATATTCTCAATTTCAAACAGTGCTTTTCAAGAATCTATACTTGCCCTTCACCACAACATCCAGATTAGGCAGCGTTCCCAGAACTAGGAGATACGCATGCACCTTGATACATACGAAATCGGGATCTGCATGATTCTTAAAATGGACTAAACATTTACTATCAATTTATTTTGAAGTAATTTATAAGCGAATAACAGAGTATTCCTTAATAACTCAAGACATGAAGAAACTGAAGTAAACTGGAGAACATGGAACACAATCAAGGTTCTGTCGCCGAACAGACGGTTAAAAGTAAATGCACTTGCTTGCCTAACATATTGTTAACAAACACATGAAGGGTAAATTAAAAATACAGAATAAACAAAGCATTGCAGGAAAAATATTTTTCTTCGATTTGTTTTTCACCGTCAGCTGCATTTCAGTTAACTGTTTATGACAAGAAATTCAGAATCATAAGAATTATGGGATATAATTGTTTAAGGGTATTATCGTGTGACTTCTTGACCATTTATTTTTTATTTTAAATGTAACTTAAGAAATAAAGATGTTCACCCATAGAAGCACAAATGTGTACAAACAAAATCCACTTATTTTAAAATTGGAAGTATCTGATAGATATGTATAAGAGAAAATATATTTGTACAAAACGTACAGTGGCATTGTTGAAGTTATATTGAAATATTATGAAACATATGCTCAACAATGAAATGACAATTAGAAATACAGTTTAATACAATAGTGTACTTTTAAGGTGAAAACCTCACACAGGAAAACTCTGTAACACCTATTGGGGTCGAATCATGCCTGCAAATTTATTTCAAACACCGTCAAAATATACTTCACAATCCCCAGATTTTGTAGTTACTTGTTTCATAATCCAAAACATATGAAACTGTTCAAAGGAAATATCGGTATTTCTATGGTCGAAGTGTGTTATTTGGGGTAAACATTCACAGATATCATTAAATTTACGGCTGCTTAACAATTGTGGGCTTATTAAACGGTAGACTAATTGAATGATATTTATATTAAGCTTCTTCTAATCAATATACGAATTACATAAGTTGTATTAGACTCAGAAAACATAAAACGTCGTATAAGCAAAATTAGATTAACTCTTTCTGAAGAGTGTTTTAAAACTTCATTGCTAGTGATTATTAACTATCAATTGCTTCCAGTACTCTTTATTTATTGCTTCTCGGTTTTAACACTAGCGGTGTAGGGTTCAGCAATAAACAACAAATTTAACGCTTGCCAACAATAAAAAAACCCAACCGAAAATAAAACATACGATCATAATCCGTTTATTTACATATAACTCTCTGTCAAATAAAATTTCGTCTCGCAAGAGTAGAATAAAAAGTGTCCAGGGCCACGATGGAGGGAGGTTACTAACCCCTGACAAGGGTGGCAGATGCACAATGCAACATACGCCGTAGGGTGGGTGCCCTACCCATGCCCTCCTACTCTGCCGTAAAACCACCAAAAACCTTTCACATTTAGCACGACCTTCCTCGGATCCGTTTGTAGAAACTATTCAATGGGAACCCCTCCCTCCGTGGGGGGTGGAATGACATACTTTTCCGAGGGTGGGGGCTGTGGACATTTTGGCTGTCGATATATACAAATCATTTAACTTTGGTCTTTCGCGTTGTAAGCGCGTATCGGGAAATCTAAAGACGTTATCGCATGATCTAATGACGCGCCTAGCCTGATAAGATGCTCAGTGTATAGTGTGACAGTGAAGTGTTCGGTCGGAGTTTATAAATGTGTATTTCCTACGAAGAATAATGAGCGGATCAGCAGCGTACTACAATCAGACTTTAAAGCCAGAAAATTCTGATGCGAATCAGTTTTGGAATTACAATCAGTTTTACCACTATCAAAATTGCCATTCAAGCTATTACGATGTGCATAACCAAGAGTTACCAACATACAAGATCGAAAATTCGTGTAAA
The DNA here is from genome assembly GCA_036971475.1 of Prosapia bicincta. Taxonomy (NCBI): domain Eukaryota; kingdom Metazoa; phylum Arthropoda; class Insecta; order Hemiptera; family Cercopidae; genus Prosapia; species Prosapia bicincta. The sequence continues at coordinate 198,617,097 of JBAIZL010000004.1, forward strand.
AAAACGGTACAAGACGTCAGGGCGATAAAAAAAGAAACTCTTATAGACGATAGTTTTTTACTTAAAGCTAACGAAAAACATGATTTTCCCAGGTACGTGCCTGGATATTTTGAACCATTACAAGTAACTAGTCACTTCGACGCACACTTACCAGTAACACCCGAGTGTTCTCAAGAAACCGCAAAAGACGATAGATTTTTTCCGAGCTCGGTATCGCCAACTTTTACCGCCGTCTTGCCGGAAAGGAACACACAGGACAGACCGACTGTTTACTCAGAACGTTACGACTATCCAAAGCTAGAGAGTACTCCGTGCACTAATCTGTTTCCGCCCGAAGACTCCCAACTATCGAAGCTACTCGAACATCCTGTCAGGACTTCAGGATACAGCAACCAGATTAGGAACGTTTACAGTGCCGAGAACAACAACAATGGATCGACTTTAAAGACCGAAGTTGCCGTCAAGGATAAACCTGCGGAGAGCGCAACACCTGTCGAAGAAACCCAGTTTTACCCATGGATGAAGACGCTGAATGGTAAGGGGGGTATTTAAGTAGGATTATAAAAGTTAAATCGGGTATAACGTGTTTTCAAATCCCTTATTTTGTGTGTGTTTATTTTGCTGTTATATAAAAGTAATGAAAAGAACTTTATATTGTCCACTCAGAAAATGTATTTATAAAAATACCTTCATGCAGAAATAAGAACACGCCAAGTAGAAATTAAAAGTACACTCAGATTTGAAAAAATTATTTTGAAATGTGTTTTTATAGAAATAAATAATCCTTTTTAAAAAATTAACATGTGTGCCTATAAAATTTTAAATTTTTATACGTTTTACATTAAAGTTTAAGTTTATAATGTTATTTTAACTTTTTCAGTTACAACCTTACAGTCAGTTTACTTTTTAATTTGTTATTATTTCAGCGTATTATGAATCTCGTATTTAAACTATTTTTCATCTAAAAATGATGAGACACTTTAAAAACTTTTAATAGCATTTGAAACTTTAAATATCAAATGTTATAATTATTATATTAACTTTATGACAAGTGTGTTTCTTTACTCCTTCACTAACCACATCAAAACAAAAATATCGCCCTCTTGATATATACAGAGCAAGCGAGAGATAACGAAAGTTAGGGAATTGCATCAAGATCAATTACATTCACTTAGTAGTTTATTGCTCTAAATACTCTTGTTTGCTACTTATTTGTGTAAAATAGATTACTTTTAACTGTAATAAAAGTATAACTAACAGATTTAATATGATCATAGTGCTAATGAGCTTCCTATGGAAGTATGAGGTGTGTTGTTCGCTAAGTAATCATTTACTTAGGTTAGCAAGTGTAGGGAATGTTTACCTTGAAAACAATCGAAACAAAGAGATTTGAAACAATCTATTCATTATTAAAACTGTAACGATTTCTGTACATTAATCACTTCTAAGAGACGCTCATTACTTGTAACCGTTAAACTATAGTGAGAAATGTTTAAAATTTAAAAACAGAGACTACATAATTAACTTGCCAACAGGCAACTGGCATTACTTGTGTAACGAAATGAGATTGAAATTTAAATTTGAATTGATAATTTTAAATAACATAATATATGCAAAGCATATAGTGAATCTCTCTCTCTCTCTCTCTCTCTCTCTCTCTCTCTCTCTCTCTCTCTCCTTCTCCCTCTCCCTCTTTCTTTCTCATTCTCTCTGTCTGTCTATCTTTTTCTCTCTATCTCTCTATCTATCTTACCTTCTGTCTGTTTATATCTATGTATCTCCGTCTTCTTCTCACAAATATAACATTGTAACTCTACTTAGTTTTAAACAAAACGTTACCATAATCAGAATTTTTTAAAGGTACGCTACATTTAAAATCATGTCTTCAGACGAAAACCAAGGTATTTTTATATTTCTCTTAGTCACGTTAGCGATTTCAGCCAAAATATTTTACCTGTCGATGCAGAAAATCGTTAGGAGTACGAAAACAATTGTGTAAGCTTCCCACTCGAAATTAAACATTTTGGGAAACAGCAACTCACCTCCTTCACGGCTCACGTAAAACGTTACTACTACAACTTCTATTTACTATCAAGATACTATTTCTGGTTTTATTTTTAGAACTAGTAACTCGTAAAATGGCTCGAAATGCAAATCAGCTTGCTGTTGACTTTCAAAATATTGCAAGTTTTGAAAAGAAATCAACTTTAACAAAACACTAGTAGCACCACATTTCACAAACACACAAACTTTATAGAATTTAATAAACCTCACACGCATATTTTATTTTTGTCCAATAGTAGGTCGCAAAATTACTCAAAAGGACAAAACACAAACACTTATAGACAATTTTCCACAAAACAGAAAATATTACATTGAATTCACAACTTGCATTTTTAACTTTGGCCTTAAAACGATAGAACTTACCGCGGAAAAAGCTGTGTAATATTGAAGTAGCTAAGTTGAGTTTTTTCAAAATTTGTACTTTTTGGGGGTCAACAGCAAGCCTAATGACATTTAGGGGTGTTATGTGAGTTATTACCTCAAAAAATATAATAGTATAGTAAAATAAAGTAGTAAATAGTAAAGTAGTAAAACTAGTAATGTTTTAGGGAGGCCGTTGGGGGGGATTACTATTTTCCAAATTTATTATTTTTTTCGTATTCGTTATGAATTTTAAAACGGCCGGTAAAATGTTTTGGCCGAAATGGCATAAGTGGCTATAGGAAATAAATACGAAAAACAGTTTCAAAACATTGTTATATGTACATTTTAATGTAATTTTGTAATACGTTTAATAAATTGGCCTTGTATATGAAACATTTTAATTTATTTGAGATTGTGTTAAAAATTATAAATCAGATATGCATAAGCTACACACAAACAATATTCCAGATAAATTTGAAAATTCTTTTCACGGGTTCAAAGCTTATCACTATTATCATAATATAGGAAATACTCCTGCCATCACCATTTGACTTTAGATGTAATACTACGAGAATGTGTGTCAATTTATGTTCGTCTGTTGCTTGACTCGAAACCCAAAATAGTAATTTTAGAGTTCATAGGTGTTCAAAAGGTGTTACATACATGTAGATAAGGGGGAAAGAGGAATAAAAAAATTAGAAGTCTAACTTTTAGAGTATGAAGCAATGCTTCCTTGGTGATGGTTAAATACAAGTATGTAAGGCAACGTGTTCTGAAATACGCCATCATCTACAGGGTCAAGTACGTGCTTAATCGCTGCTTAAATTCCAGAAGTATACAGTGTGGATATCGAAGTGAGTGTAATTTAATTTGTAGGTTTCTTAAGATTATGGTTATGGAAAATGTGGTGCTGCCGGTAGGATTGTGTTCCACTGGAGTACCATTTTCAGTAGTGAAGGTAACTCGGAAGCTTGGGGGCCATTTCGATAGAAAACATATCGCACAGAAAACACTACAAACAAACTACTCGCACAAAAATACAAACATAACACAGATAATCATGATGGGTAAAATATTTCCTTGTTTTTTGTAACTACTATTATAGTTACAAGTACATAGTACCAAGTTCCTTCAAGTACTATATTATCATTATGTTGTTTTATCATTTCTATTCCTATTCTATATGCCTGTTGTTGTTCTTCTACTCATAAAGGTGTTCAACGTTTTCACTATTCATTATTCTGGTTGAGAAAAGGTCTAGCTCGGGTATACCTGCCCAAGTGATGCGTTTATCTTGTTATATTCCCGGTAATATAATATCATTATATCCTTTAACTATATGCTACAATTTTATATTATAACTTTAATCATTATAATCGAAAAGATGTTCAACGTTTTCACTATTCATTACTCTGGTTGAGAAAAAGTCTACTTCGGGTATACACTCTACCTAAGTGATGCTATAATCTTGTTATATTCCCGGTACTATAATATCATTATATCCTTTAATTATATGCTACAATTTTAAATTATAACTTTAATCATTATAATCGAAAAGGTGTTCAACGTTTTCACTATTCATTACTCTGGTTGAGAAAAAGTCTAGTTCGAGTATACAATCTGTCCAGGTGATACTATAATCTTGCTATATTCCCGGTACTACATGATCATTATGTCCTTTTATTAGTTCTATTCTGATTATATATACCGTTGTTTTTATCAATTTACTCACAAAGACTTTCAAGGAGTACACTTTTCATTACTATGGATAAGACCAGGTCCAGTTCAGGTATACACCCTACCCAAGTGATACTTGGCTCTTTGATACTACTCTTTTCATTACTATGGATGAGACCAGGTATAATTCGGGTATAACTCTGCTCATGTGATACTGTAATCATGATATATTCCCGATAGTACATAATCATTATGTCCTTTTATTAATTATATTACTATTCTACAGGTATATACCGTTGTTGTTATCCATTTACTCACAAAGATGTTCAAGAAATACACTTTTCATTAATATGGATAAGACCAGGTCCAGTTCAGGTATACCATAATCTTGATACATTCCCGGTACTACATGATCATTATGACTTTTTATTACTTCTATTCTGATATTATATACCGTTTTTGTTATCCATTTACTCACAAAGATGTTCAAGAAGTACACTTTTCATTACTATGGATAAGACCAGGTCCAGTTCAGGGATGCACCCTACCCAAGTGATACTATAATCTTGCTACATTCCCGGTACTACATGATCATTATGACCTTTTATTACTTCTATTCTGATATTATATACCGTTTTTGTTATCCATTTACTCACAAAGATGTTCAAGAAGTACACTTTTCATTACTACGGATAAGACCAGGTCCAGTTCAGGTATACCATAATCTTGCTACATTCCCGGTACTACATGATCATTATGACCTTTTATTACTTCTATTCTGATATTATATACAGTTTTTGTTATCCATTTACTCACAAAGATGTTCAAGGAGTACACTTTTCATTACTATGGATAAGACCAGGTCCAGTTCAGGTATACCATAATTTTGCTACATTCCCGGTACTACATGATCATTATGACCTTTTATTACTTCTATTCTGATATTATATACCGTTTTTGTTATCCATTTACTCACAAAGATGTTCAAGGAGTACACTTTTCATTACTATGGATAAAACCAGGTCCAGTTCAGGTATACACCCTACCCAAGTGATACTATAATCTTGCTACATTCCCGGTACTACATGATCATTATGACCTTTTATTACTTCTATTCTGATATTATATACCGTTTTTATTATCCATTTACTCACAAAGATGTTCAAGAAGTACACTTTTCATTACTATGGATAAGACCAGGTCCAGTTCAGGTATACCATAATCTTGCTACATAATCATTATGACCTTTTATTACTTCTATTCTGATATTATATACCGTTTTTGTTATCCATTTACTCACAAAGATGTTCAAGAAGTACACTTTTCATTACTATGGATAAGATCAGGTCCAGTTCAGGTATACCAAAATCTTGCTACATTCCCGGTACTACATGATCATTATGACCTTTTATTACTTCTATTCTGATATTATATACCTTTTTTGTTATCCATTTACTCACAAAGATGTTCAAGAAGTACACTTTTCATTACAATGGATAAGACCAGGTCCAGTTCAGGTATACCATAATCTTGCTACATTCCCAGTACTACATGATCATTATGACCTTTTATTACTTCTATTCTGATATTATATACCTTTTTTGTTATCCATTTACTCACAAAGATGTTCAAGAAGTACACTTTTCATTACTATGGATAAGACCTGGTCCAATTCAGGTATACCATAATCTTGCTACATTCCCGGTACTACATGATCATTATGACCTTTTATTACTTCTATTCTGATATTATATACCGTTTTTGTTATCCATTTACTCACAAAGATGTTCAAGAAGTACACTTTTCATTACTATGGATAAGACCAGGTCCAGTTCAGGTATACCATAATCTTGCTACATTCCCGGTACTACATGATCATTATGACCTTTTATTACTTCTATTCTGATATTATATACAGTTTTTGTTATCCATTTACTCACAAAGATGTTCAAGAAGTACACTTTTCATTACAATGGACAAGACCAGGTCCAGTTCAGGTATACCATAATCTTGCTACATTCCCGGTACTACATGATCATTATGACCTTTTATTACTTCTATTCTGATATTATATACCGTTTTTGTTATCCATTTACTCACAAAGATGTTCAAGAAGTACATTTTTCATTACTATGTATAAGACCAGGTCCAGTCCAGGTATACACAATACCCAAGTGATACTATAATCTTGCTACATTCCCGGTACTACATGATCATTATGTCATTTTATTAGTTTTATTTCAATTCTATATATCCTTGTTTTTATCCATTTACTCACAAAGATGTTTAGAGAGTACACTTTTCATTACAATGGACAAGACCAGGTCCAGTTCAGGTATACCATAATCTTGCTACATTCCCGGTACTACATGATCATTATGACCTTTTATTACTTCTATTCTGATATTATATACCGTTTTTGTTATCCATTTACTCACAAAGATGTTCAAGAAGTACATTTTTCATTACTATGTATAAGACCAGGTCCAGTTCAGGTATACACAATACCCAAGTGATACTATAATCTTGCTACATTCCCGGTACTACATGATCATTATGTCATTTTATTAGTTTTATTTCAATTCTATATATCCTTGTTTTTATCCATTTACTCACAAAGATGTTTAGAGAGTACACTTTTCATTACTATGGATGAGACAAGGTTTAGCTCGGGTATACAACCTATCCAAGTGATGATATAAAATTGCTATATTCCCGATACTAGATGATCATTATGTCATTTTATTATTTTGATTACGATTCTATATATCCTAGTTTTTATCCATTTACTCACAAAGATGTTCAGCGGGTACACTTTTCATTACTATGGATGAGACCAGGCCTAGCTCGGGTATAACCCTACCCAAGTGATCCTATCATCTTGCTATATTCCCGGTATTACATGATCATTGTTTTTTTTTTTAGTTTTATTCCGATTCTATATATCTTTTTTTTACCCATTTACTCTCAAAGATATTCAACTGGTACACCTTTCATTACTATGGACGAGACCAGGTATAACTCGGGTATACACCCTACCCAAGTGATACTATAATCTTGCTATATTTCCGGTACTACATAATCTAAATGTCCTTTTATTAGTTTTATTCCGATTCTATAAATGTTTTTTTTATCCATTTACTCTCAAAGATATTCAACGGGTACACTTTTCATTACTATACAGGTCTAGTTCGGGTATTCACCCTGCCCAAGTGATATTATAATCTGGTTATATTCCTCGTACTACATGATCATTATGTCCACTTAGTTTTACTCCCTTTTAATTTTATCTACCTTTTTTATCCTTTTATTGACTTTGATGTGGACGTAGACACCATTATATTGAATAGGGGTTGAGAGTAGGTTTATTTCGGTCGTCCACCCTACTTAAGCGTTGCTATAAATTTGCAATATTCCCAGACCTATATTAGTAATTTGTTCTTTTTTTAGTTCCACTCTGATTTTATTAACCTTCTACTTACAAAGGGGTACATTGGATAGACATCCTTTTACGTCCTTGGTAATGTGTAGCTGTCGTTAAGGTACATGGCTGCATGCGTGATGGAGCTCATATCCTCTACCATTGATTATTGTCCCCACCTTATTATTACCTATATAATGAATCCTTACCTATCATACTTTGTAGGCTATACCAGAATTTCCCATAATTAAATCCACAATCAATAAACACAAATTTAACAGAAATCGCGTGACTTTCAGACATTAGACAAATATACTGGCCATCATAAACACTTTCTAAGTACGCACACTTTAAGTAGATTTTTTGCGAGAAAGAATATCATTTAAACTGTTCTAACCGCGTCTTGATCAAATTATGTATATTTGAAATATTTTCAGCTTTGAACAAATAATTGAATACTGTTAATATAAAATTTCAACAATTATGCTATTAACAAACATTTATTATTTACATTTATTACTAAATAGTAATTAATAATTTAAAAAAATATATTTGTTAAAAATAAAAACATACAGAAATAAGAGTTATAAAATAATCAAGGGGTAGCATGTAGTCATCTCTCTTCACCCCCTACTTCACCCTCTATTAAGGAGAACAGATCTACATCAGGTAAATATCTTGCACATGAAGCTGTTCAGTTTCTACCATACCCAGTACCAAGAGATTAAATCCTTTTCGTTACTTCTACCTAATTCAAATTACCTTTACTAATTGTTCAACTTTCAAAGGGAGTAACGGCAATAGGTCATACATCTCTTCATGATCTCTGGTAAGGTACCCTGGTGATCCCATAACATAATGTTTTATTATGTACCAGGAAGTTTAATCCCACTGACTTAATCCCATCTACACTCACGCCACTTGCCTATCATAGGTGGTAAGTTATACAACCTAATCGCCTTAAAACAACAAAAATAAAACATTGAATGCACTACTGTAAAAACTAAAAAACAGAAAAGGTGTAAAAAAACAAGATGAAATCAATGATACAGACACAGATATTTTGTAATAGTCGAATATTTGCTGTGCACCTAAATTTCTAAAAATGACTTGAGTAACATTTTTTAAGTGTATAAAAATATAAAACTGAATTAAATTAAAACAAGCGGTATCTTCAATTGGCCAATGTTGTAATTTTACTTGCTTCAGATAAAATTCCGTCTTTGAAATTAGAACTTTTAATTTTTATAAAATTAAGTAATTGTAAGTTATTTGAAAAAGGACTATTAAATATTTTATAGGATTTATTTTATTTTATATGATTTGTCTATCAACAATGTATATTACTTTTAGAAAAAAATTTTAAACTTTTAAGATTTAATTTAATATTTATGATTAATGCTATTTTGTGAAATTTCTGACTTCAAAATCCCTTTTCTAAGTACTCTACTCCATATCGAGTACACATTTAGTTCTGGTTTCCCCAAAGATTTATTACCAAAATGCTATCTGTTGTCTCATGTGGTAATATTTCATTATTATTATTATTATTATTTTGAACGTTTTATTTTATTTGTAACACTTTAATAAAATGAAGTTCTGCACCTATTTATTCGCCGGATGTAGACTTTCTACTGATATTTGAAGCCTACTTGTTGAATTTTCCAATGAATCAACAACTCGAAGCTGGCAACGGTTACTTCAATTATAAGTGCAATTGCATTGCGTCAAGACCACTATCAAGTCGCTTTTCGCTTTATTGTTTAAGGTTTTCCCAAACCTCATAATATTATAAATTTCACTTAAACTTAAACTACACTCATCCAAAGGCTGGGCCCACATTAAGGATTGCATAGTTTCATTATTCCTGACCCTATCATAGCTTAAGTTATTGCACGAGTTGATGAAAGAGAGAATGGACTAAAACTATTAAAAACGTGATGAGTTGTCGATTATCATAGAACTCTCCCTTCTGTAGTGCATAGGGAAAAAACGGAAGAAGTCGGGGCAGGCATTAAGCCAATGTTGTCGGGTAAGTCGAACGGACTTAGTGAGGGCTTGCTATAATAAATGGAAACCAAAATTTGTTTCTTTGTACTGTGTGTATGTGTTTGTGTGTGTGTGTGTGTGTGTGTGTGTGCGTGCGTGCGTGCGTGCCCGCGCGTGTGTGCGCGAGTGTGTGCGTACGTACGTGTGTGTGTGTGTGTGTGTGTGTGTGTGTGTGTGTGTGTGTGTGTGTGTGTGTGTGTGTGTGTGTGTGTGTGTGTGTGTGTGTGTGCGTGCGTACGTGCGTGTGTGTGCGTGCGTGTGTGTGTGTGTGTGTGTGTGTGTGTGTGTGTGTGTGTGTGTGTGTGTGCGTGCGTGCGTGCCCGCGCGTGTGTGCGCGAGTGTGTGCGTACGTGTGTGTGTGTGTGTGTGTGTGTGTGTGTGTGTGTGTGTGTGTGTGTGTGTGTGTGTGTGTGTGTGTGTGTGTGTGCGTGCGTACGTGCGTGTGTGTGCGCGTGTGTGTGTGTGTGTGTGTGTGTGTGTGTGTGTGTGTGTGTCTGTGTGTTTGTGTGTGTGCATGGGGGGGGGCTTATGTCGAGAAATAGGTATTTGTTAAATGACATTTAGTATCTGTGTTTTTGATATGTGAGTAAGCAAAAGTGCTCTCAAGAGCAAGAGTGATAAGTGAAGAGGTACAAGAAGAGAGCAAATTATTTATCAGAACTCTTTTTAGAACTCTTCACCTTATAACCAAAAACATATTCATAAATTCAATTCAGAAATTCATAACGGCCGTGAATCGTGTCTACATGTTTCTACAGTATATAGGTTAATGCTAATTCATATTTCCAAGATTCGCCTTAGAAAATGTCTTTGTATTTTAATCTTCTAATGACATACAAACTTTAAAATTTGCGTTTAAAGTTATTTTTCTAAAAATAAGACTTTTTAATAATTTAATAAATTATTTACAAGATGTAGAGGATTTAGCTATTCTTTGTTGTACTGGCAACATATGTATTCGGTTGTTGTATCCTGCAACACAGGATACATTTGTCCAAATTTTGTTGTGAAACTCTGTGGTGTTTACTAGGTCAATCTAAAAATCTTTTTTTGCAGCACATCGTTAAAATGGCTAAAATTACTCCACACGTAATTTGCCTTCAATAACCTTCATAATGTTTAGAAGGAAAGAGAATTGTTCTTGATCAATAACACGATTTGCTGCTTAGAAGTCAAATTCTTCCATGTTATTATTAAATCCCTTCTATTAGCTCACGCTCTCCTGATATATATCTTGTACAAATTTTCAATCGATAATAAAATACGTTTCATCCAATCAAGTTCAAATACATTTTTTTTAACTTATAGTGGATGACAATTGATGTTAATACAGACTTTTCAAATATTTTTTCAATAATTAAATTATAAAATGTGTGGGGTACTGCCGGATTCGAACTGAGAATCTTCATGTTCAAAGTCTGGTGCCCCTTGACACTGCACCAACATTTCAATACCTAGAAATATATTTCTCAAAGATGTATATTAATTCCCCCCCCCCCCATCTAATTCTCGTCGAAACCTCGTACATTGTACATCCTTAAACTGTTGCCATGGTTACCACACAATCTCATAAACAGTGCTCTAGGGTAACTAAGATAATATATGTCATTGTTGACCTCTGTAGGAATTACTTAATTTGTTTAATATTAATTGTTTTACAAATATAGTAAATATACTTTTTCTACCAAACATAGCTTCAAAATACGTTCATTGCGACATAGTTTTCTTATTTTGAAAGACCTATTTTCCCATATTGCCGAGTTAAAAATACAGTATTATTTGTAAAATTATTCATCACCTTCAACAATCTGGAAATGACAAAATCCTCTTTATTATCAACTGCAGAGCATCCAAATATAGATCAAGATAGCGTTGTAGAGATAACACTTTTCTAGGTCATTAAATAATGGCATTGAACAAAACTAATTGTTTTACAACCTTTATCGTTAACAAATCTTGCGTAACAATATCTCACAGATTTAGGGCAATAAAAACATAATTGTCAGTGGCCATTAAAATTCACTATGCTCAATAATTTATAATAATAAATTTCAGCTTGTAACACCATGAATTGATCATTTTAAAAAGAAAATTTTGTTTTGTAGATAAAATACCCTATACTTTATTGTTTTATACCTTTTGCTCTATCTTTTGAATTTGTTTTTCGGTTTAAATTTTAAACGTTGTTAAGTACATTTTTTTTAATAAACTGAAGTTAAACCATATTTATCACGTATATTTTTCTTTATGTTACTCAAAGTACATAAATTCTGTTTTGAAAACTTACAATTGAATAGCCTACTAGTTTAAAAAGTGTTATAGGTTTTAAGTATAATTATGTTAACATTAAATTGGATTTTACTACCGTGTAAAAATTTAGTCAATATGAGTAAACGCTTCTCCAACAAATGTTTGTGTAAAATATGCCAATAGGTATATATATATGAAACATCCCTTTTTATAGACTTCCAAGCCCAACACAATGTCTTCAAACTAACAAAATCGCTTTATTCTAATAATTCATTCAATCTGAATAATAATTGATCATTCATCGCCACACATTATGAAAATTCGAATCGTTAATTCGTTATTTTGTGTGAAATATAAAATGAAATTAATGGTTTACTCCGTACTTTGAGTGTAATACTGTGTTTTTAAAGTAATTAATTTGGACCTACTTGTTAGTTTGTTTCACTAATCTATAGTTACATTTCTTTTGTCTTCTTAGTAATATAATTATATTCCTATGAAGAATTTGTTAACTCTTCCCCCTCCTTTTACCTCACCCCTTTACCTTTTTGAAGGAGAAAGCAAAATTAAAAAATTATATATACTGTATATATATATATATATATATATATATATATATATATATATATATATATATATATACACACACATATATATATATATATATATATATATATATATATATGTATCATAGTATTTCTTAATTTTGAATTCTAAAAATTATTTGTACAACTAGCGTTGATGATTTAAAACAGTCTACGTCTAAAAGCACACATTAAACAAGACATCTGTAATTCAAAGATTGCCATAAATCCCATTAACAATAATCACAAATTATTTTGTGATAATTGAATGTAGAAACTTTACAGTTAATATAATATTCTCAAAAATCGTCTGGAAACAATAATAATTGTGTAAACGTAGACACAAGATAATTAATTGAAATTAATTAAAACAGGGCCATATAATATTTAGCAATAAATCCAGTTCTCCTAAAACATAAACATAAACCAGTTGTAACAACCCTAAGAATGTTATCGTTCAAGTTAACTGTATGGGCAGAAGTAAGGCACTTTGTGAGCAGTGATGGACCTAATACCTTCTGTTGCCAAATATTCGAATAAACCTTTTTCCTCCTAATTTATTTCCTTTCAAATTACTTTGCCTTGTTTCGTAAGAATGCAAAATCACAGACACAACCAATCATCTTATTATATTTAAGCTAATTTCCAAGTTTTGCTTTAATCTCTTAATCATATTTTTTATTTGCTTGAAGCATTTCGTAGAGATCAGACCGTCAAAAATTCCTATGCAACCTTCCTTTAAATAAAAAAATGTTAATTTTGGAACTCGTAAAACAGATAAAAATAATTAATTTACCAAATAGTATATAAGTTAGTATTTCCACGTAAAGTAACCATCTGTTTAAGTTTTAATTAGGTATAACACCTTCTAACCTCAAAGAATATTTATAAACCGCGTATCAAATTACTAACTTTAACTTCAATTTGACCCCAAAATAGAATCTGTTCGAAGAAGTCAAAGGTCAAAAGGAAAGAATGATTCTACAAAATCTAAATACACATCTCTTCTGCCACGCTCCAAGTAGGTTCATTCAGAACTACCGGACAGCTTGTCAATCACACAATCAGCTGTTACTCGCTTCATTTGTCCACTTGTTCGTTAATGACAAGTTACAAGTATAACAATCGTTTTTCTAATCGATATGTTCATTAATCAATCGATGGATCGAACCCAACGCTTCCATTCAGGTAGAACGAGTCGCTTGATAAGCACCATTTAACTTGCATAGCAGATGTTGAGGTTAGGTTTGATTCTGTAGTATCTAATGAAGTCTTGCAGTGGTAATTTATTTATAGAGTGTTTAATTTTATCTGCGAAGTGCATGTAATCAGGCATACTGTATTTATTCTCCCACATAGTGAAACAGTGAGATATTACGCCACACATTTTGCATGCCAAAATGAAAATTCTTATTGAATAAAAAGTTTTAATTCTGGATAAAATCACAAATAAAATTAACTAAATTTCAAGTCCTTTTGACTCTCTATATTAAGAGTATATCTGTTTATAATCATTTTGTAAGGTCTTACGAATGACTTTAAAAAACTCATTGATACCAGTGTCCAAAGTTTTGTTCTACATAAACAATGTGTTATAAATATTCTTTTTAGATAGGCCTACTAGTGAAGTATTTCCAACGGACTGCTCCTTACATCAGAGTCCGTTATCCACTCCTTCTGTGCCCTCCCGTTATATGATATTCCATAGCGTGTTCATTATTTTAACCTCGACCTTCGTAAAACTCCTTCGGGTCTTACAATTCAATTTCTTCTGTGGCTCTACCGTAATATGGTATTTCATAGCGTGTCCCTTATTTTAACCAATTTTTGTTTTCAGTAAACCTTCAGGCTTTACATCTCTATACCTCCTGTGGCTCTACCGTAATATGGTATTTCACAGCGTGTCCATTATTTTAACCTGATTCTTCGCAGAACACTTTCTGGTTTTACATCTCCTTCTCTTCTGTGGCTTTACAGTAATAGGGTATTTCGTAGCGTGCCCATAATTTTAAACTTAATTTTCACAGACAACCTTCGAGTTTCACAGTTCCATTTCGACTGTGGCTCTACTGAAATATGGTACTTCATAGCGAATCCATTATTTTAACCTCATTCTTGACGGAACACTTTCTGGTTTTAGATCTCCTTCTCTTCTGTAGGTTTACAGTAATGTGGAGTTTTGTAGCGTGTCCATAATTTTAACTTTAATCTTCACAGACCACCTTCGAGTTTCACAGTTCCATTTCGACTGTGGCTCTACTGAAATATGGTACTTCATAGCGAATCCATTATTTTAACCTCATTCTTGACGGAACACTTTCTGGTTTTAGATCTCCTTCTCTGCTGTAGGTTTACAGTAATGTGGAGTTTTGTAGCGTGTCCATAATTTTAACTTTAATCTTCACAGACCACCTTCGAGTTTCACAGTTCCATTTCGACTGTGGCTCTACTGAAATATGGTACTTCATAGCGAATCCATTATTAGCGAATCCATTATTTTAACCTCATTCTTGACGGAACACTTTCTGGTTTTAGATCTCCTTTGTAGGTTTACAGTAATATGGAGTTTTGTAGCGTATCCATAATTTTAACTTTAATCTTCACAGACCACCTTCGAGTTTCACAGTTCCATTTCGACTGTGGCTCTACTGAAATATGGTACTTCATAGCGAATCCATTATTTTAACCTCATTCTTGACGGAACACTTTCTGGTTTTAGATCTCCTTCTCTTCTGTAGGTTTACAGTAATGTGGAGTTTTGTAGCGTGTCCATAATTTTAACTTTAATCTTCACAGACCACCTTCGAGTTTCACAGTTCCATTTCGACTGTGGCTCTACTGAAATATGGTACTTCATAGCGAATCCATTATTTTAACCTCATTCTTGACGGAACACTTTCTGGTTTTAGATCTCCTTCTCTTCTGTAGGTTTACAGTAATGTGGAGTTTTGTAGCGTGTCCATAATTTTAACTTTAATCTTCACAGACCACCTTCGAGTTTCACAGTTCCATTTCGACTGTGGCTCTACTGAAATATGGTACTTCATAGCGAATCCATTATTTTAACCTCATTCTTGACGGAACACTTTCTGGTTTTAGATCTCCTTCTCTTCTGTAGGTTTACAGTAATGTGGAGTTTTGTAGCGTGTCCATAATTTTAACTTTAATCTTCACAGACCACCTTCGAGTTTCACAGTTCCATTTCGACTGTGGCTCTACTGAAATATGGTACTTCATAGCGAATCCATTATTTTAACCTCATTCTTGACGGAACACTTTCTGGTTTTAGATCTCCTTCTCTTCTGTAGGTTTACAGTAATGTGGAGTTTTGTAGCGTGTCCATAATTTTAACTTTAATCTTCACAGACCACCTTCGAGTTTCACAGTTCCATTTCGACTGTGGCTCTACTGAAATATGGTACTTCATAGGGAATCCATTATTTTAACCTCATTCTTGACGGAACACTTTCTGGTTTTAGATCTCCTTTGTAGGTTTACAGTAATATGGAGTTTTGCAGCGTATCCTTAATTTTAACTTTAATCTTCACAGACCACCTTCGAGTTTCACAGTTCCATTTCGACTGTGGGTCTACTGAAATATGGTACTTCATAGCGAATCCATTATTTTAACCTCATTCTTGACGGAACACTTTCTGGTTTTAGATCTCCTTCTCTTCTGTAGGTTTACAGTAATGTGGAGTTTTGTAGCGTGTCCATAATTTTAACTTTAATCTTCACAGACCACCTTCGAGTTTCACAGTTCCATTTCGACTGTGGCTCTACTGAAATATGGTACTTCATAGCGAATCCATTATTTTAACCTCATTCTTGACGGAACACTTTCTGGTTTTAGATCTTATTCTCTTCTGTAGGTTTACAGTAATGTGGAGTTTTGTAGCGTGTCCATAATTTTAACTTTAATCTTCACAGACCACCTTCGAGTTTCACAGTTCCATTTCGACTGTTTCTCTACTGAAATATGGTACTTCATAGCGAATCCATTATTTTAACCTCATTCTTGACGGAACACTTTCTGGTTTTAGATCTCCTTCTCTTCTGTAGGTTTACAGTAATGTGGAGTTTTGTAGCGTATCCATAATTTTAACTTTAATCTTCACAGTCCACCTTCGAGTTTCACAGTTCCATTTCGACTGTGGCTCTACTGAAATATGGTACTTCATAGCGAATCCATTATTTTAACCTCATTCTTGACGGAACACTTTCTGGTTTTAAATCTCCTTCTCTTCTGTAGGTTTACAGTAATGTGGAGTTTTGTAGCGTGTCCATAATTTTAACTTTAATCTTCACAGACCACCTTCGAGTTTCACAGTTCCATTTCGACTGTGGCTCTACTGAAATATGGTACTTCATAGCGAATCCATTATTTTAACCTCATTCTTGACGGAACACTTTCTGGTTTTAGATCTCCTTCTCTTCTGTAGGTTTACAGTAATGTGGAGTTTTGTAGCGTGTCCATAATTTTAACTTTAATCTTCACAGACCACCTTCGAGTTTCACAGTTCCATTTTGACTGTGGCTCTACTGAAATATGGTACTTCATAGCGAATCCATTATTTTAACCTCATTCTTGACGGAACATTTTCTGGTTTTAGATCTCCTTCTCTTCTGTAGGTTTACAGTAATATGGAGTTTTGTAGCGTGTCCATAATTTTAACTTTAATCTTCACAGACCACCTTCGAGTTTCACAGTTCCATTTCGACTGTGGCTCTACTGAAATATGGTACTTCATAGGGAATCCATTATTTTAACCTCATTCTTGACGGAACACTTTCTGGTTTTAGATCTCCTTTGTAGGTTTACAGTAATATGGAGTTTTGCAGCGTATCCTTAATTTTAACTTTAATCTTCACAGACCACCTTCGAGTTTCACAGTTCCATTTCGACTGTGGGTCTACTGAAATATGGTACTTCATAGCGAATCCATTATTTTAACCTCATTCTTGACGGAACACTTTCTGGTTTTAGATCTCCTTCTCTTCTGTAGGTTTACAGTAATGTGGAGTTTTGTAGCGTGTCCATAATTTTAACTTTAATCTTCACAGACCACCTTCGAGTTTCACAGTTCCATTTCGACTGTGGCTCTACTGAAATATGGTACTTCATAGCGAATCCATTATTTTAACCTCATTCTTGACGGAACACTTTCTGGTTTTAGATCTTATTCTCTTCTGTAGGTTTACAGTAATGTGGAGTTTTGTAGCGTGTCCATAATTTTAACTTTAATCTTCACAGACCACCTTCGAGTTTCACAGTTCCATTTCGACTGTGGCTCTACTGAAATATGGTACTTCATAGCGAATCCATTATTTTAACCTCATTCTTGACGGAACACTTTCTGGTTTTAGATCTCCTTCTCTTCTGTAGGTTTACAGTAATGTGGAGTTTTGTAGCGTATCCATAATTTTAACTTTAATCTTCACAGTCCACCTTCGAGTTTCACAGTTCCATTTCGACTGTGGCTCTACTGAAATATGGTACTTCATAGCGAATCCATTATTTTAACCTCATTCTTGACGGAACACTTTCTGGTTTTAAATCTCCTTCTCTTCTGTAGGTTTACAGTAATGTGGAGTTTTGTAGCGTGTCCATAATTTTAACTTTAATCTTCACAGACCACCTTCGAGTTTCACAGTTCCATTTCGACTGTGGCTCTACTGAAATATGGTACTTCATAGCGAATCCATTATTTTAACCTCATTCTTGACGGAACACTTTCTGGTTTTAGATCTCCTTCTCTTCTGTAGGTTTACAGTAATGTGGAGTTTTGTAGCGTGTCCATAATTTTAACTTTAATCTTCACAGACCACCTTCGAGTTTCACAGTTCCATTTCGACTGTGGCTCTACTGAAATATGGTACTTCATAGCGAATCCATTATTTTAACCTCATTCTTGACGGAACATTTTCTGGTTTTAGATCTCCTTCTCTTCTGTAGGTTTACAGTAATATGGAGTTTTATAGCGTGTGCATAATTTTAACTTTAATCTTCACAGACCACCTTCGAGTTTCACAGTTCCATTTCGACTGTGGCTCTACTGAAATATGGTATTTCATAGAGTGTTTATTATTTTAACCTTATTCTTCACAGAACACCTTCGAGTTTTAAATGACCATTTCTCCTGTGGTTCTAAGGTAATATGGTATTTTATAGCGAGTCTATTATCTATGCTAGACATGATCCTTGTCAAGATAACCTTCAGATTTTACACCTTCATTTATTCTATGCTTCCCCTGAATCCCGTTGATTCTGTGGTGTAGACTTTTTCAAATGTAGGCCTTAGTAGTTTGAATTTTCTTCTTGGCTTTTTTCACAGGTTCAATAACAGGTTGTAATAACAAACATATACTTTAATATTTTCTGGACGAATGTTTAAATATATTTGGGCATCTAGCAGTCAGAACCCTGTGCATATTGCTATCCAAATATATTTGGGCATCTAGCAGTCAGAACCTTATGTATATTGCTATCCAAATATATTTGGGCATCTAGCAGTCAGAACCCTGAGCATATTGCTATCCAAATATATTTGGGCATCTAGCAGTCAGAACCCTATGCATATTGCTATCCAAATATATTTGGGCATCTAGCAGTCAGAACCCTGTGCATATTGCTATCCAAATATATTTGGGCATCTAGCAGTCAGAACCCTATGCATATTGCTATCCAAATATATTTGGGCATCTAGCAGTCAGAACCCTGTGCATATTGCTATCCAAATATATTTGGACATCTAGCAGTCAGAACCCTATGCATATTGCTATCCAATTATATTTGGGCATCTAGCAGTCAGAACCCTGAGCATATTGCTATCCAAATATATTTGGGCATCTAGCAGTCAGAACCCTATGCATATTGCTATCCAAATATATTTGGGAATCTAGCAGTCAGAACCCTATGCATATTGCTATCCGAATATATTTGGACATCTAGCAGTCAGAACCCTATGCATATTGCTATCCCAATATATTTGGACATCTAGCAGTCAGAACCCTATGCATATTGCTATCCAAATATATTTGGACATCTAGTAGTCAGAACCCTATGCATATTGCTATCCGAATATATTTGAGAGATGAATCACTTTTAGTAGCACTTTTATTCCGGCTGTTGCAAAATACTTTTAATATCATCTTTATAATTAGACTATAATATAATCTGATAACTTTCCACGCTTGGATATAATCTCATTCTATCTGTTAATCGTTTCTTATGATTTGCTCAGAGGACAAATATTGGTTGTTGTTGGCTATATATTTTTTGTTATTTATGCAAAAACATTGTAAATTGAACACAAATAAAGGCTTTCAAGTTTAATTCATGAATATCTTAATAATAATAATAATCGTTTCAAATAGGGTTTGTTACTACCGACTATCAAACAATGTATATTGCACACCTGAAATTTAATTCAGCTTAACAATCAACTATATACATTATTGTTCTCTTATATTCTTTGATTTTAAAACAGATTTTCTTCATCTACGTAAAATACCCATCATCGTTTATGACAAATTGGTAGACCGAATTTAATGTGAAATATTTTTGGTTGCCCTTAGCCTAAAATAAATATTAACATTGCAATGTAATTTGTATAAGTTTTTATAATGAATGCGCCTTAAATTTTATTATACTTAAAGGTTTTATTTTTTCAGATTCAAGGCGATCAGGCGGGAACAAACGAACGCGACAGACGTACAGCCGTTACCAAACTCTAGAATTGGAAAAGGAGTTCCACTACAATAAGTACCTGTCTAGGAAACGAAGAATCGAAATCGCCCATGAACTCTGTCTCACGGAAAGGCAAATAAAAATTTGGTTTCAGAACCGACGGATGAAGCTGAAGAAAGAGATAATCAAGCCTCAGAAACCGAGCGGAGACGAGGTCCACCAGAGCACCCAAGTGGTGAGCAGCACAACTTCGTTAAGGACTGGGTTTGGCGAGGAAACAGTGAAACCAGAAGCAGACTTTAGACCGGATTTTACAGATTTGGCCAAGAGTGTATTTAACTGATGTTAAATGCTAAAACTGTACTGTAATCTGTTAGAAAATACGTCGGTGAAACTTGCCAGGGCTTACGGAAACTTGTGGTGTCGAAATCGTTTTTTGCGGTGATAAGTATGTAGGGATACATTTAACTATGTAATTATGTTAAATAACGCGTTTCTGTCTTTAAAAACATGAGACAAATATTAATATCCAGAAATTAACTTTTTAAATAATTATTAAAAGCCATTTTAAAAGATCTGTTGCTATGGACAAAAAATGTTTTACAATTTAGGTGTATGCAATAACAGTTGAAATAATTTCGTACGTTAAGAAAGTAAATCCTTAAATAAACTGAATGTAAGTATATTTCCACCTACCTATTTATATTTAAGTTAACTGCAAAGCTTAAGATAGCTGTCAGCTTTGTCCAACCAAGGTGGAACCTGAATTGCCAAATCATAGTCCATCCTGCAATGTATCCCTGGTTTAGTGGTAGTTTTTCTTCTCGCGTTCATACAAAAATCTATCCTACTATTTTATATTAACTATCTTAACTTTGGCAACCTCGATCTTCTACGTTCATTAAACTTACAAAGAGAAATAATACCCCTTGCTATCCTGAACTTGGACAATTATTTTGCATATCGGGGTTATCCTACACATTTGGTAAAAATATATCAAAGTTCTCTCTTAGTTATACTATTATGTACCATCTTCACGTAATGTTGGGTGACATTATTAAGGTGTCTTATTTACTTATAAACACACAAGCCAGCGAGCAAAAGAAGGTATCCTTTGTTACTACAGCCAAAAATGATAACAAACTTTAACCAAAAATCCTACCTTTTCCAGCTAAGCCAATACCAAAACACTATCTGAACGTTTTGTCTAGTTATTGCTTTCCTGCAAGAATACTATCTCTAACGCCTGCAGTTTTATCTTTTTTGGAACCCCCACATTTTGACTAGAGTTCCTTCACAAGCCAAAGGTTTGTGTTTTATATCATAAAACATGTAAAATATCAATATCTCTTAGTTTAAAATCTCTTAAATTAAATATTATGAATGTATATAGGAAAAATATGAGGCAAAATCAAAATGTATATAGGCTATTTACATAAAATATATAAATTCTAATAAAACTTTCTTAGTTCTTAAATAGTGTAAGTAAAAAAACTGTAAATTTGTGGGTTCACTATGAATTACATCATTGAATTGTCATTGATTTAAAATACGTTTAGCGATTTCAATAAAAGCAAAAATACACAACATTTGTTTTTAAAATTGAAAATTATATATTTCCCCAACAACTATAGATGTGTGGGTCTAGTATACTTAATTCCAAGGGTATTTTTATAGTATCCTATAGTCAAGAAAGAAAACAAATGAAAAATCCAAATCTCTAAATAAGAATAAATGACTTCCTTATATAAAATGTAGATTTTTAAATGGTTAATTTCACAGTTTTTAAAATGTACTAAAGTGTTTTAGAGGGTAAAACTTCTAGAAAATTGAACAAAAGAACTTAATCATTCTACTTCATGAGGATAGAACGTGTAAAGTTTTAAAATTGGACAATGGTAGCAAAATTGATGACATTTGAAGAGAACGCGATTTTATACATAAAGAAATAGAAATAAAAATAAACCCACTCAAGGACAGTAATCAGAGTTATATTAAGGTTGTACTATTTACGTAATAATTAAATAAAAATTTATAAAGGATTTAAGATATATATTTTTATAACTATGAAGTGTGTGGTTTGTTATTTTGAATAAATTATAGTTTAATTTTGTATATATGACCTAATGATCTCTTTCATAGCTTGTTTTATACAAATAAATATTCTATTTATATTAGTTTATTATTTCTTAATTTATCAACAACCTCCCTATCACACTTACTTAATGTAATGAAAGTAATATTCGAAAACAACACACAAAACAAAAAAAACCTAATTCAGATCAGAGTAGGCTCAGTAGTTGCTATTCTTTTCTATGCCTAGTCTTGATCCACGACTGTCAACTTCAAAGAGTTAAACTTAATACAGTATTGAAGAAAACGAAAAAATATTTTGCGTTGAACGTTATCATATAATAAGTAACCATTTATGGGAATTGTAGTGTTTAAACATTTTTAATGAGAACTAGTAACTAAGTTTTTCCTACATCCATACAGATACATAATACAATACCGATTCATATGCACATATAAGCCATCCTAATGTTTTAATTGAATTCGAAGTTCGTTTAAATATATTAAAATTTAAAAATGATTTTATTAGATATGAAAATACTCATTGTAGGGGTCTATATCAATATTAGATGTAAAATTTAAAATAAAACTGTGAATCGCATGCATAAATTGATATGCCTTCATGATAGTAGACGACAGTTCCTTCCTACAAATTATCCATATATGTCTCACATTTGTCTTTTATAATTTTATAGGTAGACTATTTGTAGCAATTATTTATTAACATTTACTATTTATAAACTATTAATACGGCTATTTAAATATGAGAACAATTTGTATTTATGTGGGAAAATTTATTTTATATTTTTTAGTTCTTTTTAAAAACGTGAATTTATTAAAATAATTTCGTCTACAATTAATTAGAAAAAGTTAGTTCTGATAAATTACGACAAAAGTGCGACCTTTGTCTACTATATGCCATTGTAACTTTTATTTCGCTGATAGCTTAAAGAAGTAGAAGTGGCAACACATCCCAAAAGTTACATTTCTGATGTAAACCCTAAGAGAACGTGGCTTTAAACGAAAGAATAATTTCCGACAACTTTAGTCAGTATTTCTAGCAATGAAGTATCTCAAACATTCAAGCCAGTGGTAAACTAGAAAGTTTCTTCTCAAGATTAAAACTTTGAAACAATCGCTTTAAACTACAAGGGTCTCACTTAGGCCTAATGTGTGTAGAGCGCGATATTATATTAACATTTATTATATTCAAACTATTGATAGAATCTATGAACAGAAATCAATTAAAATGTTTATGTTGATTGCTTACGATAGATAACAAAAAGCTATTGTCGTACGTTTTGATGTTCGAATATTATATATATAAACAACATCTTAAAGCAACTGTGATATACTTTTTATTAAATAATTAAAACCTCAACCGCAAATAAACCTTTTAATTACTTAAATAATAATGTAAATTTCGATTGCTAAGCAATCATCTTCAGATAAGTCGGTTCCATTAAAGGCTAACGGATTATAATTGTAACAAGATTCCGCCTTGCAAGATGATTGCTTAACAATCAAGATGTAATTTAGGATGTAGATAATTAAAAATTGCTTATTTTATTTTATTTATTTATTTCAATATACTTATTTGTTATGTACTATATATTTTACTTATATAATAGTTGTACACTACCCATTATTGTATATAATACAATACATTAACCCATTCTTGTGTATATGTGTCCATATTTATAAGCAGAATAAATAAGTACACATGCATTACTACTTAAAAATATGTATGTTCTTAAAGAACATTGTCTCAGTATTTATAAAAATAATATTAATATAAATATTATAGCAAATGTAAAATCATTTATTCTATTTAGACATAATATGAGGCTTATTAGAAGTATATTATTATAAAGACTATTAGTTTTAATGTAACTTATTTTAAAAATTTTTTGCCATGATATTATACAACATTTTCGTCTCATGAATTTCTATATTTTAGAAAGAGATCGCTACTCTAAACTCAAGACAGTTGTTTCCTCCAAAATTTAAATTTGCATCAATAGCAAGAGATTTGCGTAACAAAAATACTACGTAAGCCTACACGTCTCTT
Source organism: Prosapia bicincta (assembly GCA_036971475.1). Classification (NCBI taxonomy): domain Eukaryota; kingdom Metazoa; phylum Arthropoda; class Insecta; order Hemiptera; family Cercopidae; genus Prosapia; species Prosapia bicincta. The sequence continues at coordinate 198,641,339 of JBAIZL010000004.1, forward strand.
TCCTATACTAGGCTTGGGTTATATTCCTTAAGTTGAAACTATAATCTTTGCTAGATACGAGATTGTTTGAGAGGTTTCTGTTGTAAACATCATCACTTCAAAAGAAGAACATTAATTTCATTATTCTTAATGTAGTAGATAAGGAAATGCATTAGAGCTGTTTGTAGGTACGTAGTTGTTGATTTTAGTTCTCACGTTGCTATATAACCACGTTTCTCATCTATTTACGGTAGAGAATACAATATATAGACCCTCTATAATGATATTGTAATAATCGTTCTGCAGAAATAAGGCTTGACAGGTTTTTATTACTGTCTTATAATATTATTGTTGGTGGTTTTACTGAGTTTACGTTATTTTAAACTTTGCATTGAATTGTAAAAACACGAAATATTTTTTCTAAATTATTATTTAGATTTTTTAGATTCAAAAAAAGATATAGTTCATTCATTTATTTTTACTAATCAACCATAATTTTCAATATATTATAAACCACAACAGAGCATAACAATTGTCAAGAACTTTATAATATTACTTAATATTAGTATTAATATTTGGGACCTACTTTAAAAACCTATTTTCCTTTAATCCACTCTAAAACTTCTCTCATTTGTCAGTTGAATAAAGTTTTTTTACGTACGAGTTTTCATCACTTGCCACCGTCAGTGATTTTCTGAAATGCGTCGTATTATATTTTCGTTTTAATTTAATTTCAGTTTTGTACCCAATACAATGTTACCGTAAAATGGTTCAATTACTTAATTTCGCGATAATAAAAATGCAGGCCTACGAAATGTTAAAATATATTCACCAACCCATACAAATGACTAAACCACTTCTTACAACTCCTAGAGGTTCTGTTTTGCTTAGGCTTTACTAGGTTATAAGATTAAACTAATGTTGCGGACATTGAGCTACATTTATAACTTACTTAAAGTAATAATAATTCTCTTTTGGTTACAAAATAGGATTCGAGGGTCAATAGTTATAGGTGATGGTGGTAGTATGATCCTACCTGATTAGGAAGGTACAGGCTAGGCTATATCTGTCAAAATATTTAGAATGTTCTGAACAATTACTCTGTGAAGCCTTTTGAAGGACGTAGTAAAAGTCTTTTCGTCACATTTGTTACGGCTGAAAACATTTGTCCAAATATGACACCGGGCATCGACAACCAACCCTTTCCATGACAATGCGGGACAGTAAATGTTTTGACACTTGTTTGTGCTTGGTTTACAACTCGGGTATACATGAGCCTAGGCTATTCCTGAAAGGTTTCATCGGCTGATGTTACCTTGCAAGGAGCGGTGTAAATCATCGGCATAAACTTAGATCTACAATAAACTAAAGTGAATGTGGAATGTGTAAGGTAGGTTGTCTAAAAGCGTCCTTCAACGGTTTACGAAGAAAGAAATATTTTTTATAAATTAGTAGTTCTAGGAGAACAAGTAGCCAAGGGAATTTTTAACGTAGGGATTTTATTCTTTCAACTTCTTCTTGGCAGTGTGATTCAAATTATGATAAGGCTTAAAGGGTCTATCCTTTCTGTGTTACTCTAACAGAGGATGCTGGAGAAGTTGACTGATATTTTTTTAGTGTTCAATTTGACCTACATAGGAGCCTATAATGAAAACTTTCCGTCATTAATTATTGAGCCGTCAAACGTCAATGAGCAAGCCAATGTCATGATAAGTAAACAAAACATTGTAATAAACAAGAAAAAATCGAGCCTATATAAATATAATATAGATCTACATCGTCTAAAAGGACATATTGAGCAACTTCTTCTGTAAAATATCTGGATCTCATAAATGAGATCGTCAAGAATGAGCACCTGCTATGAATGTGCAATACTATTTAAGTCAGTATTATTTTATATGAGTAACCTTTGCCACGCGATACTATAACCTTCCCCTACTCCAAATAGTAAGGGAAGAAATTCTTCTTTGCCTTATTCTATCCATACCCTTCCTTTTTACAAAGATATATAACTGGAAAATACCGGTTTATAACCCCGATACATAGATCTACTCCAGGTACTGATCTCTGAACAAGTGATGCAATATCGCCCTTGTATTCTCTACCAGAGCTTTATGCCCTTACCTGTATACACAGTTCTTTCCTGCCCTCTGTAGGCGATAATAATTAGGGTGCCAGATATGTGACCACCGAACCACCCAGATTCGCGAGGGGTCAGTGACATAATTTATTTCTTTAAAGATTAAACTTTACACTTAGACTAAAATTGAATTACATTTTAACTTTCCATGTAGGCGTGTTGCAAAATAGTCAACACAAATATTGATAACGTTTATCCTCGTCTTTTTATAGTGAATAACCGAACAATTTAGTTCTTTGTATAAGTTTCTACAAATAGTTTTCAATATGACAAATAAGCAGAAATTCTGATGAATATAATGAGTTATAACCAATAGCCTACTTGTTTTTTCACGAAATTCCGCTACTGTTTCGAGGTTGTTTAACCTTCAAGACTAAGGAAGATTATCCCTCATAAATTTCAAAACTAGCATACATTTAATTACTTCATATGATTCTCGTCATTTACTTCGCAGACATTTTTATTGTTTAAATGCTTCAAGTATGGCTATTTTACATTGTGTTTTGTGTGCAAGACAAGATAGAGACGTCTGTTAATGCGTTTTTTGGCAAAAAAAGTAGTGACATCTCTTAATTCGTTCTCTATGCAAGGCAAGATTGAAACAACTGTTACTGCGTTATCTGTGCAAGACAATATAGAGACATCTGTTACTGCGCTATCTGTGCAAGACAATATATAGACATCTGTTACTCCGTTATCTGTGCAAGACAATATAGAGAAATCTGTTACTGCGTTATCTGTGCAAGACTATATAGAGACAACTGTTACTGCGCTATCTGTGCAAGACAATATAGAGACAACTGTTACTGCGCTATCTGTGCAAGATAATATAGAGACAACTGTTACTGCGCTATCTGTGCAAGACAATATAGAGACAACTGTTACTGCGCTATCTGTGCAAGACAATATAGAGACATCTGATCCTGCGCTATCTGTGCAAGACAATATAGAGACAACTGTTACTGCGCTATCTGTGCAAGACAATATAGAGACAACTGTTACTGCGCTATCTGTGCAAGACAATATAGAGACATCTGATCCTGCGCTATCTGTGCAAGACTATATAGAGACAACTGTTACTGCGCTATCTGTGCAAGACAATATAGAGACATCTGATCCTGCGCTATCTGTGCAAGACAATATAGAGACAACTGTTACTGCGCTATCTGTGCAAGACAATATAGAGACAACTGTTACTGCGCTATCTGTGCAAGACAATATAGAGACATCTGATCCTGCGCTATCTGTGCAAGACTATATAGAGACAACTGTTACTGCGCTATCTGTGCAAGACAATATAGAGACAACTGTTACTGCGCTATCTGTGCAAGACAATATAGAGACAACTGTTACTGCGCTATCTGTGCAAGACAATATAGAGACATCTGATCCTGCGCTATCTGTGCAAGACAATATAGAGACAACTGTTACTGCGCTATCTGTGCAAGACAATATAGAGACATCTGATCCTGCGCTATCTGTGCAAGACAATATAGAGACAACTGTTACTGCGCTATCTGTGCAAGACAATATAGAGACATCTGATCCTGCGCTATCTGTGCAAGACAATATAGAGACAACTGTTACTGCGCTATCTGTGCAAGACAATATAGAGACATCTGATCCTGCGCTATCTGTGCAAGACAATATAGAGACAACTGTTACTGCGCTATCTGTGCAAGACAATATAGAGACAACTGTTACTATGTTTTCTGTGCAAGACAATATAGAGACAACTGTTACTGCGCTATCTGTGCAAGACAATATAGAGACATCTGATCCTGCGCTATCTGTGCAAGACAATATAGAGACAACTGTTACTGCGCTATCTGTGCAAGACAATATAGAGACAACTGTTACTATGTTTTCTGTGCAAGACAATATAGAGACAACTGTTACTGCGCTATCTGTGCAAGACAATATAGAGACATCTGTTGCTATGTTTTCTGTGCAAGACAATATAGAGACAACTCTTACTATGTTTTCTGTGCAAGACAATATAGAGACAACTGTTACTATGTTTTCTGTGCAAGACAATATAGAGACAACTGTTACTGCGCTATCTGTGCAAGACAATATAGAGACATCTGTTACTGCGTTATCTGTGCAAGACTATATAGAGACAACTGTTACTGCGCTATCTGTGCAAGACAATATAGAGACATCTGATCCTGCGCTATCTGTGCAAGACAATATAGAGACAACTGTTACTATGTTTCTGTGCAAGACAATATAGAGACATCTGTTACTGCGTTATCTGTGCATGACAATATAGAAACATCTGTTACTCCGTTATCTGTGCAAGACAATATAGAGACAACTGTTACTGCGCTATCTGTGCAAGACAATATAGAGACATCTGTACTGCGTTATCTGTGCAAGATAATATAGAGACAACTGTTACTGCGATATCTGTGCAAGACAATATAGAGACATCTGTTACTATGTTTTCTGTGCAAGACAATATAGAGACATCTGTTACTGCGTTATCTGTGCAAGACTATATAGAGACAACTGATACTGCGCTATCTGTGCAAGACAATATAGAGACAACTGTTACTATGTTTCTGTGCAAGACAATATAGAGACATCTGTTACTGCGTTATCTGTGCCTGACAATATAGAGACATCTGTTACTCCGTTATCTGTGCAAGACAATATAGAGACAACTGTTACTGCGCTATCTGTGCAAGATAATATAGAGACATCTGTTACTTCGTTATCTGTGCAAGACAATATAGAGACATCTGTTACTGCGCTATCTGTGCAAGACAATATAGAAACAACTGTTACTGCGCTATCTGTGCAAGACAATATAGAGACAACTGTTACTGCGCTATCTGTGCAAGACAATATAGAGACATCTGTTACTCCGTTATCTGTGCAAGACAATATAGAGACATCTGTTACTGCGCTATCTGTGCAAGACAATATAGAAACAACTGTTACTTCGTTATCTGTGCAAGACAATATAGAGACATCTGTTACTGCGCTATCTGTGCAAGACAATATAGAAACAACTGTTACTATGTTTCTGTGCAAGACAATATAGAGACATCTGTTACTGCGTTATCTGTGCATAGCAATATAGAGACATCTGTTACTCCGATATCTGTGCAAGACAATATAGAGACATGTGTTACTGCGCTATCTGTGCAAGACAATATAGAGACATCTGTTACTGTGCTATCTGTGCAAGACAATATAGAGACATCTGTTACTGCGCTATCTGTGCAAGACAATATAGAGACATCTGTTACTGCGCTATCTGTGCAAGACAATATAGAGACATCTGATCCTGCGCTATCTGTGCAAGACTATATAGAGACAACTGTTACTGCGCTATCTGTGCAAGACAATATAGAGACAACTGTTACTGCGCTATCTGTGCAAGACAATATAGAGACAACTGTTACTGCGCTATCTGTGCAAGACAATATAGAGACATCTGATCCTGCGCTATCTGTGCAAGACAATATAGAGACAACTGTTACTGCGCTATCTGTGCAAGACAATATAGAGACAACTGTTACTGCGCTATCTGTGCAAGACAATATAGAGACATCTGATCCTGCGCTATCTGTGCAAGACTATATAGAGACAACTGTTACTGTGCTATCTGTGCAAGACTATATAGAGACAACTGTTACTGCGTTATTTGTGCAAGACAATATAGAGACATCTGTTACTGCGCTATCTGTGCAAGACAATATAGAGACAACTGTTACTATGTTTTCTGAAATAGTAAAAAAAGTTAAATCCATACAACTTTTTTGTTTGTTCTGAAAACATTATTGAACTAAGCCCCCGTTTCTAGACTCAAAATATGTACATTAATCGACCGAAAAAGAACAAATATTCATGCTGTTTTGTGGTTTGACATAAAAATTTTTGTTTTCATTTTACCATTAGGCTAGTTGGCAGTTGTAAATGGGCTACTTGTAATCTGCTACTGTTTTTAATTTTTTATCTGTGCGTTTTTCATTTTTCTCATCTCGTTCATATCAAAAACAAATATAAAAACAAAGTCAACGTGAAGCCACACCTACGTCTGAAATTACACAGACAAACATGAGTTAATATTTGAAATTAAGCATCACCCATCACATTAGGTAAGTAGGTCTATTGAATTCATAATATTATGCCTAAGTAGAATCATAGCCTAATATTCAGCTCACATTTTGATATTTAAAGCAGGTTTGAATTGTCATAAAAGTCACGTTATTTTGCAGTGAAATTGTAATCTATCATATGGTTTTTGTATGCAAGTTCGTAGGGGTCGCAGCGAGTTAACAGTCACTATAGGGGGTCGCAATACCAAAAATGTAGGCACACTCTGAATTATATTGTTAATCGCCTTATAGCTACGAAACAACAAAAATACTGTGTTGATACATTAGGTTAGATCCATTAAGTACCATTTTGAGCAGAAGTGCAGTGGCCTAGTACACTAGTATTTACGGAGAAACATAAATACGCTTGTATGGTTTATTAATGAACAATAGACGGGTACAAATTGGACTTGTGATGTATATGTCTGAAAAATTATGAAAAAAGACAAAATAAGAAATTTCACTAAAACTAAATAACACCCTTTTTTTAAATTAGAACACACTGACCACAACACAAAATTCTCGTTCTACTAAATGGTTTGTTATTCCTGATGAAATGTTAAGGGGAAATGGTTCTGTTAAAGCAACACATAATGTTTGTAGAATCTTACACAACAACATTCCTACATTCGGACAACTAATCGGCTTTATATTAAGACAGAGATTAAAGTTACCAGAATTAACATCACAGCTCAAGTCCAACTATCTCTATCAAATGGCACCACAATATGACATTCCATTTTAACTACTTTTACAAAATTATATTTATTTGGTGTTAAAAGCAGTTCAGAAGGTATACCCCTCTATGTATCCAACACAGAGGTCTGTATGTATCCAATACAGAGATCTATACATACAGAGGTCCGTATGTATCCTGCGCAGAGGTCTGTATGTATCCAACACAGAGGTCTATACATACAGAGGAATGTATGTATCCGACAGAAAGGTCTATACATACAGAGGTCTGTATATATCCAACGCAGAGGTATGTATGTATCCAATACAGAGATCTATACATACAGAGGAATGTATGTATCCGACAGAAAGGTCTATACATACAGAGGTCTGTATATATCCAACGCAGAGGTATGTATGTCTCCAACACAGACGTCTGTATGTATCCAACGCAAAGGTCTATAGCCTACATACAGAGCTCTGTATGTATCCAACACATAGGTTTATACATACAGAGCTCTGTATGTATCCAACAGAGAGGTCTATACATACAAAGGTCTGTATGTATCTAACACAGATGTCTGTATGTATCAAACACAGGGGTCTATACATACAGAGCTCTGAATATATCCAACACAGAGGTCTATACATACAGAGTTCTGTATGTATCCAACACAGGGCTCTATACATACAGCGCTCTGAATATATCCAACACAGAGGTCTATGCATACAGAGGTCTGTATGTATCCAACACAGAGGTCTATACATACAGAGGTCTGTATATATCCAACGCAGAGGTATGTATGTCTCCAACACAGACGTCTGTATGTATCCAACGCAAAGGTCTATAGCCTACATACAGAGCTCTGTATGTATCCAACACATAGGTTTATACATACAGAGCTCTGTATGTATCCAACAGAGAGGTCTATACATACAAAGGTCTGTATGTATCTAACACAGATGTCTGTATGCATCAAACACAGGGGTCTATACATACAGAGCTCTGAATATATCCAACACAGAGGTCTATACATACAGAGTTCTGTATGTATCCAACACAGGGCTCTATACATACAGAGTTCTGTATGTATCCAACACAGGGCTCTATACATACAGCGCTCTGAATATATCCAACACAGAGGTCTATACATACAGAGTTCTGTATGTATCCAACACAGAGCTCTATACATACAGAGTTCTGTATGTATCCAACACAGGGCTCTATACATACAGAGTTCTGTATGTATCCAACACAGGGCTCTATACATACAGCGCTCTGAATATATCCAACACAGAGGTCTATGCATACAGAGGTCTGTATGTATCCAACATAGAGGTCTATACATACAGAGCTCTGTATATATCCAACGCAGAGGTATGTATGTCTCCAACACAGACGTCTGTATGTATCCAACGCAAAGGTCTATAGCCTACATACAGCGCTCTGAATATATCCAACACAGAGGTCTATGCATACAGAGGTCTGTATGTATCCAACATAGAGGTCTATACATACAGAGCTCTGTATATATCCAACGCAGAGGTATGTATGTCTCCAACACAGACGTCTGTATGTATCCAACGCAAAGGTCTGTAGCCTACATACAGAGCTCTGTATGTATCCAACACATAGGTTTATACATACAGAGCTCTGTATGTATCCAACAGAGAGGTCTATACATACAAAGGTCTGTATGTATCTAACACAGATGTCTGTATGTATCAAACACAGGGGTCTATACATACAGAGCTCTGAATATATCCAACACAGAGGTCTATACATACAGAGTTCTGTATGTATCCAACACAGGGCTCTATACATACAGAGTTCTGTATGTATCCAACACAGGGCTCTATACATACAGCGCTCTGAATATATCCAACACAGAGGTCTATGCATACAGAGGTCTGTATGTATCCAACACAGAGGTCTATACATTCAGAGTTATGTATGTATCCAACACAGAGGTCAATACATGCAAAGGTCTGTATGTATCCAACACAGAGGTATATGCATACAGAGATCTGTATGTATCCAACATAGAGGTCTATGCATACAGAGCTCTGTATGTATCCAACACAGAGGTCTGTATGTATCCAACACAGAGGTCTTTATGTATCCAACACAGAGGTCTGTATGTATCCAACACAGAGGTCTGTATATATCCAACACAGAGGTCTATGCATACAGAGGTATGTAAGTATCCAACACAGAGGTCTATTTCAGACAAGTGACTTACCTGAAATCTCTCAAGTGGTGCTGAAATTTTACCTTATTCCCAAAATACCTACCAGAGAATCATAATGGCCTTCACTTACTAATAGGCCTACGTTTATTCCACCATCCTCCATTATACATTTTCTTAAACAGGGTAACAGGGAAATACAAATCCCTAAGACCCCGTTAGGGAATAGGTTTCCATTCATGATCTTTCCCTACAATCCTGACCAATCCTGATTATGTCCGTACCTTAATCCCATCGGTTATTCACATTCTTTCCCATCCTTCATATTACTAATATGACTGACGGCTTTTAAAACCATAAAAAAAAGATTTCGTAGCCGATTAAATGAGAATGTTTTCCTATGAGCCAACCCTATTACAGGAAAATGAAATTTTAATGAAATATCCCGCGTTTAGTAATCCATATTAATATAACATTTGGATTTGTTTATCTTATTTTTCCTCAACTTTGCATTAAATGATGAACTAATTATTTCAACTCAGAGTCATAATCATTTTCGCTGTAGCCTATATTTACCTAAAGTTACTTTTTTATCTAAAGCATAGCAGCCTATTATACTACTTTAATAGATAAAAAGCTTTCTGACCTTAAAATTATATAGGTCTATATTACGTAGGCCTATAGGCCTATTACATTCATTCTACATAGGCATAAATGTTAGTCTGATCTACTTTGAAATTATTGACAGAAAAAAGGGTAAAAATGCTAATTCAAATGGCAAGTCTACGTTTGGAGACAAAGGACGCCGAAACCTGTAGAATGCAGATTAAGGCAATTTAAACTGAATTCAATTCGTTCCTTCAATAACACTTTATTCTCATCCTAGTAGTTTAAACAATTACAATCTTTTTTTTAAAATTAAAATAAACACAAATTGTATTTTATTAAAGTAAGTCACGACACCCTTAAGAAAACGTTTGCGAACAAGGACTCTAAAATTTAGAAAGTTACTTTGTAGAACTCATTTCATTACACAAAGCATGTCGAAGGGATGCGACCCCTAACCGAGACAGGGGTGAAAACGCTATACACATGTCAGGGGATGTTTTATGATCGACTTTCCCCGGTTGAAGGTAGAGCCAAGGTGTGTTTTGAAGCAAAACTGTGTCAGTTTCACTCCATGCTCAGGATAGGCGGTAAGTTTTTAAAAATATAGGCTTAAATGTTTGTTTAAGATTTAAATTTATAACAGGATTTTGAGCGCATGATTTTAATATCAAGAATATTTTGTTTTCAAACTATGTATGAATACACATGGTTCTAATATTCGTCACAAAATGGATACAAATTTATTTTTTTAAACTAAAAATACAAATATTGTCTTGAAGAAGAAGTTATAAGCTATTTTAGCAAATAAATTAGTTTTGTAAATAAATAATTTTATACGTACATTTAGCGTATACATAACACCCACCCGCTTTTCAATTTTCAGTGAGAACTATTTTGTTCAAGGCTTTGTTAATGTTTCCTACAATCAAGTATAAACTTAATATTCGAACCAAAAACATATTAGACGATGTAAAATAATATTAATTACAGTGAAAAGTTTCCATTAATTTTATTTAATTAATATAATTAATTTGTGCTAGTTTTTCTTAAACCATAATTGGAAATGAAAAATGTAAAATTTATTAGCCTACTCATATAAATTTTTAGCTATTTTTAAATTTTTAGCTATTAGCTATTTTTTTATAATAGCTTTTAACGTTAAGAATATGTTTCTTAACGGAAACTAGTTTTAGAACAACCAGAAACTAGTTTTTTGTTAAAAACAAAAACATGGACTATAAAATCTTGACCTAAAAGAAGCTAGCAACATGTTAATGAGGCTGCAAATTAATTTTTGATAACATTAACTGTTTGTATATGGGGTTGTTTGGTGTTGTGTGAGTTGCATGGGAGTATAGGTTAGTTGTGGGTGCTTGTATTTTTAATATGCATCGAAGAAGTACATATGACGATTAAGGCATAATGACCTGTTAAGGTGTATTATTATTATTATTATTATACATGGGAAAACAATTTTGAGCTGCCACATCTTGTTTTATAATAGACAATGGAACTTTAGAGAAAACATTTTACTCTGAAATTCTATAAATTTACTCTAAGTATTAAAAATAGCCAACTATGGTGGATGAGAACACAATTGTCCAAATAAGAGCAATTAGAAGAGAAACCCCACTCCCATACTGAATGAAGAGAGGTATGGATACAACAAGGGAGATAAGTGCTAACTATAACTAGTGTGGCACTGAAAGAAACGTTAGGTTAATATTTTATTGTTGAATTTTCTTGTATGTTGTCTAAATTATGTTTTTACAATTGGATCAAACATTATTAGTCTAAAAATTTGCACAAATGTTTTTGATGTTTTTTTTAAGCAAGCTGATGCTAAATAAATTTTATTCAAAAATTTTAAGAAAACAAATAACAAATTATTAATTTTCAGAATAATCTTCAATTTTGTTAGTGAAAATAGAAGACAAATAAAATACTTGAATAGTGGCAGTGCTCCAGTATTTACAGATCTTACAGTGAATGCCTTATATAAAGTTGCAGATGCGAACGATGCGCGCGCAACTAGGTAGCAGAATCAAAATGGCGGAGAGCGACTTAAACAAGGCGTTGCGCTCTTATTTGTTGTCAAATAAACACTGTTACGGGTGAGTTTGTAATTTTTCAGCTATTTCTATGAGGATAATTATATTCTTGTTATTTAAGTTTATATAGAGTTTTGTTCATTTTAAGTAAAAACAGCCAGAAAATTCTTTTAATCAGAAAGGAAGAGAAAAGATGGCGGATAACTTTCTTGTGTATTCATAACCTATGTCAATTAACTTCATATTGTTTCCTACACATTCACGTGTGCAAAGTGTGTTTAAGCGACAGATCCTGCAATATAACTATAATCCCAAACTATAATTAACTAACCTTTTTTTAAGAATAAGTTTATTTTTATACCTACTCAACAAAAATTAGTAACTTACACTACACAGTGTGCGAAGTAAATTATTAGAGTCATTTTATTCAACAGCTGATAACATCTAAACGATAATCTTAATCAGTCATTATTATACCGTTAAAGATGTATTAAAAACATGATCGGTAGGCTTATTACCTATAGGCTATCGTTTATATGAATAATCAAATGTAACAAGAAGACGAAGTAGCTGTAACTCTCTTATAAAACAAATTTTTTAATGTTATTATAATTTTCAAGGTTCAAACTATTCCTTGTAACCTGCAAAAATAAAGGAACTGAAATTGTTAACCCTTATAGCCTTACAAATAAATTGTAATCTAATTATCAAGCCTATACTTATGCTTACTTTTAATTAATTTCTCATTTCCTTATTGATTTTGATATTTTAAATTTGTCTTTCTAATTGACTTCAAAATTCTTTCTTTGGTTGTTGTTTTATTCTTTGACCTTTAGGTCTCATAAATTGTATCCTAGTCTTACCTTGTGTCCGTATTTAATAAACATGTTTCGTGTGATCTTTATATAAAAATGTGTAGGTCTTCGTTTTATGTGGGTTTATATTAATTTAACTCGAAACCAATGCGTGAGAGCCTAATAACGGTAATATAAAAGTTCTTTCCAGAAAAATATTCCATATAATATTTAATAATAGGCCTAAAAGACTATATATTTTTGTTCACTATTTGTACCTAAAGGTCTAAAGTAATTTTCCGCCAAATTTTAATTTTATTTAGGCTGAATATTTTTTTTTAGTAGACCTACTGTAGCTTGAAAGGTAAATTTCTTTATGGAGGTTAAATACACATGCTTCTGCATATTTGTCATTTGTTTCCTTAGAGCTCTTTAGTTGTTTAATATCAAAGTAAATTTACAATTATGAAACAAGATATTAGGCCTATTAAAAATATTTCAGGCCTAAACGTTAATCTTTTAAAATAAATTGTTTGAAATTAATAAATTATTGAATAAAGCAAATGAGTTTTCCTGTAAATTTTGTTTTAGTTGTAAACAACTATCTCTATGAATTAAAAGTTGAATTAGTAAAAAAAAAAATGTTTTAATTTTTTTTAAACAAAAATTATAATACAAAAAGAGATAAAGCCTAGTCTGTTTAAAAATTCGAATGAAAATATTTAAATTTGTGTTAACATGAATTTCTGTCAATACCTATTTCTATCATTCATAACAGGCTTATTAGGTCTATATAAAAATTTTAATAAATATATGTGTATATTACATAATTAGGTCTATATAAAAATGTTATATATATTTTAGGCTATAAAATACTCATTATATAGCCTAATATGTATTAAAAGTACTAGTTATTATATATATGCTTATAAGTAGGGCTATATAATAGGCTATACGTTTCCAAGTTTAGAGGGGAAAAAACGTTACAATAAAACTAACGTTTTGGTAGGGCTATTTTTGTCATCCAAGACGTAATAGATACAGAGTAATTTTGAAAGTCTTCAGAAACATCGAAAAAATAAAATCCAGAAATATCTTTCACACACAAAACTTTACAAAACCAATGTTTTTTTAATAAAACGAAGCATTGGGTCTACATTAAAATAGAGTTAGGCGATATTACGATAGGCCTATAGCTACAAAGTATTCTGTTAAAGTAATTTGATTTAAAAAAAATAATATTCACTAATACAAGGAGAAAAAAAATTTAAACTCAAAACCGTTCATGCAAAAGCGTACAGCAAAATGAAGACCACGTAGGGCCAGTGTTGTCAACAAGCTGGCATTCTTAGAAATTTGTTTTTGACCAACAATATTCTAGTTGGTTTCAAATGTTTTGACCAAATCTATTCTAGTAAAGTATCCATCGAATAACTTGCGCCGATATTTGCACAGTGCTCCAAGTGTTGTTTTAATAAAAGCTAATGATTTTAAAAAGTCGTGTGTGGTAGGCCTATTGTGCAGTGAAGATTTTTTTGGCATACATATTTGGCGATTAATATATCTGTTTTCCTGATGACTTTCTTCCTCACTAGATAGACCCTATAACTGTTTTGCCAATATCGATTACGTCTAGGATGGCAATTATTTCCAAACAAACAATAATATACTTAGTTTAAGCATGAGAACAGACAATATTTTATATGTTTTTCTCTTAAAGACTTTGTTACTCTATCAACAGTGAGCTTAGTGAGCTTAGTGAGCTTTGATGAAGCCCATTAGAATTTTTGAATATCAAGGTCACACTTTTCGTAGCTTTGTATTGTGGGGGATAGACTATGTTACGTTTGTTGTGATAGAAACTCCTGCACGATGTTACGGGGCGCTGCCTGTGTTCAGCGGGAAACAACTTGAGAAAGTTGAAATTTATAAAGATACTTGAGATTAGAATTTTGAATACGTTTATATAAATTGACGATAATATTCAGGTAATATTTAAAAGAGATTTTCTTATTAATTGTTAGAACCTTTTTTACGCATACATTTCTGCGTAGTAAGTAGGCTTATGTTAATTTTCACAGTAGTCTAATTTTTATAAAAATAAAAACAAATTAAGTACTTTTAACAACCTAACCAAAATATTTAAATATGTGACACCGAGAAAAAAACATTCAAAGGATAATGTAAAACTTGGATAAAAGAAGTGTAAATTTAGGTATTTTTATTTTAAATCAATTGTTACAAATTAATGTCATAGGTAATCCTGATTATATTAAATATAATCTAATGCTGTAGAAATAATTTGTGCTAAAATGACCGAGTTTTATTAGGCTTCCTGTCAAGTTTTAGTTATATTAGAGCTTGCAAAGTTTTTTTTTTTAATCTCGAAATGGCGTTTGCATTAAAATTTCCTAAAATGTTAGGGTATACTAGAAACCCCTTATTTTAGCCTATTCCTTGAATAATGTAACAATATCAGGATCTGAAGAAAGCCAGGGTTGCTAAAAAAGAGCAAATAGAAAAGAGAAGATTCAGGAAAAGATGAGGAAGGCTAAGGGTTGTAGAGATGAGGAAGGCTAAGGGTTGTAGAGATGAGGAAGGCTAAGGGTTGTAGAGATGAGGAAGTCTAATGGTTGTAGAGATGAGGAAGGCTAAGGGTTGTAGAGATGAGGAAGGCTAAGGGTTGTAGAGATGAGGAAGGCTAAGGGTTGTAGAGATGAGGAAGTCTAATGGTTGTAGAGATGAGGAAGGCTAAGGGTTGTAGAGATGAGGAAGGCTAAGGGTTGTAGAGATGAGGAAGGCTAAGGGTTGTAGAGATGAGGAAGGCTAAGGGTTGTAGAGATGAGGAAGGCTAAGGGTTGTAGAGATGAGGAAGGCTAAGGGTTGTAGAGATGAGGAAGGCTAAGGGTTGTAAAGTAGATATTTGTAGAACTATAGAACAACGGGCATTGAGTAATGTCAATATTGTACCTACTCCTTTACCAGGTAAAGTCCTTATAAATTATCACATTTATTTGAAATAACTTATTCAATCACTTAATTTGTTTTGAGTTTTACTTGTAAGAAACCACTTTGAGTTTGACTTGTCGAGTACACACGACGAGAAATAGGCGTCTCCTTTAATACTTTGTATTTCTCCTAAAGGAAGACAAGAATTGGCGGCGATGCTGATGTCAATAAAGTCAAAGTATACTCCTAAGCTTTTAAAGTTTGGGTGTGTCTGTCAACGGAAATACAGTAGGCCTACTTGGATCTCCTTATATTAGTATAAAGCAATAAAACCTTTCAAACATATGGCTACGTTACCATTGTACCTACTCATAGCCGGGATACCATGGTGCTTTATGTAAGCCGGGCTCAATCATATATTTAATATATTTACCTTTTAAATTGTATTGAGAGATCTATGTAGGGCCTACAAGCTAATAATAGGTAGTAAAACACTAGGCCTATAACTCACTCTTTACAACAAAAACTTTCTTATGACGTCGAACATGTTTCAGAACAACATTCCCTTCATCAGTGACTAACATACACCAATTACAGTTTATCCTGACATCTGATGTTTATCTTGTCAAACTGAAACTAGGTATGTTCGTAACAGATTTTGGCAAAGTTGCAAAACATGTGTGACGGTATTAAAGCCATTGTTGTTGTAAGAATTCAGTTTTAGTGTTACATGTATATATAGCATATTGCAGTATTCAATGGATAGTCAATATCTTAACGAAAACAGTTTTTGAAAATATTTTTGGAAAATAAAATTCACTTTCACCTATTTACAGTGAACATCACTCAGAGATACCTTATAATAACAAACGAAGCTTCTAGAGGAATTTTCAAAACCATTCCCATATAGGCCCTACGTGTGAAAAATCTTTTTCTTTTATACAATAATATAAATTTTCATCTGTGCATGCGTTTTGCTAAGCTATACAATTTTTAAAAAAACAAATTTGACTTTTTTTAATGATTAGACTAACATATTTTTGGATTAAAATATGAATGTTGTATTTGAGATTTCCTTTTTTCTTGTAATTTTTGTTGAAATTCACTATAGGGCTAGTATTATATAATAGGAACCCCTCGATATCATAAGTTTTTAATTGAAAATTCTAGTTGGACGTTATTATTTAAATATTAAGGCTTGCATTTTAGTTGTTTATGTGTTAATAGTGTCTGTGTTGCGCTGAATTACATTGTTTACATATTTAAATGTTGTGTTGATTTTAGTCTACATTCTGTACTAGTCTATTTGTGTTAGTCTACATTTCTAATCTGCCATTTTGGTTACAGTTTCTGACTTAATGACCTGCATTTCTTATTATTCAAATAATAAATACAATTAAATTTTAATCATCCTACACAACAACTTGCTTTTCTACGCATTACTAATCCTCATGTGTTACCAGACACAAAACAGTATACAATACATTTAACACGTCTCATCACTTACATTAATTGCTTAGTGTGTAAAAGGTAAACGAAAAAAATATTGTACTTATGTTAATGTCATTAATAAAGATTTCTACACATACGTTCCAACATATTTAGGACAATTCTTGAAATATTCACATAAAATGGAGAATCAAAATATATGTTAAACAACAAAAACGTTACACATATTATTACTGTGACCCGAATGAAAAGGGTATCTATATTATACAAAAAATAATAAAATACAGTTTCAAACACTTCACGAATGATAACACAACAATTTAAAATTCACGATCTAAACAGGAGAAAACTATCCATTTCAAATTTCTATCAATCACAAAACAGAACGAACTCAAACGAATCGAAACTAGCAACAATAGGCACAGTCATACATAACCTAACTCACGTCGCTATCCATACATCTTTCAACTCCATGTTATCACAGATGTACTACTCTTACCCATGGACAACGAACCCAAACTCAACAGAACATACAATAGTGCATATAAACACATACTATCATAGAACCTACTTCACAAAATTCTTTTCGAAAGTATCACCATACGCATTATAGGCCATGGACCAAAAATTCAACAAACTCCTACATACAATCTACCTCAACCACATAATACAATAATAACAGTAGTAAACAAACAAATTTCATGAACAGGCTTATATACTACAAATTACATGTGTTGATGGTCCAGCTACTGAATAGGAAAATCAGGCAAATCTTCACCCGATCCAATAAGTAAACCATGGTTTTGATGGTTTTAATAAACCACAACAAAAAATAAGATTTACATATAAGTATAAGACCTTTACACCCATATACACAAACATGTATACAAACCTACAAATTCTAGATACTATAAATAACAGTTAAAAAGTCAACAACCGAAAATTTCGAAATATATAACATTAAAAATTTATTCTGTAGATAAGCTATTCTAAACAATAAACTTCAAAACACCCTTTCAACACATTAATATTAATACACAGACCTGCTACAAAAGTAATTCAAACAATATACAAATAATTTATAATCATAAACAACACATTATTCACTCCCAAGAGATACACAATAACACAATTAACATTAGAAATATTTTGGTTTTTAAATCATCTCATTGTAACATTGAAGAATATACTGAACTAGTGCGAAACATATTTGCTGAGATATTTCAAAACGTCAGTGGAATGAATCAAGTTGAAAGATGATAAATTACTTTTAATAACTAGATAAAATGAAAAAATAATAATATAAAATGTAGGCGTAAAATAAATTACATATAAGTTCATGAACTTTTCATTCGTGGATATAGTTTTAAATACTTCAGTATAATTAAAAACAGAAATTAATTACTATTTTAACACAAATTTTAACAAAAATGTCTTCTTCATGAGCGCCTCTGGCTTCATGAACGCCTCTGACTTCATGAGCGCTTCTGACATCATGAGCGCCTCTGGCTTCATGAGCGCTTCTGACTTCATGAGCGCTTCTGACTTTATGAGCGCATCTGGCTTCATGAGCGCTTCTGACTTCATGAGCGCTTCTGACTTCATGAGCGCCTCTGGCTTCATGAGCGCCTCTGACTTCATGAGCGCCTCGGGCTTCATGAGCGCTTCTGACTTCATGAGCGCCTCGGGCTTCATGAGCGCTTCTGACTTCATGAGCGCTTCTGACTTCATGAGCGCCTCGGGCTTCATGAGCGCTTCTGGCTTCATGAGCGCTTCTGACTTCATGAGCGCCTCTGGCTTCATGAGCGCTTCTGAGTACTTCATGACAGACTTGCCATTGTTAACGTTTGAGTCCTGACTACAATAACTGCATCTTATTGATGAGTATCGTATGTTGAACTTGTATTTTCATGGCCTGCTGCCTGAAGACGCAACTGTATCGTTGCTAATTAAGATTATTTATTAATACATAAATTTAGAGTATTTAGGAATTTTATCAAATTTGCTGCTTAAGCAGCAACTAAAACCAAACTGAAACCTCAAAACACCGAAAGATAAACTTCATTTTCTACTTATTGCCTTCCTGGCAAGTGGGGGTTCCCATTATACTTTGCTATAACTTAATAGGTATTTATATTCTATCAAAAGATCTAAACCTTATAGATCTAATAATCTCTTGTTTGTGTCACAAGGGGAACCTCCCTAATGTAATTACCGGCAATCTCATGTCACTAGTTATAAGTTATGGTTAAATAACCAACTATAGAATAAAAATATCGTAACCTATCAAATAGTTACATTTTTTATCGAGTATAATTAGAAAACTGCTGGTATTAAAATAAAATTAAAGACTATTAATTAGTGGATGGTTGTGTTTTCGTTTCTGCTTGCCAGCTGGATGTACAACTGTACTCGGTGTCCTTAATTACGTGCTCAGGCTTGTGTTTGCACAGTTGCTCGTTGTTACAACCGGCGCACACATAATTAAGGAATGGAGGTGCATAAAAATTTTAATTACAGCTGATTGGATTCTTCTGCACAGATGTAATAGCAATTTACATAAGTTTTCTTATACAAAGTATAGCTGATGAAAACACTGTAGCAACGCAGTCTACGCCTTCGATACATTTCTAAACCGCGCGTTTAAACACTTTCTTATACATCTTGCAATCGTTCGCTATTCAGTGTTTCTACTATTCCGTGCTCGTTACCAAGCAGTAGTTACAAACTTTGAGTCTCAACAAATAGGACTAAAGAACAATCGAAAGGAAGACGAAATGTCTTTAACGAATAAAAAATGAAATATTAGAATGGTCCGTTTCCTAGATCTCCTTCGGCTGTTGTGATCCAGCCTCCTTTATAGCAGTTTTCAGTTGAAAGTCAATGTATAATGTAAATATATTGTCTCGGCTGTTGATATGCGTTGATGATACAAAATGAAATATTAGAATGGTCCGTTTCCTAGATCTCCTTCGGCTGTTGTGATCCAGTCTCCTTTATAGCAGTTTTCAGTTGAAGGTCAATGTATAATGTAAACATATTGTCACGACTGTTGTAATGCTTTGATGATACAAAATGAAATATTAGAATGGCCCGTTTCCTAGATCTCCTTCGGCTGTTGTGATCCAGCCTCCTTTATAGCAGTTTTCAGTTGAAAGTCAATGTATAATGTAAATATATTGTCTCGGCTGTTGATATGCGTTGATGATACAAAATGAAATATTAGAATGGTCCGTTTCCTAGATCTCCTTCGGCTGTTGTGATCCAGTCTCCTTTATAGCCGTTTTCAGTTGAAAGTCAGTATATAATGTAAATATATTGTCTCGGCTGTTGATATGCGTTGATGATACAAAATGAAATATTAGAATGGTCCGTTTCCTAGATCTCCTTCGGCTGTTGTGATCCAGTCTCCTTTATAGCCGTTTTCAGTTGAAAGTCAGTATATAATGTAAATATATTGTATCGACTGTTGTTATGCGTTGATGATACAAAATGTAATATTAGAATGGTCCTTTTCCTAGATCTCCCTCAGTTGTTATCATCCAGCCGCCTTTATAGCCGTTTTCAGTTGAAAGTCAGTATATAATGTAAATATATTGTCTCGACTGCTGTTATGCTTTGATGATACAAATCATTTTCAGCTATAAAAATAGTAAATATCTGGTACATTAATTAGGTTTGAATAGGTGCATATTGATGCTAAAATGTGCATTAAATATTTCAATTTCAATGCGTCAGCACCAATATCCTCTGAGATTTGTAAAATCATCTGTGGAAAATATTACCAGGGGTCCCTTGTTTTATACAACTGGTCAAGCAGTTCATTTCTGATCCAATTGTTGCAATATGTTGCATTTTCGTTGTGCACGATGGACAATACCATGTAGCCTAGATCGTTAATAGCTGGCTGCTTGTTCAGAATGCGCAATGTTTGTATGAAAAGGTTGGATGTTGGCGGAAAATGTAAGCCTTTCGAAGAAGTAGTCAAAACTACTTTGAATATTACATGTTTGCCTAAGAGAACAGTAATGGTAAGGAAACTTCTTACGTTCTGTAAAACCTAATTTTGAAACAATATGACTCACCGCCACATCGTCTGTACCTCTTACACGTTGGTTTTCCGTTGCTTTTTCAAAAATAAGGTTTACATTTTTGCCAAATAAACATTTTTATTTATTTATAGTAGGGATGGGCCGATTCCTAAAATTTTCAATTCCGATTCTAAAATTTTCCTTTCGATTCTCGATTCTTTAGTCGATTCTCGATTCTCGATTATTTCAAGTTATATTAGCTTACATGCTAGTTCTCTAATAATTAATTTAGTTAACATCTTGGTCATATGGCAAAACCTTTTAAAAGTTCTCTTTTAATGTAATAGGCTACACAAAACCTTCAACCGTGAGAGTGATATCTGTCTATAATATAATTTATTAAGGTTAAGTTTCGGAGGAATAATACAGTGTTTCTGTTATCCGTCTATTCGCTCAACCGTCATGGCCACGGTTCCAACGGTGACGGTTAATCGAGTTTTTACTGTACTTTTTTGTGTTTTGTTCTGACATTTAGTGAGAGAGAGAGAGAGAGACAAGCGATGTCAAACGACCAGAAATGGTTACGATCTTGATTGCTGTTGCTTCATAAATAATAATATTTTCGTTTACTTTAATCATTTAATTCATTCAAATCAACTAATACATAAATAAGACATAGTTGGTAATTAATTATTTTTCCACACAAATAGGCTATAATAAATTTTGGTAATAAATTTTGTTTGGTAATAAATTACTCCACACGCATATTTTAATAGTTAACAAAATAGGAATCGGAATCGACCCATCCCTAATTTATAGTATTCAAATTATTATTATTATTATTATTAGTTACCTATATTTAAATATTCTCACATACCTGAGATTTATTTAAAAACTGGAGTGAAATGTAAACTTTATCACTCAATTCTTATGGATTTTATAACGAGTGTAATATGTTTTACGGCGTTGAAAGTCAATGGGGTTTGGAAACCATCTAGGCCTACACACTCAAGGGTTTCAGACATCTAAAACTTCAAATCTGTTACTGGGTGTTTCGTCAGCGCATTTCGAATCTTGTCAAGCGGCTTATTGCAGAAAACTTCGCACCAAAATTAAATCTAGTTTTGATACCTGGACTCATTTAGTTTTAACACCTGCTAAAATTAACAATAATCGTTTATTTTTCGTTGTAGGTTTCTTTCTGTCACGTTATTTTATTCCGTCCCTAATAACATAAATGTTTCAAATATTTATATAACCTATTCAGCCTGTATACCGTTCAAATTTCCGAATTAATGAATCACTAAAACGACCGCAATATGCTTTTTCCCTGTTAATGATTCGTTATGAAAATGTTTTGCAGCCTACATTAAAACTCAACCATTCAGTTAATGTATAGACCACCCTCTCTTGGTCTAGAGGGTGTCTTTCACCCCATTGGCAGTGTCCTTCATCTTTCATCTGTCATTTTGACAATGGCGGGACCATAGTCCACTCTTAGTTTAAATATTGTTTTGATCAATTAATAATACGATGAATCAGGACAAAACTTAATTCATATTTTTCGCAAAAACGTTTATACTGGATAGACGTTTGGAAATGTATAAAGTGTTGGAATTATGACATTTGGAAATCATGGAGAAATAACCAATTTCTTTCATTCGCATCCTTTTAAAATATCATTCCCACCTTTTAAAATGTGGGGTTTTGAATATATATTAGCCTATATATGGAATGATTCTAAACCTCTAATAGGCTAGCCTCTTACAATCCCATAACAATCGGAAGCTAATAGCTATAAACACATAGCTATTTTGCAATGAGACAATGTGTAAAAACTTCACAATTGAGTCCAGGCTTCTACCAATGTCTAGATTGCATAGGTTGTAAAAATTTTATAAAGATAGGTAGAGTCTAACAGTCTTTGTATTATGATTTTTTAGATGACACCTTTTATAGCAAGCTTTTATAAAGCTAATGAGTCACCTAAAGTTCTTGTATTTTAAGTTATTACGAAATTGTTGTCTTGAAGATGTAAATTGTTTTTTTTCAAATTTAAAAAGATTTGTAAGCTTAACACAATTGATCACGTTTTGTGAAAATAATAAAGTATAACTCAAATTTTTCACTCCAAAACAATGTTTGGCAATTAAAAAGGGCGTGTTGTAAGACTAGAATAGAGATCACGTGACGTCACCTGGCAAAAAGTATTACTCAGCGGAAGTAGACGTCTAATTAGGTAATGTATAAAATTGCAACCAATTCTATCCTGACTGGACACTTTACAGGTATATTTTATTATAGGTATATAGTAATGTATAAAATTACAATCAAATCCATCCTAACTGGGGACTTTATAGCTATATTTAAATATATGTATGTCCTATACGTAGTACGGCGCGCTGTTGATACGCGAACATAATACTTCTGACTACTCCGCACTAAATGTTTTACCGTACTTCAATTTGATAAAATGGTATTTATGTCTCTGAGCGAGAGTTTTCGTTATTTTTTTAGTATCCCTGATGACTTTCTGCGTCGGCCGGTATATTTTTTTCGCTAAAATCGTACACGTGGGAACGCTAAATAAATACCTAAAAATCTTGCTTGAATAGGCCTAATAGAACAACAAACTAAAAAAATGAAATACCTTACGAAACCTAACCGATTAGGAATTGAACAGGTGGCCTCTATTTCCCTCGGACTTTCAGCAACATTCGTCTGGTTGAGACGCATCTATTTGCGTTCGTAAACTTAATTTTGCTTTTTTTTAATCTATCCTAATCAGATGCTTTGGTTACCCCACAACCGAGGCTATCTACGTCCTTCACAAATAGTTTTACTTGAAGCTAGAACAGTTAATATTTATTTTTTTAATAACCAAACTTACCAACTGAATACTT
Source organism: Prosapia bicincta (assembly GCA_036971475.1). Taxonomy (NCBI): domain Eukaryota; kingdom Metazoa; phylum Arthropoda; class Insecta; order Hemiptera; family Cercopidae; genus Prosapia; species Prosapia bicincta. The sequence continues at coordinate 198,665,220 of JBAIZL010000004.1, forward strand.
TGTAGCTAAATTCTCCAATAGGTAACATATAGCAATGTAGTGGAACATAGTGGGGTAATTCGTAAATAATTACTTTATAAGGGCGTGAGGTTTTCAGAGGTTATGTTTCTATGAAGTCAATTAATTGAGCTAATAACCATTGGCCTATATATGGATTGCGATATTTGAAATCACTTTCAGCTGGTTTAGAATGTATGTTTAATATAATACACAATTATTGAATATACAAAAAATAATAATAAAATTCGAAATAAAATCCTATGTAGTTTTTTATGTATTTCTTGTGTTACCAGATGGTCTTCATTGGAAATTATATTAATATTGAGTTATATGTAGGTGATTTTGTTTCATAAAAAATAGTAAAGTGTATTTTGCAAATAAAAGAATTGCAAAAAGATCTAAATAGTTTTTCACATTAAATAATTTACGAACAATATAAGCTGTAATGTAATTGTGTATTAGCCTACATTGCTTTAGAAATATAGTATTATTCACTTAACAAAAAGAAAGAAACATCTCAGAAACTGGTTGTTTAAAATTCAGTTGAATAAAATTTAAATATAGGGCATTAATAGAAACACTATCATCAAAATAATAATAAGGTTTTAAAAAATTATTTATTTATTTATTACAAATTATCTAAACAAACCACAGAAATTTAGAGCTGTTTGATAAAAAAACAACAAAACATTTAAAAAAATATGCTTTATAAACAGCTATGTTTAGAAAAAATGTTTTATGAAAGCGTTTCTAAGATTAAGACGAACTGAGTGATTAAAGCTAAAGAATTACTAAAATTAAAGTCTTGGAGAAGGAATACGGGATTTTTATAATACCGTAGACAGAGGGTAGAGGATGTATTTTAGGCCTGTGTTTGATAGTTTTCATGGTTATTTTGTATTGGCTATTAGTATATATTCCGTTATACGCTCCCCAATTTTTCCACTATTTTACGTTTCATTATAGTAGCTTTATATTACACTATACAGTGAAACTTCCACTAGTCGTCACCGTCGGGACTAAGGTGCAAGGTTGAGTGAATAGACATCCGTGCATCCTGATTTTTATTTTCACAGTACTGGCGTTTATAAAAAGCTTTACCATACCAACAACGTATCAGGTCAGGATAGGTTTGGTTAGAGTAAAAAATAAATACACTTCTTTAACCTCAGCTCACCAGTAAATTGAGGTCATCTTCCACTTCATACATCAACCTGTAGCTTACGCTAGGAATCTTTATTACTTATTTTAACGAAACCGACCCTAACTAGATACCTTTTTACAATATTGTATAAATATCCGTAAGTAAATGTAAAAAAATATTACCATTAGAGAGAATATAAACAAATCAGTCCTGATAATATTACCTACAGGAAACTTTGAGGAACTTCCTACAGGAAGTTCAACATTTTTTCATTTATTGATATTTATCATATATTTCATCTCTTAGCCTATACTTGTTTACAAATGTCGTAGTGTATGATCTTTATTGTTGTTTTATTTGCGTCGTTTGTTATGAAGTAAAGAAAATGTAGAATAAAATTAGAAGAAAGTTATGAATTTTATATTCTTTTAGACGTAGAAAATTTACACAAAATCTTTTTAATAATTAATTTAAATAACAATAAGTTATACTTTACTAATGTTTTAGTTCATAAATCAATTCACATAAATCATTACCTCTTTGTTTAGGTTTCGCTGCCATATTGTATGGAAGCGCATGCGCAGCAGAAGGGTGAGGGGTAAGACATCTGACTCACCGACACGACAGCTGATCCACCCCAACTCCCGGACTTGGGGTAGGTAGAGGTCGAGGGTTCAAAGATTGGACCAATTTCATCCCCTAGCTTCTGATCTGTGTTATCTAAAAACACAGGGGTGAACAATACTGATAAGCCATAAGCAGCCCCTAATAAACCTTGAGTAAGGGCTGGAAAATGTAGATTTGGGTTTTCATTGTTTGCAACAATGTTGGGGCGGTTTTAAGTATTATGTTAAAACTCAATAATATAATCGATGTACGCCAATCTAATAGCGAGGGTAAAGAATAATAGCTGTTATAGTTTAATTAATTTTGCTTAGTTGTTTATTGATATCAATGCATATATGTACACATCCTTTACACTATTTGCATGTAATAAATACTCCTAGTGGTATAATCTTCATTTATTGACTTCAGAAACCAAATTTAATGTGTCTTTTAGCAACCATCAATGGATGAAAAAACCATTTATGGTACAACAAATACTTACAATTGTGTACATTTCATACCAAACCTTGTACAAGATTGTACGCAAAGTAAACATTATTTTTGCCTGATACATATTCTATTCAACAACGATAAACTAATTCAAGGAATAAAGAAACCAATAACCACAACGAAATTATCTATATACTGTACACATTATGACAATTTCATTTACCAGGGAACTATCCTTATGGCAAACGAAATGTACTTTATATGTTTATTTATAGTTAGTAAATTAATTTTTATTATTGTCTTGGGTTTTATATCATTTTTAGTTAATTATTTCCCTGTTTTTTTTTGTTGTTAGAAGAAGAATGAATATATGGAGGCTTAAGAAATATTTAAAATTAAGTTGTAGGTGTGAGGGGTTAAGTGCTAGCTAGGTACGTAGGTAGGGTGGGCATTCTCTGTGTATAGGACATATGTAGGCCTACTAGGAAGAATCTAAGGATTGGTACTTATTAAGGAATAGTTAGTAGGTAAGTGTTTGAACGTATATGTATGTGTATGAACGTATGTGTGTGCTACCAAAGAGCTAAATAGTAGGTAGTGGCTAAGTAATTGATAGGGTCAAGTATGTAGATAGAGGCTAAGTAGTAAGTAAAGGTATGTATGTAGAGTCTAAGTATGTAGCAGCTAAATAATAGGTAGAAGCCAGTAGGTGGGGGCAAGGTAGTGGGTAGAAGTTAAATATTAGGTAGAGGCTAATAGGTGTGATGCAAGATAATAAGTAGTAGATAGGAGCTAAATCCTTAATAGGTAGGAGCCATTATGTAGGGAGCGGCAAGGTAGTTAGTAGAAGTTAAATAGTAGGTAGTGGATAATAGGTGTGATGCAAGATAATAAGTAGTAGATAGGAGCTAAATCCTTAATAGGTAGGAGCTATTATGTAGGGAGCGGCAAGGCAGTTAGTATAAGTTAAATAGTAGGTAGTGGATAATAGGTATGAGGCAAGTTAATAAATAGTAGATAGGAGCTAAATCCCTAATAGGTAGGAGCCATTATGTAGAAAAAGTTAAATAGTAGGTAGTGGCTAATAGGTATGGGGCAAGTTAATAAGTAGTAGATAGGAGCTAAATTCTTAATAGGTAGGAGCCATTATGTAGGTAGAAGTTAAATAGTAGGTAGTAGCTAATAGGTATGGAGCAAGTTAATAAGTAGTAGGTAGGAGCTAAATTCTTAATAGGTAGGAGCCATTATGTAGGGAGCGGCAAGGCAGTTAGTAGAAGTTAAATAGTAGGTAGTGGATAATAGGTATGGAGCAAGTTAATAAGTAGTAGATAGGAGCTAAATTCTTAATAGGTAGGAGCCATTATGTAGGTAGAAGTTAAATAGTAGGTAGTAGCTAATAGGTATGGAGCAAGTTAATAAGTAGTAGGTAGGAGCTAAATTCTTAATAGGTAGGAGCCATTATGTAGGGAGCGGCAAGGCAGTTAGTAGAAGTTAAATAGTAGGTAGTGGATAATAGGTATGGAGCAAGTTAATAAGTAGTAGATAGGAGCTAAATTCTTAATAGGTAGGAGCCATTATGTAGGTAGAAGTTAAATAGTAGGTAGTAGCTAATAGGTATGGAGCAAGTTAATAAGTAGTAGGTAGGAGCTAAATTCTTAATAGGTAGGAGCCATTATGTAGGGAGCGGCAAGGCAGTTAGTAGAAGTTAAATAGTAGGTAGTGGCTAATAGGTATGGAGCAAGTTAATAAGTAGTAGATAGGAGCTAAATTCTTAATAGGTAGGAGCCATTATGTAGGGAGCGGCAAGGCAGTTAGTAGAAGTTAAATAGTAGGTAGTGGCTAATAGGTATGGAGCAAGTTAATAAGTAGTAGATAGGAGCTAAATTCTTAATAGGTAGGAGCCATTATGTAGGGAGCGGCAAGGCAGTTAGTAGAAGTTAAATAGTAGGTAGTAGCTAATAGGTATGGAGCAAGTTAATAAGTAGTAGGTAGGAGCTAAATTCTTAATAGGTAGGAGCCATTATGTAGGGAGCGGCAAGGCAGTTAGTAGAAGTTAAATAGTAGGTAGTAGCTAATAGGTATGGAGCAAGTTAATAAGTAGTAGGTAGGAGCTAAATTCTTAATAGGTAGGAGCCATTATGTAGGGAGCGGCAAGGCAGTTAGTAGAAGTTAAATAGTAGGTAGTGGCTAATAGGTATGGAGCAAGTTAATAAGTAGTAGATAGGAGCTAAATTCTTAATAGGTAGGAGCCATTATGTAGGGAGCGGCAAGGCAGTTAGTAGAAGTTAAATAGTAGGTAGTGGCTAATAGGTATAAAGCAAGTTAATAAGTAGTAGGTAGGAGCTAAATTCTTAATAGGTAGGAGCCATTATGTAGGGAGCGGCAAGGCAGTTAGTATAAGTTAAATAGTACGTAGTGGATAATAGGTGTGATGCAAGATAATAAGTAGTAGATAGGAGCTAAATCCTTAATAGGTAGGAACCATTATGTGGGGAGCGGCAAGGCAGTTAGTAGAAGTTAAATAGTAGGTAGTGGATAATAGGTGTGATGCAAGAAAATAAGTAGTAGATAGGAGCTAAATCCTTAATAGGTAGGAACCATTATGTAATGAGCGGCAAAGCAGTTAGTATAAGTTAAATAGTAGGTAGTGGATAATAGGTGTGATGCAAGATAATAAGTAGTAGATAAGAGCTAAATCCTTAATAGGTAGGAACCATTATGTAGGGAGCGGCAAGGCAGTTAGTATAACTTAAATAGTAGGTAGTGGATAATAGGTGTGATGCAAGATAATAAATAGTAGATAGGAGCTAAATCCCTAATAGGTAGGAGCCATTATGTAGAAAAAGTTAAATAGTAGGTAGTGGCTAATAGGTATGGGGCAAGTTAATAAGTAGTAGATAGGAGCTAAATTCTTAATAGGTAGGAGCCATTATGTAGGTAGAAGTTAAATAGTAGGTAGTAGCTAATAGGTATGGAGCAAGTTAATAAGTAGTAGGTAGGAGCTAAATTCTTAATAGGTAGGAGCCATTATGTAGGGAGCGGCAAGGCAGTTAGTAGAAGTTAAATAGTAGGTAGTGGATAATAGGTATGGAGCAAGTTAATAAGTAGTAGATAGGAGCTAAATTCTTAATAGGTAGGAGCCATTATGTAGGTAGAAGTTAAATAGTAGGTAGTAGCTAATAGGTATGGAGCAAGTTAATAAGTAGTAGGTAGGAGCTAAATTCTTAATAGGTAGGAGCCATTATGTAGGGAGCGGCAAGGCAGTTAGTAGAAGTTAAATAGTAGGTAGTGGCTAATAGGTATGGAGCAAGTTAATAAGTAGTAGATAGGAGCTAAATTCTTAATAGGTAGGAGCCATTATGTAGGTAGAAGTTAAATAGTAGGTAGTAGCTAATAGGTATGGAGCAAGTTAATAAGTAGTAGGTAGGAGCTAAATTCTTAATAGGTAGGAGCCATTATGTAGGGAGCGGCAAGGCAGTTAGTATAACTTAAATAGTAGGTAGTGGATAATAGGTGTGATGCAAGATAATAAATAGTAGATAGGAGCTAAATCCCTAATAGGTAGGAGCCATTATGTAGAAAAAGTTAAATAGTAGGTAGTGGCTAATAGGTATGGGGCAAGTTAATAAGTAGTAGATAGGAGCTAAATTCTTAATAGGTAGGAGCCATTATGTAGGTAGAAGTTAAATAGTAGGTAGTAGCTAATAGGTATGGAGCAAGTTAATAAGTAGTAGGTAGGAGCTAAATTCTTAATAGGTAGGAGCCATTATGTAGGGAGCGGCAAGGCAGTTAGTAGAAGTTAAATAGTAGGTAGTGGATAATAGGTATGGAGCAAGTTAATAAGTAGTAGATAGGAGCTAAATTCTTAATAGGTAGGAGCCATTATGTAGGTAGAAGTTAAATAGTAGGTAGTAGCTAATAGGTATGGAGCAAGTTAATAAGTAGTAGGTAGGAGCTAAATTCTTAATAGGTAGGAGCCATTATGTAGGGAGCGGCAAGGCAGTTAGTAGAAGTTAAATAGTAGGTAGTGGCTAATAGGTATGGAGCAAGTTAATAAGTAGTAGATAGGAGCTAAATTCTTAATAGGTAGGAGCCATTATGTAGGGAGCGGCAAGGCAGTTAGTAGAAGTTAAATAGTAGGTAGTAGCTAATAGGTATGGAGCAAGTTAATAAGTAGTAGGTAGGAGCTAAATTCTTAATAGGTAGGAGCCATTATGTAGGGAGCGGCAAGGCAGTTAGTATAAGTTAAATAGTAGGTAGTGGATAATAGGTATGAGGCAAGTTAATAAATAGTAGATAGGAGCTAAATCCCTAATAGGTAGGAGCCATTATGTAGGAAAAGTTAAATAGAAGGTAGTGGCTAATAGGTATGAGGCAAGTTAATAAATAGTAGATAGGAGCTAAATCCCTAATAGGTAGGAGCCATTATGTAGGAAAAGTTAAATAGAAGGTAGTGGCTAATAGGTATGGGGCAAGTTAATAAGTAGTAGATAGGAGCTAAATTCTTAATAGGTAGGAGCCATTATGTAGGTAGAAGTTAAATAGTAGGTAATGGCTAATAGGTATGGAGCAAGTTAATAAGTAGTAGGTAGGAGCTAAATTCTTAATAGGTAGGAGCCATTATGTAGGGAGCGGCAAGGCAGTTAGTATAAGTTAAATAGTACGTAGTGGATAATAGGTGTGATGCAAGATAATAAGTAGTAGATAGGAGCTAAATCCTTAATAGGTAGGAACCATTATGTGGGGAGCGGCAAGGCAGTTAGTAGAAGTTAAATAGTAGGTAGTGGATAATAGGTGTGATGCAAGATAATAAGTAGTAGATAGGAGCTAAATCCTTAATAGGTAGGAACCATTATGTGGGGAGCGGCAAGGCAGTTAGTAGAAGTTAAATAGTAGGTAGTGGATAATAGGTGTGATGCAAGAAAATAAGTAGTAGATAGGAGCTAAATCCTTAATAGGTAGGAACCATTATGTAATGAGCGGCAAAGCAGTTAGTATAAGTTAAATAGTAGGTAGTGGATAATAGGTGTGATGCAAGATAATAAGTAGTAGATAGGAGCTAAATCCTTAATAGGTAGGAACCATTATGTAGGGAGCGGCAAGGCAGTTAGTATAACTTAAATAGTAGGTAGTGGATAATAGGTGTGATGCAAGATAATAAATAGTAGATAGGAGCTAAATCCTTAATAGGTAGGAACCATTATGTAGGGAGCGGCAAGGCAGTTAGTATAACTTAAATAGTAGGTAGTGGATAATAGGTGTGATGCAAGATAATAAATAGTAGATAGGAGCTAAATCCCTAATAGGTAGGAGCCATTATGTAGGAAAAGTTAAATAGAAGGTAGTGGCTAATAGGTATGAGGCAAGTTAATAAATAGTAGATAGGAGCTAAATCCCTAATAGGTAGGAGCCATTATGTAGGAAAAGTTAAATAGAAGGTAGTGGCTAATAGGTATGGGGCAAGTTAATAAGTAGTAGATAGGAGCTAAATTCTTAATAGGTAGGAGCCATTATGTAGGTAGAAGTTAAATAGTAGGTAATGGCTAATAGGTATGAGGCAAGATAATAAGTAGTAGGCTGGAGGTAAATCCCTAATAGGTAGGATCCATTATGTAGGTAGAAGTTAAATAGTAGGTAGTGGATAATAGGTATTGTACAAGTTAATAAGTAGTAGGTAGGAGCTAAATCCCTAATAGGTAGGAGCCATTATGTAGGGAGAGCCAAAGTATTTGGTAGACGTTGAATAGTAGGTAGTGGCTAATAGGTATGGGGTAAGTTAATAAGTAGTAGATAGGAGCTAAACCCCTAATAGGTAGGAGCCAGTATGTAGGGAGAGGCAAAGTAGGTGGTAGAAGTTAAATAGTAGGTAGTTGCTAATAGGTATGGAGCAAGTTAATAAGTAGTAGATAGGAGCTAAATCCCTAATAGGTAGGAGCCATTATGTAGGAAGAGGCAAAGTAGTTGGTAGAAGTTAAATAGTAGGTAGTGGATAATAGAAATGGGGCAAGTTAATAAGTAATGGGTTGGAGGTAAATCCCTAATAGGTAAGAGCCATTATGTAGGTAGAAGTTAAATAGTAGGTAGTGGATAACAGGTATGGGGCAAGTTAATAAGTAGTAGATATGAGCTAAATCCCTAATAGGTAGGAGCCATTATGTAGGGAGCGGCAAAGTAGTTGGTAGAAGGTAAATAGTAGGTAGTGGCTAATAGGTGTGATGCAAGATAATAAATAGTAGATATGAGCTAAATCCCTAATAGGTAGGAGCCATTATGTAGGGAGCGGCAAAGTAGTTGGTAGAAGGTAAATAGTAGGTAGTGGCTAATAGGTGTGATGCAAGATAATAAATAGTAGATATGAGCTAAATCCCTAATAGGTAGAGCCATTATGTAGAGAGAGGCAAAGTAGTAGGTAGTGGCTAATAGGTATGGAGCAAGTTAATAAGTAGTAGGTAGGAGCTAAATCCCTAATAGGTAGGAGCCGTTATGTAGGGAGAGGCAAAGTAGTTGGTAGAAGTTAAATAGTAGGTAGTGGCTAATAGAAAAGGGGCAAGTTAATAAGTAGTAGGTTGGAGGTAAATCCCTAATAGGTGGGAGCCATTATGTAGAGAGAGGCAAAGTAGTTGGTAGAAGTTAAATAGTAGGTAGTGGCTAATAGAAAAGGGGCAAGTTAATAAGTAGTAGGTTGGAGGTAAATCCCTAATAGGTGGGAGCCGTTATGTAGGGAGAGGCAAAGTAGTTGGTAGAAGTTAAATAGTAGGTAGTGGCTAATAGAAAAGGGGCAAGTTAATAAGTGTTAGGTTGGAGATAAATCCCTAACAGGTAGGAGCCATTATGTAGGGAGAGGCAAAGTAGTTGGTAGAAGTTAAATAGTAGGTAGTGGCTAATAGAAAAGGGGCAAGTTAATAAGTAGTAGGTAGGAGCTAAATCCCTAATAGGTAGGAGCCGTTATGTAGGGAGAGGCAAAGTAGTTGGTAGAAGTTAAATAGTAGGTAGTGGCTAATAGAAAAGGGGCAAGTTAATAAGTAGTAGGTAGTGGCTAATAGAAAAGGGGCAAGTTAATAAGTAGTAGGTTGGAGGTAAATCCCTAACAGGTAGGAGCCATTATGTAGGGAGAGGCAAAGTAGTTGGTAGAAGTTAAATAGTAGGTAGTGGCTAATAGAAAAGGGGCAAGTTAATAAGTAGTAGGTTGGAGGTAAATCCTAATAGGTGGGAGCCATTATGTAGAGAGAGGCAAAGTAGTTAGTAGAAGTTAAATAGTAGGTAATGGCTAATAGGTATGGGGCAAGTTAATAAGTAGTAGATATGAGCTAAATCCCAAATAGGTAGGAGCTATATGTAGGAGAGGGTAGGTAGTTGGTAGAAGTTAAATCGTAGGTAGTTTCTAAAAAGGTATGGTTAAGATTAATATAAAGTTTGTTTTATACAGCTAGGTAGTAAGCAATAGTTGGTATGTAGGTAGATCTAAGTAGTAAACAGTAGGCAAGTATCAAGAAGGAGTAAGTATATTAAAGTAGTAAGTAGAAGCTACATTCTAGGTAAGACCTACGTAGTAGATAACGGTTAAGTAGTAAGTATGTGGGCCCTATCTAGGTAGTGGTATGATACAGGTAGTGCCCACATATAAGGTAGCCGATAAGTAGTAGGTAAGTTTGTATCTAGACTGGAGAACTGTTTTGTTTTAAACAATTTTAGATACCTATTTACATAAGGAACAACAATAGTAAATACTCAATAGGAAATAGTAAATACAATAGGAACAACTCTAAATAACAAAACAAAGTACTTTATGTCAAATAAATTTTAAACTCTTGTGTAGCCTATATTGCCTAATTCAGACATTTAGGTCGCGCTTGTGTGTGTATGTTTCCGTAAAGGGATACTGCCAGCTAAGAGTTATTTACCGTGGGAGTAGGCATGTAAATAGGCACGGGCAGGAGTTAGTAGGTGAGCCGGGAATGACACCGTCACTGGTTGGCCTGACGACTGACAATCCTCTATGTCGAAACGAGTTCCAGAGACAAAACTTTAAAATCAGCATACCTATCACGGCACTCTATGCTTGGACAAGCAAATTAAATTTGTTACTGAATATCGATGCTTCTGTTTTTCTTCTGTGTATAAATTAGGGGTCGGCTTTTTAAAAAAATGACACTGGTTTTCTTATTTATTATAAGATTTAATACTACCTATCATGAAACTACCAAGAGGGTAATAGCTAAATAAATAAAAAGGAGATTTACTTACCAACGATTTTGTTTTTTTTTTTAAAGCAGGCCGAATTTTAATTTGCGTGCAAAAATAAACATTAGAATACATTGTTTTTTTACATGATTAGGCCTATTTTATAAGTTTGTACAGAGCTAAAGTAGTTTCGATGTTACAAATTCAGATTCAATAGCTTGCCAATTATTACACTCGGTTGTATTAAGAATCTGAGAAGGGTCACGATGGCAAGATTTAATGCTGAAATTGATTTCTTTTGCAATAAATATTGAAGACAGTTTCTTCCACAAGTCTGAATGATATTATAGTTATCGAATCCCTTTTCCGATCTTATCGAAATTTCCTCCAATCTTTAATGGTTTTGAGGTAGAATGTACCGCGAGGCGATTAATCAAAACATCCGTTGAATAGAAACGGATCCGCGTTGCGAACGCCTTCCAAACGTCACGCGGCTTGCAACACGTTAATTGATCCAAAAACGCAGAAAAATATAACTCAATTGTTGGGGAAAAAGATTACGACAAAAGACGTGCGGGAAACGCGTGCATAGTGTGTGTGAATGGGCGAGAACTCTATAACAATACCAGTGGCTGTATGGGGGGGGGGAGAAAAAATTCAAAATGGTTTCGGGAGGGAGAAGCCCATCCATCTTTGGGTTTGACAGCCAGCGCACTTGTGAATTGAGTTGAGCCAAATCATTAGTCAATATCCATCAACGACTGAACGAGAGTTCTTGTGTGCAAGCAATCCGTAGACATATACACGAAGCTCGTCCACGAGCGAAGCGAATGCTTAGATAAATATTGACTATTTGATAGTAGGTCATACAATAACTATAAACACGTCAGATTTCTGAAAAAATGTTATTCATAAATTGTTTCCAGGGGTAAAGTAATTTATTTGTGTACCCATTTCCATTTTGTTTAAAATAGGCTACTAAATATAGGCCATTTCCAATTTTCTGATTGTGTAAGATTAACGATTATTGCCTAATATTTAGTCTATTTGTCCAATATATAAATTCACAGCGAATCATGTCCCATATATGACCTACAAGTCTTTAAGCTATAGGCTATGCAACCTACATTTCTCACTTTACATTTGCCTTTCTTTATGTCCATGTTATGAAACAATGAAACTCTTAAATTCTTACTAATCTAAAATAATAGTTCTATAAAGACTACAAGTTTTAATTAAATATTCTGAATTTAATTAAATTTCAACTTTTAATTAAAACTTCAGAAATAAATTATTTTATAATACCCTCATATTAAACGGAAAAGTTAATATCTTAAAATAAAAAAAGTAGTAGTTCAATCCTATAAAATGTTTTGTTTATAAATATTTTTTTAAAACTTTTCAATTTAAACACCTTCATTTTATGAACACACAATGTATATATATATATATATATATATATATATATATATATATATATATATATATGTGTGTGTGTCACTTTCTTAACAAACGCGAAGATACTTTGAATTTGCCCGCAGTGTGGAAGTGTGTCATCGATAGATTTTACCGGCAGAAAGGTGAACAAAGCCCAAAGGAATGCGAGTAATCGCTTGGATCAGGTGTGTGTGTGTGGATTGACGTCTATGTGTGCTTTCACGTCAATGGGCGTGGCTTCATTCCTCTATATATAGGAGCAGAGTTATCTGCGCTCTTCACTCGCTTTTCAAGTGTTGTTGGGTTACTCGTCAAAGATGGATGAGATTCTAGCGAAACATCGGAACTGCAAATTCATGCACTACAGAATGAACGCATGTACTACAAATATTAACTATTCATCATATTTTTCCATCCGTGAAGGAATACGTATCAGCATATATATAAGCCCTATATATATTTTAAAACAACATAGGTTATTCAAATACAATAATATTTATTAATTTATATCCAAAGCTTTTCGTTGGTAAACAGTACCAACATCATCAGGAATGAAAATTACAATAATGAATAATTACAATAATAATGATTATTGTAATTTTCATTCCTGATGATGAATTAATAAATATTCCTGTATTTGATATATATATATATATATATGTATAAATTATACATTAGCTACATTTACATTCTCAAAGTTACGAAAATCGTCTCATTAATATGACATTTTGTTGTACGTACATAGATCAGTATGGGTTTAAAGTGTTTAGTTGTTATTATTATATTTAAATATAAATTAACTTTATTTTATTAATATAAATTTACCTTTAGGGTAATAGCCTACTTACGTATCACTCCTATCATTTTTAGTTTGATTTTCTTAGATTAGATTACTATTGTACATCGTAAGCAATAAATCGACGTAACATTAATAGACACTTTTCCAAATATCGACAAGGCGTGTTACTTGAAGCATAGTTCTTTCTATAATTATATTTGTCTTGTCGTTTCTATTAGAGTTAAAAACTCATTTAGGCTAATATCTCCTTAATGTATAAGGCCTATGTCTATGTCTAATTTACTCATGTCTAGATACCTGAGGTTTTTTGAAGGCGGTTGGCTAGCATTATTGAGCAACGAATCATAGTAAAGGATTTGAATGTAGATAGGATTAAGGTAAGGGTATAATACCACCTTATTTGAGAGGGTAATTGTGCAGAGATGCGAAGACCTGCCTGAAATTCATCTACTCTTTATCGGGGTTGTCGAGTGTTACACGATTAGATCCTTTGATTGTTATTAAGAGAATAATTAGAAAGGGTAGATGAAATTATGTTAATATTACGGATCAAAGTGAGACGTGGTGATATATTGGAAATGGGGGGGGGGCGTATGGGCAGGTTTAAGTAGGCCTACTTGACGTAGCTTTACTATCAGAAGAGATGTATACAGGCTACTCCGCTTACATTTTTAATAGCCTATAGATCCACTCACTATCTGGGTCATATGGAACCAATGCATTGTTGATGTAGAGAAGGGAAGGTAAAAGAAGATTGCAAAAAAGGCCTCTGGTATTTGAGCAATAGATTGTGTAGGTGAAGGTAGAATTTGTTTATAGGTTTACATTTTGTACAAAGCATGTTTATCTTTCTTTTGTTATTTTCGCATTTTCTATTCTATTCGCATTTTTTAAAATTTTAGGTCTAAACAAAATAAAACGTAAAACAGAATGCCTGAATATTTATAAATATTAGTATTTATTTAACATTAGTTAGCCAAATAATGGTTTTAATGACAACATAAATAGATTCGCCAGTTTATAGGTCAATTAATAGAATCTCATTTTCCTTCCCTGATTTGCTTTCTCGTATGATTTAGGCTACGTTTGTGTTATTTAGAATCTTTTTTAATGCTCCTTAGAAAACAGCTATGCATTTTACTACTTAAACCCAAACATAGAGTTCATGCGTCATATATTTAGGGAGAGGTGGAGGGGGGTTTGTGTTCTAGTGCGCGCCCGTGCGTGTGTTTATGTGTGTCCAACTATATACTAAATACATTTTGATCTAATTCAACACTACAGCGTACAATACTTTTTTATTTTATTTAATATAAAAAGCATTCTCAAAATTTAACATTTCAAAATCAATAATAAACACTCAAAAAAACTCTTAACCACAACACTTTATTTTACCCTTATGCACATTTCCGTTACCACGTAACCACCCTCCTATGTGACTAATACAAATATCTAGAATTGTTAGGGCCTACTTGGGAACTGAAATGTACATAAGAGTAAAATAAAACTAATGTGGTTAATAGGTTTTTGTGTATTTATTATTGATATTCAACCACAGTGTATTCCTAATAAATAGATTCAAAATCAAATATTTCGATTCGTTAAACTAACATTTCTGGATACTTGTAACTTGGAATTTATATTCTTTACGACGCTTAATATTGTTCTAAACAATTTGGCGGTATTATAATGAAACATAAATATTCAAGAATAATATTATTATTGGCTATATTGGCCATAATATTGGTAAGATGGTTCTGTAGACATAAATATAGTAAGATAAATAAATCTGGATTCCCTTAAATTGGCATTTTTTTTTGGTGGATCAGTGGAATATTTTGAGTTTCTGCTTGACCACTCAGCCCTTAAATAGCACCGAAACCGAACATTTCTCCGATCAGTCAAATCTACTGAAGTGCAGCGGCAGGTAATTTTATCCACCACGACTTTATACACTCCAAATACACGAATAATTGAGACCCCTTGTTTTATGTCGAGGTAGCTTTGCCTTTCTTAAAAGCCTGCACAACTAAATAGTCTACTAAATAGTGCGTAGAAAGTCAGCTGTTTTATTTTAGTGGTATGAGGTAAATTTTGTTTGTCGCCAGCCGTGTTCTCAGAAGGATATTTTATACGTTCGTAGTAACTATCGATAAATATCATCAAATAATGACTACAAAATTATAACATCTATAAATAACAAGCAGAATAAAATCATAAAGTGGATAAGTTTAGATCCAAACATTTGCCCCAATTTAAGTGTATTTTACAAAGCCTAACAAACCTATTCGAACCATCTAGTAAAATCAATTTGGAGTGAAACATCCAGAAAACTTTAATTTTATAACACTTTTCATACAATACTTGAAGAGTACAGGTCAAGAATGATATGACGCTAGTGAATTTGATATCATGAGAAAAATGTTAATGAAACAAACGGAATTCAGGGCACAAAAGTTCGTAGCGTTCAAGAAGATTAACTAAATTGGATACGTCAAGAATGTTGTAAGCGAGGTGGCGATAATCGATGTCTGATATGTGTCAACGGAAGCGAAGGCCAAGAACGATGTTATGAGATGGACTACAGAAGAATAAATGTGAGACGGTGGAAGGCTGTGGCTCAGGAAAGGAGTAAAGGTCCAAAAGATGGTTTAATTTCAGCCCAATTTATTCAAAGCCTTAGCTAATTACATTTTTTATAATTAGGTCATCGTTACAAAAGTAACAGAATGCCATGATCTCAACTTAACATTGGATTTATCAATTAATTTAATGTAAACGAGTAACAATGACAATATATTCAAATAAGAAAACTGAAATAATAAAAATGTACGTATATTAAATACATGTAATAAAAACATTTTAATAAAGTGTAAAGTTGGCAAATATTCTGTAGCCTATATAATTTAGTCGTCCTCTGTTCGAACATAGGTTATATCCAATATTCTAAAGGTTAATGTTTACTTTACATCTTAGGACGCCCCTTCTCTTGTTTTATCTTGTTCACGTCCCACATACCTAATATTTGTCTCGTGTGTCCTTATTCAATCACTTTAATTCTTTTTATTTTTTTTAAGTGTTGTAATCTTATTGTTTTTAATATTAACATACAATGAGTATGTAATAAACATAACTTCCAATTAGGGGCAATGATAATATTCTATACTCACACTCCATATTTGGATAGAATAAATCAAATCTTGTTGTCACTTCTTGTGAACCTACAACGTTACTTCCGTTTCTAATTTGAAAGAAGTACATATTCTGTGCCACACGACACATACACGCACGCACACTCAGATAGACAAACACACACACTTTATTCACATACTGTATCAAGTACATATTCTGTACCACACGCACGCATACATACATACGCTCCCACACACTTTATTCACATACTGTATAAATATAACACTTGTGAGCGCGCGCGCGCGCACGCGTGTGTGTAACATTACGTTAAACGCTCATAATTTTCATTTACGGTTTAAAAGACAGCTGGTTTCCAGGTTGAGGTGGTTATTGTCCAGACATTGTTGAAACTGCCTTCATTTATTTAGTTTGCTTCCACAACTCTCTTGCTACATTATTGCAAGACTTAAAAAATGCATCTGAGAGATTTACTGTTTGAAATAAACTCGTTTTTTACAAAATTTCAATCTGCTTTTCAGTTTCATGTTTTTTAAAATATTTATTCAGTATTATTTTCAGATATTCATTTTTAATCTCTTGGGTATATTTTAAGGTAACATGTTTGTTAGAAATGTGTAACTATTATTTATTACATAGGTGTTTAAATTGGTTTATATCTATCACTTTTTTATACATTTAAATGTCCTTGATGCCTGTTTTTCAAAATTGTGTTTGTTGTAAATAAGGTTTATGGCAAACTGTTTGTTTGATTTTGTATACTCTAAGTAACAGTTGGTATACAACTTTTATTACTCTATATAATTGGTTATACTTTATTTTATATTACTATATAATACTTTATATAACTCGTTACTCTATATTAACAGTCAACATATTTTTACTGTTTTATCCAAATAACTGATGGCCATGAACGACTAATTGGATATGTTTATGTTTTTGAAATATGGTAAGAATTCTTGACGACGTTCGATCAACAAACTGACTGAAGCCAGAGTAATCGATTTATCAACAACTCTCATTTGAACCGTCAACAATTAATAATTACAGTTCATGTTAATAATACAAACCATTACAGTACGAGAAAACAGCATTGTGAACTATGATAAAACATTTTTACTAAAGGGTATTTCTGGTTTTTAAAACAACCTATAAGAATAACATTTTGCCACTTTAATTTAATTTTGATGCAATTGTTATAATTTTAGGCTAGTCATTGTAAAGTTGATTCATACCCTCGACCCTTTGTGTTATGCTTGGACTAGGCCTACACAAATTATAAAATAACAAAAGGAAATTACGTAAATATGAATAATTCATTATTAATATGCATATAATTACAAAATACGTAAATACTCGTACAATTTAAATATATTAGTTTTAAAAACTAACCAGCAGAAAAACTAGTAGTTTTTGTTTTGGTTTTTACTTGGTCATATATAATATAGTCTAGACAAGCTCTATTTTAAATGTTGTCTATATAGCCTGCTCAGATAATAACTCTCAAGTGTTACCGCGAACGTTTAGTCTATAGGTCTCTAATAAATAATGGTCTCAGTGGAGAGTGTGTCTCAGTTTATTACGTCATTTTTTCAACCTAATGTTAACAACTTATTGTTGAAGAGGAAAAACATTACAGTATTTAATGAAAATGTTTATAAAATGATTTTTAGGGGGGAACAAAAGGCCCCTTGTATACTACTATAAACCATTTCTTAATAGCATATCTGTTTAGCTGTATTCTTCTGTTAGCTGTTGCGAAACCTAATTTTGTGTTTCAATGTATGAATATCATTGTACAATGCCTTCTGTTTTATTTACGTGCAAACAATTTTGAAACTAAATACAAAAAATTTCCTTGATAAAACTCTTTTCTAAAACCAATTATTGATTAAAACCGACCCATAAGTGATTTTTATTGTAATATACATCTTCAAGGATGATATAGGAAGGATTTTGGGAGCAAGTGGCCACAAGTGAAGAAACTCGATAGGTGCTGCGGTGGGTTAGGTCTAGATAAATTTGTACTAATAGTACGAGTAAAATTTATCAATTGAAATAAACGTTTATTGTTCATTGATATTCTTAACAAATTAAAAATATTTACATTCTTGAAGTATTGAGTTGAAACTACGTCTATTATCCAATTTATAACGGCACTTAGAGCCTATGTCTCGTATCAATGCGAGTCATGTAGTAACATTTATATTGTTTCTGATTTTGATTGCTTTGTAAATACAAAATTATTATGTTTAGAGGGTGTCTGTGTTATTTGATTGAAAATACAGTTTCACATTCAGTATACTGAATGAAATTTGTAAATGTTTATAAGTAATTTAAAACGTTAAATTTTTTTAATAAGTATTTTATGACGTCTTTCCATCTCTGTTGCAAATAGAATGGATTAGAAATTTTTAAAATAATTATGTTACCTGGATTTTAACTCTTTCAAACATAATACTTAAAAAAGTTAAAAAATAATATACCCATACTATCTTTACAACTTCGCTCTACAAAAGCATCCGAAGTTCCGAAAATACCTCTCTACTAACGTAAAAATAATTGTAATAAAAACATATGTATATAATGCAAATGCTATAAGGTGAAAAACAAAAACGGATGGCCTTTAAGGAAAACTTTCTTTCTAAATCTCGATACTTCATAAAATTGACGAGAGTAAAACAAATACGTTCTGTAAGTAACCTATTATATTGTAAAAACAGAGTGTACAGGGGTCAAGAAGAAAAATTAAGGGTGGAGATTCTAATGGAATAGTAACAACTGGCAAGTGGCTGGCTGAGAAGCCATCAACGTCCAGCGGTTAAGGCAAACCATTGAAAAAATCAGTGCGACGACGTGAATGAGGGGAAACGTGTATTCTCAAGCATTGGCCTCATATCGTGGTGTGGTTTCACCAATGGAAGAGAAAATACACTAGCATTCATGCCATTACAATTCAGACGACCAAGACACGAAATGAACAACCAGAATGAGGTTCTTTTAGGATTTATTTTTTTAATCCAAGAGAGCGATCAAAATAATTAAGGTCCATATTTTTTAGGCAAAGCTGTCATCTCCCACGTCCTCGAAGTTCATTGAACGTTTTATCATTCTCGGTCCTGGATAGTGCTGTCAGACAAACATGAGCAACTTTCCACCACGTAGTATATGCTACGTCACCAACACTATAGCGGATGCTTTCAAAATGCACAACTCTACATTTACTGTCCTCAACGTCAGCTATGCTTTCGACAATGTATAATAGAAACCTATTTGATAACTAGTATTATTTTATTAAATAAATCTATTTCAGTCCATTTTAATTAATTTATTAATAAATCTATTAATTAAACTCCATCCAAACTCGAAAGTGTCCAGATTATTAGGTGACCCTCACACACCCACTCACTCGCCAGCCTATCTGCCTCTGATGAGTCACCGACTAAGCTTTATTCTAGTACAAAATTTTACAAAACTAAATTTATTTAAACTTAACATTTACTTAATTTTTACTGACAATTTTTGATGCTTCATATCCCTTGGAAATATCATTCAAACGACGTAATTATCACACCCATAAAGATAATAGAAAATGCAATAGTCATTAAAAATTGATTTCTGATACTTATTAAGTTAAATTAAATATTCATTAAATATCGACATATTTAGACCTACAACATGTTCGCCCTCCTTTTCCAAGTAATAGTATATATAATCCAAAAATGTATGTAATAGTTATCTAAATGTAGTAGTTTAAAAACTTTAGTTTTTTAGACCAATGCCTAGTAGATGGCTCCTCTAGGAAAACCATTTCACGTAAACAATTTAGCGCGTTTGAGTGTCTGTGTGCGTCGAGGTGCGAGGGTCGCTTAATCCTCTGGAACCCTTCTGAGTTTCGATGAAGTGTAAAACCTAATTGAATTAGTCAACTTCATTCAGAGCAACTTGTTTCTTCATTCACTGCGGTCATCATCAGGCTGTTCATCAAGAAACGCAATGAAACATATAACATATACTAACACACCACGTAAAATACATGAGACTAAGCCCTTTTTCAATTTTTAGAACTTCATTTTGAAATTTTTTTGACATACAATTGAAAACTTTCGTTTTGAAGCTTTTCGTCTTGTATTAATTATTCAAATGACATTTGAATCAGAACGTCTTTCAAATAGAAGACTGAACAATCAAAAAATAAATAATTATCTTCCACTTGTAGTTTAGAACAACAGCTGGTGTTATTTTTTTTTCATTTTAAAACAATCCATAAGTCTTCACATCAGAAACTTAAAAGATTGGGAAGCTCTACGTCCAGTAGGATTAAATAAAACTAATGGGTTACTTGATAGGAATATGAAGGAAAATTCTTGCAGCTTTTAGCAGCAACCTCCACAGGTAAGTCCACAGTCCTCTCATGAAGATGTTAGGGTGATATTTTTTTGGTTGAATCGATATAACAATATTAGTTAGGTTATTCATTTCTGTAGATCTTCCAGCCAAAATGTCACAAGTTTGTTAAAAACCAACCCATTGCATTATTCTGTACGTAGGACTAGCAACCACATTATATCACTTACACGAACTTAAAGTAGGACTATTATTTTATTATAAATAAATAATAGGGCCTACCTTTTAACCACAAAAACTATTTACATAAATCCTAAAGCACATTTCAATTGCAAATCAATCATCAGAAAAAGTTACTACAACACTTTTACAAGACAGTCTTGTAGTTATTTCCTCTGACGATGAGTTCATTGCAATCGAAGTGTACATTGTGATTCAAATGTAAAGTTTTTGTGGTTAAAAGGTTTTATTTATTTATATTACGAAAATTACAACACAGTTGCTACAACTTATTATAGACCTACTATTTAAACGTTTTTTAAAGTTTACATAATATTTACATTAGTTTGATATATTTGAATAAGAAAACAATATTTTATAATTTTAAAATGTTTGGATTATGCTTTATATGCAAGTCCCCAGTTTTAGAATATCAACATTTGATAACATCAGCCATTCCCTCTCCATAATAGATCACCAAAGAGACGGATTGTGCTTGCCAGAGGGTAACTTTAAAAGCCAGCTCTAATATTTCAATCTAAAAATGCGGTTCCTTTATTGTTTCTTTAATCAGCCACAAGTAAAATATTTATCCTGATTAATCACAACAATTACGTTAAAATATAAGAGAAAAACATTTATCCCCAAAAAATCTGTAGAAAATATTACCTACAACGATTAAATAGGAATAGGCCTACATTGAATAATAATTACTGATTATGACAAATGAAAACAAGGTATTTAATGAGGCATATTACGATATACAGGATCCGTTATTTATTTATGTCATTGTTTATCAATCGTGCCTTAATATTTAAAAACACTTATGACTTTTTTCTTTAAAAGAATTAAATGTTACTTTGCCAGTTTTGAGGAGTTTTAGTAACGTAATCTAAGACATACGTACCGTGATAAATAAAGGTTTCAATTTCACAATTTAAAAATCCACAATGAATTCACCCTAATATATGCTTTAGCAACATCAGGGGTTGATGTGACATTAAAAATATTAACTGTTGATGTTCCTGCAACAAACTCATCGTGATATCATGTTGATGAAATATGCATTATGATGTGAGTTTCTTGAATGAAGTATTTGAAAAATTGTCCAGTAGTCTGTTAATTTTCCTAATTGTTACCCCACAGGGTGATCCAGCACAAGTTAATACAGAAGTGTATTTGATGTTACATATAAGCAAGAAATGTAAAAAAAAAATAAAGACAATTTCTACTAAGGTTGACGAAGCAAACATTTATTTTAGTTACTTTTTATTTTATAATTACAATTAATATAAATATCTCTATACGTATGACATAATCACAATATTAAGTGGCAAAATTGATAGCGAATTTCCTTGCAAATTTTCATTTTCCTCTTTATACAATATATGATGTTGGAATAATATTTTTTTCATTAATATGTATCCGTTTCTTATTTCGTTTCTAATTTATGAAGCTAATGGTGGTCACTAACGTCTCACTCTACTCACATCTTGTAATGCTTCACTACATCAAAGAACCATTATGTTATAATTTCGTATACATCTTTAAGTAATTGATTTCTAGTTATGGGAAAATTGGGTCAGTGCCAAAGAGCTGGATTTCAAACATATAACTCCTAAGTTCGAATCCAACTGATACATAGTTTTTTTTAAATTTAAATTAATGAATAAATAATTGAAAACACTGTATTAACATCAATTGTCATCCACTATAGTTTTAAAAAAATATGATTCTATTTGATTGGATGAATAAAAACGTATTTTATTAACGATTGAAAACTTGTACAAGATATATTTAAAAAGAGCGTGAGCTAATAGAAGGAACAGAAAAAGAAGACAGTATAGTTCTGGCTAACCTACATTTAAAACTAATAGTTTTAATATATAGAGAAATACAAACAATTATAGTTTTAATATCTATTATTAACTTGATAATTAATTTACCGTTCATAAAATCATAAATACAATTTACTATCGACCATTAAATAAATATATAGTTATGGGCTTATTTGAGAATTTAAACATTATATTAAAATTATAATTATACTTAAACTTTATCTTGATTAATGCGTTAATTCATAAATAATGAATTAGTAAATTAGTTTTTACTACAGTAAATATTTAGAAATCCCAGTTTCTAACAGTTGAAATTGCATCCTTCCTTATATGCAAGAGATAGTTTTAAGTAATTAATAACCTCTTTAATTTTAACAGTCATTAAAATTATAATAATATCATCCAGTTGCTATAGTTTTTGTGTTACAAGAGGTAATACAGACGCGTAACATCAATTTAGTTTTAGTCCTATTGTCACTTTTTAAACGTACTTTGATTTATTCTAGGACCAGTGTTTATTGCACACCCTTTGAATGATGCAAAACAGTGCATCATTATTGCATTCCAGATAACGATGTGAATCAATTATGATTATCTAATAACAATTAAATCCAATTGTGCTACAAGCCAATGCTATCAATTAGGGTGAGACGCTTTCAATAAGCTAATTAAATTTAATTGCTTTGACATAAACTGCGCTTTGCCAAATGTTTGAATATTAATTAGAAAACGTTAAGAGTAAGAAAGAGTCTATTTGAAAAGATCATTTTATGTTTTGAAGACAAATCAACCCCTCGGTTGAAGGTCAACTATTATGTGCGATTTTATTTCCAACAGGAGTGGAGGTGGAACCACTGATGCAACGCCCATTGTCTTCGGGGGCTATAGTGAGCCAGATGTCAAATTGTCACATTTCTGAGAAGTTTCGGAACACGCGGGTTTCAACTGTCATTGTCAAACGAAATGAACAGGAAGCGTTACGTCAGTGAATATAGTCTGTTTTATGAAGCATGGACTTTTAATTCATATAACACGGCAAAAGACCCTTCAATGATAAAACTCGTTTGGTCTTGTAGAGAAAAAGGTTTATTTCTCAACATGGTGTCCGAGAAGTCGTTTGTTTAAAATAAGCTTTTCTGTATCGGTGCCTAAATAATAGGAATTTAGGCTATATTTGCTCAGGACTGTTCGTAGTGAATGATTATTTGTATGTTAATACTGCACCAAGATTAGAAAAGAATTATGATTTTGTTCCATTCTATAAATTATGGGACAATTTTAAGTTAAGTAATTATTTATTATTTCACACACGTTTATGACTACTATTTACGCCTATTTACGCACTGAACATTCATAAAAGCGTCCAAGACTGTTTTAATTAGGTTTAATACTAAGTACTGAGTTCACTAACAGACTATTTACACTCAACAATCACTGTCACTGAAACTTTACTCTCTTTACTATATTACAAAACACTCATCCCTCTCCGAGCTTAAAGCTTTCTTATATTGACTTGCCGCTTCTAGGAATTTCTCGTAGTTACTATTCTCTTTATTTCTAGAAGGTTCTAAAACAATGTAGCTGTTGTGTCCGTCCAAGAGTAAAATGGTTTAAAAATGTGACAAGCCTTATACCATAAATCACGGGTGGTATCTAGCTCATTAGAATACCATTTAGCAGTGTACTCGGAAAATTTATTTCAGCTGTGTCAATGAGAAATACAAAAACATTCGTGCATAGGCCACAAACAGTCACTATTAGGAAATCAGAGAAAGTCTGACAAATGATATCATGATGGAGGTAACATGGTGGAAGGTATCGTGATATGAAGATATGCTTGTACGGAGAGCATGATGGGAGAACTTGACGAGAAATATCACATTATGAAAGCCAAGGATGGGGATGAGTGGTTCTAAAAAGTGGTAAAACAATTATATGTAAAATATATGTATATATATATAAACTTTAAAATGGTTCTATTGTAAAATTAAGTGTTGTAAAGCTATCATCACAACTATTATCGCCTGTGCAGCATGTAGAAATAATGGGCAATAACAAACTGTATTAAAGTAGGATCATAAAAACCCGCAGACTTAAAATATTAAGAAATATGTGTCTCATACTTAAAGAATTTCATATCTAATCTTGATCTAGTAGATCTTGGACTTTTAGACAGGTATCGTGGGCTTGTAAGGCCCTTTAAAAATTAGTTAAATTACCATAGAAAAGGACACATAATACATAGCGCCTACATAGTCCTATTTCTTAGAAATAGAAAGGCGCACAAAGCTCTACTGGTATTGTGAATGATTAAAAAACATGACTTGTGCAAGACTTTATATAGACGTGTTGCCTAATTGAGCCACATATGATTTCTGGTATACACACACTTGGACAATAAAATGTTTAAGGTAAATTTGAGAACTAGAATACATGACAGGTGATGGTCCCTAGATGAAGATGTTTATTTTAATGACAACCAAGAGACCTTGTTTAAGATCACGACAAATGTTGATCTTCACGAGTATTTATAACTTGCTGCCTTGAACATTAGAAAAACATTAATGAATTGATTAACAATAGATCAAGAAGGACCTATTAGTGCAGAGCAAACACGTTTATAACTTGCTGCCATGAACATTAGGAGAACATTAATAATTTAATTAACAATAGATCAAGGACTTAGTGTAGAGCAAACACTCCAATCCAGTCTTAGAGAGGACGAGCCGATAGGATTTCATCATTTAACGCTCGATACAAAGTATTTTAGTAACAGATCAGAAATATTCCATTATATCTTAGAATGTTTGATCATTTTATTTTTACCGTTACCTCCGGTCTGACTAAATGCAGCAATTTTCGGAGTCTGACACGCTTGAGGAGTATTTGGATGTTTCATGAAACAATATCTTTAATTACAATAAAAATATTGAAAAGAACCCCAATACCACAAAAATAATCAAAAATAACAAATAAAACAAGTTACTTAAGATTAAACCCTTATGTACATTTCGATGACCATGTCATCATCATCAGAGGGTCTTGTTACAAAACACAATCTAGCACACAAGAAGTTACAAACTAGAATGATGCTTTAATGCTTAAAACTCTCAACATATATAAGATTTATGTTACTTTAAGTAAACAAGGAACCTTCAAATTTATTAACAAATTAATTTTAATATTTTTAAGATTTCAGAATACTTCTCTTGCGAAAACGTAACAGAAGGTTAAAATGAACACTTTTATTACACATTGATAAAGGAATAAAAACAAAAGTTCTATCGAACTGAATTGAATTATAAGTCAATATCGTTCCAAGTTCATTATTGCTTCGACGTTAGAGAATAGAAAATAGCTCGAGAAATAAAATATTCATCTTCCAATAAAATATCTGCGTGGTTAAGATAAAATAAATCATTCCTAAACACAAACTATCGCAGGTACTTACCAGAACTACCGCTGCCAAGAAGAGAACAAGACCTAAATTATCACCTGTCCTTGAAGCAAAGGAAAATTTACTGGATTACTCAGCTTCTAGAGACAAAACTAATTACACTTAATATCTTGATGACTAACAATCAATAAGCTGTACAAAACCGTCAACTACTCAGTGACATTTTATTATATAATTAGGGGGAGGGGCTGCGCGCGCGCGTGTGTGTGTATGCTCTAAACGTTATAATAATACTTGTTTTAACATAACGTTTCTCCAAGTTTTGTTAAATACAAGAACCATAAGTTAAAACGATTATTAACGTTATTTATACATAGAGATATTTAATATATTCTATAAACATTTTAATAATAAAATCACTTTTTCGTTGACTAAAGTATGGAGCTTTAAATTCTCAGGGTTAAAACCTTATATTAAAACTTACCAATATATTATACCACTGGAATCAATGTGATTATTTTTTAATTGAGAAATTCGTTTAACATAATGCTATTTGTAAATGTTTACTGTGTCAAGTACTTCTAATTCAGAGCTGAAACCAAACCCAAGGGGTGGGAAATCGTATAGGGGTAGCAGCGGCGCTTGAAAGCGATCGTCATGCCATCTGGCGAACAAATGGTTATACTAGTAATAATTGTCAACAGCCCATAAAGTTAGACAAGGACGGCAAGGATGGGAAGAAAGATTTGTAGACTCCAGAACGGAAGGTATAGTACATTTTTACTGCGTGAGTAGATAAATCTACAGTTTGGGTTCCAGACGGGAAGATTTCGAGATAAGTGGAACAAACCGACGAGGTTAATTTACTTTTAATATGGCAGCTACAATGGATGGCCTGAAAAGGTTACCTTTCACAGTGGTTGAGTTTTAACGCTTGAAAATTTTTACTTTTTACCTCGTTCATCTTTCTTGAACTACAAATTATCTAGACTTTAAAGTAATCTATTTTAAGTGGGCAATTTATTTAAATTATAAGACATATGTAAAATTTAATGTTTCTTGTAAACATTTTTCAAAAAACATTCGCTTTATAGTTCTTTTAAATAACCTTCTTCAACTTTAGTTTAAATTTAATTTTTCTTTATCGTACAGTATAAGAGCAACAGTATATTTCAGTTGCATATCTTTGAAATTAATTGTATTTCAAAGACATTGAACTAATACGTTGCAATTGTTACATTGCCTATATATATATAATAATTAATATATTAAAAATATTTCAAAAACAAGAATACTTTTAATGAATATATTTATTCAAAGCTTTTCGCCGATAAAATAGTATCAGTATCTTCAGGAAAATAATTATCTAATAAAACATTTTTACAAAATTCTACAGAAATCTACATTTTTTACATCTTCAGAATTTTGTAAAAATGTTTTATTAGATAATTATTTTCCTGAAGATACTGATACTATTTTATCGGCGAAAAGCTTTGAATAAATATATTCATTAAAAGTATTCTTGTTTTTGAAATATTTTTAATTTATTAACTATATTACAAGAAAACATATCACCATATTTAATATATATATATTAAAACAACATAGATTTTTCAAATACAAGAATATTTATTAATTTATATTCGTTAGTAAACAGTTCGAGTATATTAACCCCTGAGATTCCTGGTAAACATCCTGAAAACTTAGGCTATTACCAGATGTTTGTGTCTCAGTTTTCAGTTCCTGTATGATTCCTCGATCACTGAAACCTGAATCCAACCTTGAGGCATATAGCTTGCATTATTGTATTTTTCATTCCTGATGATGTTGGTACTGTTTACCAACGAAAAGCTTTCAATATAAATTATAAATTCTTGTATTTGATAAACCTATGTTGTTTTAAATGACAAGTTCCACAGTGAAATTAATTTTTTTATTATTATTAATTACTTACGTGTAATTAAATACACATTTTACATCTAATTTCTATGATCAAAATTAGAAGTTAAAAACAAAATTAAATCTAGAAAATATGAAGAATGTAAAACCTTTTTAAAAGTATGAAAAACGAAAATTGAGGTAAAATAATTATTACAATTATACAAAATAATATTCAAGTCAAATATGAAAAAGATTACATGTGAACTATAAGACATAGAACTGCCACGTGAAAATTTAGAAGAATAGGAGGAAGAGCCTTTTACCTAAAGGGAATCGGTTGTATCAAATGTAATATGGAAAAAATGATAATTTAAAACTATTTAGAAGTTCATAATTAGTAAATTAGAGGATGACATTTTGTGATAATACTAGAATAAATAATGACATTAAACACTTAGCGATAAGAATGGTAGATACGAGTATCAATAAAATAGACTATGAATAAGTCTTGTGCCAAGAGATAGCAACATAAATCAAATATTTGCAGGTTCACTAAACAAAAGCTATAAAAATTAGGTTTTTTCATGTTAGGAATGTATTGTGTTTGTATTTTGCATACTCTTTCGAATTTCCAGCAAAACGACCGTCTTGTGCTGCGTGAATGTCACACTTTGAGTTTAAGGTAGACCTGTTGGATTCAGGTTTCAGTGATCGAGGCATCATACAGGAACTGAAAACTGAGACACAAACATCTGGTAATAGCCAAAGTTTTCAGGATGTCTACCAGGAATCTCAGGGGTTAATATACTCGTGTACCGTATGAATCCAAAGAATTGTCATATATTCTTTATGAAGTTTAAAACAAACTATAAAATAATCATTTGGGTGTTAATCGGTTTTCAAATGATTTCTTTACAGGATAGGGTGGAACTGCGCAAGTGCTTAGTAAGCTGTTTATTTCTCGGCTCCAGGGACTATGGTCGAGGTGCCCAGGTAGATCCTAGTTCAATTATGCACGGTTGATCGCACCTTTTAGCGTAGACCTACTAGCCATCTTTTAGTCAACTCTAAGGAAGAGAGTATTAGATTGTAAATGGTAAACTCTGCAAGGATTTTTATTTCACACATTATTAACAGGTTTACTATTAGGTCTACCCGACAGTTAAAGATGTATAGGCTATTATGACGAGAAGGAATTTGGTAATAAATAGAACATGTTACACTTTCGTTGAGAATTACTTTGGAAATTTCCTTTGGCAATTATAACAACTATCTATTCTACACAAAATATATAATATAATTATAAAACTTTTTGTCATACGATACGATTTGTAGGCTGCCCAGTTCTACTATACCCTCGATCTAAAGACCTGTGCACCTGTAAACATCTCGATCAATTAGTTAGGGTGGTTCTTGAGTTCTGATAACCACTTTGCGCAATTTGATCGCACCTTTTTTTATATCTGTTTGTTAATAGACCTATTTATAATTACTTCTTCTACATACATTTACTTGACCTTCTACAGGCTTTGATCGCACCTTTTTTACATCTGTTTGTTAATAGACCTATTTATAATTACTTCTTCTACATACATTTACTTGACCTTCTACAGGCAAAGTAGAGCTCCATATGGAAGCCTATTAAAAGGAGATAATGCACAGATCTACACTTCAACCTATTACTACAACCATATTTTTCGCCCTAGGTTCTTCTCTTCATGGCCCGAATCGACCTAGGGGTTGAAAAGCTTTTGGAGCAGGGAATCGAACTTAGAATTTTTAGGTTAATAATCGAATTTCATACCTACTAGACAACTCAACCGCCTTTAAAATATATTCTGGTGTGGCATTATGTACTAATTTATTTTGATTTTCTTTCAATAATTTTCATTGTATTTATTTAATAAACTTTATTTTCAGTTGTATCTGGATGCTTAGCCTTAAGTTGTATTTGATATTTTTCCCTCGAATATTTTACCTCAAATGATTTCATTTACACTCCAAAAACATTGTGGATATATTGCGCAGTTAAATTATGCAAATAGTGCATATGCATAAACACGTGAAAGTTGTGATTAAAAGTTTCGTCTGTAATTGAACCTGTTTGTTTTAAAGTTATATCGCAAACCGACGATTTCAACCGGAATGGTTCAGACTAAAACTGTAAACTATTATAAATTATGTGAAATAGTCATTTCCTCACAATAACGGCCAGTACAAAAACATTAACACTGATTTCGAGTCTGATATAATAGGTTATTAGATCTAAATAACTGACGTCTCAGTTTATTTTTAGTAAGAAAATGTATTAGAAGTGGAAAACATCTGTCACTTGTAAACGAAGAATTGTGCGGGTTTATATCTGATCTTTTTAATAAAGCTATATATTTATTACAGGTCGATTTGCATTTACCGCCAAGAACAAGGGAAATGTACAAAGCTTTCCTGGTTGAGGTAAAAGTAAAGACCACTTGTACGATGGTTCCAAACAACACGAAATGGCATAAAACAAACATTCATTATCAATTTCAAAGCTATTCCGACTAAATTTCAGCCGGAAATTTATAAGCTAGAGTTAAATCCATAAATGCATTACTGACCAAACGTGCAAAAGCTTTAACGTTCCATGCTGTGAAAGTGAAATTTAAATTCATTGACAGTATAAAAAAGCCGCTGTCCCAGTACTATTGAACAGGTACTGATACACCTGAAGAGTAAAAGAATTTATCAGGAACCATTTTAAGTAGTTGAAAAAGGTTTAGAAAAATATTAGAATCCATACCGTCATAGCCTATTTGGGAAGATGCACCAAAGCCTCACATCAGGTATAGTGAGGGGAACAATGACGCCATAGTGCCTCGGAGGTTTGAACAATTTACACGGGCGTCTGTAGGCCGATTTTTTCTACATAATAGTTTTAAAAAAATATGATATGAGACTAAAGCTGTCTAGTTTATTTTGCTAATTTTTAATACAAAAATAGGTTCAATAGAAAATTTGTTGTGTCGAGCAATGTCAGATGTCTCTTTGAAGCACCCAAACAGACTCGTTCTCAGTTTGTTATTGTAATCGGTTATACATAGTATTTCCTTCCTTCTCGTTGCAACATATTCTCTAGTATTTCTATAAAACGAGTGTGTAGGCCATGTTCAGAAAAGAACAAATTCGAGACGTTTAGGTTTAAAAAAAAATGAATCAAACGGTAAGGTGAATCAACTTACTGATGGTAATATTATTTCTACTGAAAATTATTACAGAAACCTATTTGGAGACTATCTTTAAAGGCCTAACAAAATCCTATTCTATTCCACTTTCTAAATCGAAAGAGGCAAAATGCTAATGTATCTTTAAATAACTTTATTTTTGATCGGATTTCTAAAACTACCTAAGTTGGTCTTCCAAACTACGACATTATTAGTTCTTTCAGTAGGGATTACATTACAAGGTGTGAAATATTGAAGAGGTTTGGGTTTAAAGTGGGGAAGAAGTGTGCTGACTGTTTTATAAAAATATATAAAGTACGAGTGCGGAAAGTTAAAAAGGCTATTGTACAAATGCAAAAAGAAGCCCGTCAAAAAAAACCTTTACTAAAAGGAGGCTTTAAAAAACTCATTAAAAGCGAAGAGCCAAACAACTCTTAATAGATCTCAGGACATTAATAGATATTTTTAAAGTTTATTTTACTGTACATCTTTTTATTAAATCGCGTTTTACCAAAATAAAAAATGCTCTAAATACTATCCACTATACATATGTTAATTTTTATTTTTTGTTTTTGTAACGTGTTATTAAAAAATGAATGAAAACATTTTAATTAGTACGAAGCCAAACTCTACTGTTTGTGACACTAGTAAGAAGTCCTTAACATATAGTATACATTTCAGCATAGCCTTACCTCTAGTAGTTTCCGAAAAAATGAATCCTGAAATTGGATAATTTAACATGGGTGAAAATGAAAACCATGACTCTTCTCAATTGTTATAGCGCTGCTATTATTGTGTTTACTATTTGTAACTAAATAGGGTCATTGGCGATCAACAAAGCTTATTATAATATTTCTGAGCAATATTATTAATAATAATAGCAACTTATAATTCAAATTATTATTAATTTAAATCTATAACTAGAGAATTGACTTTAGGCTGAGTAAAATAAAACAAGCATATAAAGCAATTAAATAAATAATTAGTTCTTTGACTCTTTATTTGGCATTCGAAGGACATGTTTGCCTTACATTTGCCTGCCTGAACATCTGTCAAGACAATTCATGTAAGAGTTTGAAAACAACGCAAACAGTTGAACAAACTTTTCTCAAGGTTATGGGTTCAGACACCATGACCAACTGCATTTTGGACATGCATGAGCTGCAAACTCAGATATCGTTAAGGTTCATTGCATGCTGAACATACTGGCCTCATGGTTATTGGATGTTAGGGTAACAGATAATTTATTGGACTTCGAATTTTAGCTACGATTGTGCGGACCTATTAACTCCTATATCAAAGCTAAGAGTATTGTAAGAAACGATATGTTCTCTGTTTTGGTCAATATTTCTTTAAGGTTTGTATCAAGTCAAGTACTTCTTATAATTAGATTTATAGAAAGTCTGTAAATGTGGTTAAAGCAATTAGTACTAAAATGAAGCCGTGGTTAGAATCTGTGATTAATTAAATTCATAATTTACATTTTTATTTTCTTATGTCGATTCAATGTTGGTAATAAAACATAAATCACTTCGAAATAACCTATGGTGATAACTATTAAGGCTAGAAATATCCAATGCAATTAGTAATGTCAATTTCAACCTTTTGATTGTATTTTCTAACTGCTTAGAACTGGATTTACTTAGAGCTCGTAAACTCAATTGAAGTCTTTTTGGCACCATAGAATAGTATCTCTGTAGATTAGGCTCGTTTACTATACTAGGCTTACGTTATCATTTCTAGCTCAAACAAGGTGAAGACTGTTGTAACTACATTTAAATGCAGTACAATCTTATTTAAAATGATTTTTTATTCATTCAGAAGTATTTGCGTATAAATTTTAAAATAAAAGTCTAAATCTGTTTAAACACAAAGATTTTATATGAAGACTCAATCAACAATAATTTAGTTTCAGTTAGGTAAGAACATTATGTTAAGGAAACTATAGTAAGCTTTTCTTCTTTATTCCATTAAATACTCGAAGTTTTATTTTTTTAAACAAATCAAAAAAAAGTCTAAATAAAAACAATCACAGGAGCAAATCACTCGAAATACTTGAGACATTTTTCTCGAACACATTTAACAAACATTTTTTACTGGGTGATTTAAAAACGTTCCTACAATTTAGCCTCGTACAATATTTTTTAAAAAAACAACTTTTTTAAGGAGTGAATAAAGTCTTTCCATAAATCTTAGTTGTTATGTTCAAACAAGGAGTGGAAATATTAGATATTTATAAGTTGTTTCCCATAAACTGTTTCAGTAAGTGTGAATTAGTATTTGATTTATAAATTTTTTTCTCAAGCTACAAAATGAAAATTAGAAATTTCTGAAGACCTTTTTGTTTAGAGGCGATACCTGCAGCTAAGTATTAACAATAATATGAACAATTTTAACTTAACTGTTAACACAAAAGATGTACATAAATGTATTATTCGAAACATAACACAAAACAGAATCTATTTTACCTTTCAATTAACAAAATATTTGCAATTAAAGAAACAAAACAAATCGAACAAAATAAATTAAATAGTTTTACCAATAATACATCACAAGCAGCTAAAACTTTGCATACTAGTAAGTTATAAATAGATTGACTTTGAAGCTGGTTATTTCTCTGAATTACTGTGACTACTTCCTATTTATTCGTTTTCACTCTAACTTTATTAAAATTAACGTAAATAATAATAAAAAGTACAATATGTTTAGTTTTAGTAAATATTCCAAATCATCTGACAACTTCGTTTTTGTAAAAAATGAGTTTCAGTTCTTAAGGTACTTAACAATTGAAAAATAAATATTTTTAACCTCCTTATTAAAATGACTTTTTGAATACCTAAAAATTTTTTTTTCAAGTGTTCTAAAATTGTTATTTTTAAGAATATATTAAAAATTTAATATACCATCTCCAAATAAATCAAGTCTGTTCATAAACACACCACATTAGTACGAATTATGTCCGAACTACAAGCAGAAATATTAATTAAAAATCGCGGGGTTCCGGGCATTGCTGAAATTAATTAACCACCTACGAAATTTTTAAACAAATTTTAGATTTCTTGAAAGCTGACTTGATACGGGCGCTCATATTTTACAAAATGCTCCTAGGGTTGTGCGACAGCAGTAACCTGTCCTCATTTTTTGTAGGAAATTTGATTTATTCCCAACTACGTCAATGAATTTCCTTCATTCATAACTGGTAGCCTATAGGCAGTTTGATAGAAGAAGAACTATACGGAATATTGCTCGTAGTATTATGGCGATGGTTTATCACTACTTTTAGAAATTTGAACTAAAATTGTATTGAATAAAATTCAAATCCCGTGTACCTGCGGCATCTCGACAACACTACTATAACACTCAACAACAGGACCAGCTAGACGATGTACCTTGAAAGACAAATAAAAATGTAGTCTAGTAAAACATGTAGTCTATAAACTATTTTTTTTTTTATAGAAACATTACATATAGGATATCATAAATGGATTTCTACTCTAACAATGAAAATCAAACTAGTCTCTTGCTTGGCAGAGAAGAGACTAAGCGACTAGACAGAGAATGTTGAAAAAAAAATTCTCATTTTATTTAGGGAATCAATATTTATACGCCAGGCCAATATTTAAATAAGACTTTTAATTATTTGGACATGTGTCAACCGAATGCAGCATAAATCCTATTTCTGCGACTAATTTCTAGTAGAAATTTATAGTAGAATTTCCACCAAATTCCTACTAGCTACTTCGACTTTTTTTAGTTAACGGATCCCATCAGTCCTTTCTCTTCTGTTGGTTACTTCACCTATTCAGGCCAATCACATAAATTTAACTAACTAATTGTGAATCTTTCTCCGGTCCTCATTTTTCTCTTTCAAAGAACATAATGACCCAAAGTACTCGTATTTTTTTCTTGCCTCTTACGATTGTGACTAAATTGAAAGTACTCAACTTATAGCCATGAAACAAGTGCTCGTTCACAACTTGATATACCGTGCATTTTTTTAAGGGCAGAGACATTTGTAAAATTTTAAACATTTTAAAACATTTGTAAAATCTTCTTTACTCATTCCTGATTATTATTTAAGAAATTAATCAGGGAGTTTGTAGACACCTCTCTCCATGCGGGTTGAGCGCATATCTTATTTAGGTAAGCAATCCTGCTTGCGCGGTTCAATATTTTTTCCCTATTCTCGGGTCCAATTGGTTCAAAAATTAGAATTCAAATGTTTTAATTTCAGATTTATAAAAAGAATAAGACGAAATGAGAGACGATGATATAAAAAGCTTACAAAATACACACACACACACACACACACACACACACACACACACACACACACACACACACACACACACACACACACACACACACACACACACACACACATACACTCACACACACACACACACACACACACACACACACACACACACACACACACACACACACACACACACACACACACACATATATATATATATATATATATATATATATATATATATACATATATATATATATACTGCAATTATATGTTATTTCTTATTATTAGAACTCGAAAATTGTTGGAGTGGTCGAAATGTCGAATTTCAACAAAGCATTATATTACAGTCTCTTATTTCGTCAGAGTCCCTCTTTGAATCATGATATCTATTCCTTAGTCCTACGTAATTGCACGTACTCTCCCTTATCGTTCTTCTTACGCGAGTGTAAAGGGTAGATACCACTTTTAACCCTGATAGCGCGTAGGTCTACTTCAGATAAGCGACTCGTGGTGTTAGGCCTATATATCTTACATAGTGTACAAGGTGTTGTATGTCTCTACTTTAGTATTGTTTTGAATATTTTTCTATTCCTCAGAGGCGACACTATTCATAATAGATAATTACCTTTAAACTACAAGAAGGTGAAAAATAGAATTATTCTGAAATAGTTAGGATTAACTTGGAGCATATCAAACCTCTTTTTGTTGGACATCTAGAGAGAGCATCCTCAAGTCTGAAGTAGACACTGTTATCTGGGTTGTAGGAGCGATTAAACTTTAAACTATCTTGTAAGAGGAAAAACGATTAGCAGACTAACTGGAATAAACAACAGAATTCTCCTCTGGTACTGTGATTAGGGAGAATAAAGGTATGTGTTGGAGTACTTAGACGATAATTTGATACCCAATGTACTCATATTTCTTACAAATCTTTGTTGTAGGCGTTACTATATGTTTCTTTGACGTTACTCATGCAATAAATTAAAGAAATCGATTTAAGGTAAAACGAACGAAGATTGTGAAATTATTTTTGGAATGAATTGACATTTCTTGCATTATTTCACACCGTACCTGTAATACCATTAAAGTTTAAAACTAAATAATCTGAAAGTAGGCAGTAAGCTATTTAAAATGAGCTTTCGGACTCCTTTACATTTTTAAACCCTATTTTATTTCTAGTAGTCCGTGTTTTGACAATCATTATACATACAAATTATTCGATCACAGTTTTCTTAATGTTTTATCATAGCATTTAAAGCATTTGGCTCTTTTTGAGATTTTTACAAAACCTTCTTTCACAGTTCAGGTTATAGTCGCAGGCGCACGCCCCATGCGGTGTGTTTCTCTCCCGGGTAAGTTTGAATTATAATTGAGCGACTTATAATAAATCCAGTGTAACGCTTCAGTAAAAACTTTTTGACACCGTCTTGTCTGCGTGATTTACCGCGCTCTGGAAACCGGCGTTGCGTTGTTCTTTCACTTGTAACGATTTGACTTGTCAATGAATCTGGCTTTTTGGAACACTGGCAAAGTCTGCTACAGGAGGCATGGCTTAGAAGAGGTTCCTTTGTTATTGTGGTCAGAGGATTTCCAACCTCTTGGACTGACGAGACTACGGCTGAGAATACATGTAGTAGAATTCTACAGAGAAATCGGTAGTAAAGAAAAAAAGTAAAGTAGGATAAATTAAATCAATTCGTGCTCAAAGGAAAACGAATCGTAACTTTTAATGAGCTGATTTAATGAAGTGAAACATGGTATCTGTTTCTTCAGTAGATGGTTTAATTTACAAAGTTTCCCAACAATCAATATTCACCTACTCTTAGGGAATATGATCGATTTCTCACATCTGAAAATATTTGTGTATTTTTCACTTCCAATTATGATTAGCCTCATAAGAAGGAAATGAAAATTTATTGTCTATGATTTAAATAATCTATAACAGTTAATTGACTAGTGTCAAAGAATCTGCAAGATTTACTAATATCAGGTGATTACCTGATAATTGACAAAGAACCGGATAGCCTACAGAATTTAATTGATTATGAATCAGATAATCTACAAGATTTAATTGACTTACGATTCAAATAATGTACACGATTTGACTAAGAAATAAGTAACCTACAGGATTTAATTGACAGGAAATCAAATAATCGACATAATTTAATTTATTATAAATCAACTAATCTACAGAATGTAATTGACTAAGATTCAAATAATATACATGATTTGACTAAGGTAAACCACAGGAATTAATTCACAAAAACCAGATAATCTGCAGAATTTATTTGATGAGTAAAATAACCTACAAGATATAACTGATTAAGGTTCAGATTATCTATAAAATCTAGCTGGCTGTGATTCAGATCTACAGAATTTACCGAATCTACAGAATTTAATTCACTAATATTCCGAAAATCTAGATATTTAATAAGCTATTATTAAATTACTTAAAAATATTACTAGTTCTGTGCATTTAAAATAAAATTTGTTCAAATGATTAACTAATAATCAAACAATCTAAAGCATTTAATTCCTTATTAATATCTGAACCAAAATTGTCTGA
Source organism: Prosapia bicincta (assembly GCA_036971475.1). Classification (NCBI taxonomy): domain Eukaryota; kingdom Metazoa; phylum Arthropoda; class Insecta; order Hemiptera; family Cercopidae; genus Prosapia; species Prosapia bicincta. The sequence continues at coordinate 198,702,699 of JBAIZL010000004.1, forward strand.
ATTTTAATTTCATTCAGGATTTCTGTTTGAAAACTCCCGAACTAATTGATGAAGGCTATGTTAAATCAAAAATAAAATTACAACTTTCATCAACAGAATGCAGTGATATTTGTTTCCAAGCAAATGTAATGGTTTTGGTGTATAGGCCCTAATACTAAATACTGAAGTATCCATGAGATACGTATTCCATTACATGACACAAACCTATCAGATCGCTAATCAGTAACAACGGCTGTCTGTACTGGTATAAAAATTAATCCTTAATTTCCCATATAACTCTCCACACTACATCTCGAACACGATGGCTTTAATGTCCGAATTATCTTTTTACCATCACGTCACAAAGACAAGATTACAGTATCTCATTTCCAGAATATATTCAACTCTAATTTCCTGACGTTCTCCCTTGAATTCAGAGCCCTAAATGTTGACCATATTAACACAGCAGAAATACTATAAGCAAGGCAAATCTCTTCAACAATTCATTTCCAAAAACATCAATGTCTCTATCCATAGCACAGGTCACCTAGGCATACGTTTCAGATGAGATCTTAGTAAAGCCCTCCAGATGTCTTCTATATTGCTGTGCTTGAAAATACATTTTAGGCTTCCAGGTTTGTCTGTATTGATGGAGTTCGTTCAGATCACAAACCTATTCTCCATACATCTTCTCTTGTCAATATAATCAAGTGAGTTAACTGAAGGGCGTTTATGGGAGAGGATTCACGATTTCCCCTGGTTTAGTCCTAAACTTCTAAAGACAACCTGATTTACACGAAGAAGTGGACAAAATCCACGCCTATTTATTTATGGCAATGGAACAAACTGAATACCCACGGCTACCTGCCTATATGAGTATTTAATCGTATATTAAATGAACATTCTGTCACCATCAGTAACTGAAAAAATAACTTCTCTGCCAATGGCAATTCACAAGAGGTATATCTATAAAAGACCTCTAATTACAATTACAAGACACCCAAATCCAAATATCAAAGACTACTAGAAACCCAGGGCGAATTACATATGGCTCTAAAACAAACTGAATTCTCACTGTCACCTGCATATATAGATTTCTTATATGGACTTTCTATCTTCATTTTAGAGTAACTGACAAAACAATCGTCGCTGTCAATTGTATTTTACAAGAGCGCTCTCTATAATTATTAAAGGCTCTATTAGAAACCCACTGGAAGGACAAAATTCCTCGTTTATGGAATAACAGTTCTCCATGGAATCTAAACCGCTAGCTGTTCCCGAATGTCTCCTTGCCAGGAAGATCTGTTCAGACATCATCATCAACAAGGTCTGCTGCACAAAACACACAGACTATAAATAAAAATTAAAATAACATTTCGCTTTTAATAATATTCCAATCACCCTGTGGTTTTGATAACAAATATGTCGAATTGATGTTTCTGACATAGGCCCCACTACTTCCCATCATTTTGAAAAAAAAGCTATAGATTAGAAATATCTCAATTATATTTCTGCATATAGTCCATCACAAAACATTAGTTCTTACTAATGCGTCGAAGACCTTTGAAACGCTAGCTTACTATTGTGGTGAATTAACAGTTCTCATAAGACATAAGATCGAAACAAGTTGGATTCCACTGTTACTACTTCATTACCCCGCTATTCGTCAAGATTACCAATAGCCTCTTACCATTAAAGGTGTGATGTAATATCATTCGAACAAGTACGCACATGATCAACCTTCAGGCTACATCATTATTCTTACCAACCCCTCGATATTAAAAAGTGTCATTGAGAAGTATATTTAAAGTAAATTTTCTTCCATTTTTGCTGATAAGGTTTGTTAAATTAGTAATTAGTACTAGACCCATTACTGTATTCTATAAGTAAATCCCTCCATGCTGCTTTGTGTAACTGATACAGTTTGCCTACATTCCAAATGCTTATATTTATCGCAATATCTCGAATATCTTAGAAGAATCAGCCATACTCTGGATTCTTGATCAAAGCTTCAGAGGTGGTACATTGTAGTGAAAATAATAAAATGTTTTCTTCTTTTAATTTTTATTTTAGGAAGACATGAACAGTATTCAACAATCTTCTTTACAACCCTAATTACCAAGAAAACCCTAAGTCAGATACTTTAGCATTCAAACACTTCCTTAAATCAGCAAGAGTAGCTGTTTACGCGTTTCAAAGATATAACTCACAATAAGTAAAGCATCAAGTTCCATTGACCTACTTCCAACCAAAAAACTGTTGGTGTACAAACCAAACTTTCCCTCTATCTTTAAAATATGGTATAGTTTCATGTTCGCATTTTTTAATCATTTTGGAAAAGTCGAGTTCTTTCAAAAACTAAACTCTAATCAACCTCATCACTAATATTTGAAACGAAATCACTCAACATCGTCTGGATGTCAAACAACCGCAAACTTTGTACTAAATATAAGCTACGTTTTCCAGACTTAAACAAATTATAAATACTCCAAACATGCGAATCAATCATTGATAGTTCAGATTGCTATTAAATCGGTCTCTCTACATTGTACGAAAATAAAAATTAATGCTCATCTAAAAATACAAACTAAAAACTTATTTATCAACAAGGGCACATCCAAAATTTAAAACAAGGTCTCCCCAACAAACATATGGTCTACTTATTTGTTACAGACAGAACTTAACTAGGGGCTTACTGTCTCCCACTAATAAGTCCAAGGTTTTATAGTCTGTAAGGTATTAAAGAATCTGAATCATAATCAGAAATAAATTTAAAAAATACTGTAAGCAACACATTTGCTTCCGTTAGAAACCTCTTGTTCTCCGAATAAAATAGCTAATAAATGAGATACACAAGCGCCCACACACACGCCCCCCTACACGTACACACAAAAGCGCTCTCGAACACACACACACACACACACACACACACACACACACACATACACACACACACAAATGTATATGTATATGTATATATAAAATACGTTTTTTTGTTTAATAATTTAAAACAACATAGGTTATTCAAATACAAGAATATTTATACATAAATATTCTTGTATTTGAATAACCTATGTTGTTTTAAAATATATATATATATGCGTATATATGAATAAATTTAAGTTATATAGCTAGATGCGAAATAGGAATTTTTTTTACTGCCTTAGCCACTCTTAACTTTCGAGCCTTATTATAGTGTCGATCAACAAATAATTGGAATAATTACTTCAAGTCTTCTAAATGCTTTTCGGTTTTAGACAGAAAAATAGAACAATACACGGTATTACAACAATAAAAACTGACTTTAATATGTTTCAATTCAATATACAATGTTGACGATTATCTGAATTTAAGTCAGCAAAATATAGGAAAATATTTGTAGACCTTATTGTCTATATTCTTAAATGAAGTATACCTAACTACTATATATTGTAGGCCTACATTTATGTATCGATTTTTGGAAAGAAAACACATATAATGTGTTTATTTTGTTCGGTAGTTTAAACACCTTTTCGCATTGACTGGAAGACACTACAGAAGTTTTTCTACCACTTAGTAGGAGTTTTCTTTCATGTATCCTTGAAAACAATGTATGAGCAAATGTTTTCATTTTTAGTTCAAGGCTTCGGTCCAGTAATCTATTTTTTTCAAGAACCTTTTACTTGGAAATATTTTAATAGTTCTACATTTTCCTTGATTGAAATATGTTCTTTCTGATACTTCTTATTCTACACCTATATAAACATTCTATTTTTATAGAGCAATTTTCTACACCATTTTCTAGAGCAAACTCAATGACTAGAAAGGGATATTTAATTACAGGGATAATTTTTCTTCTAAAATTTCCATAGGTGGCTAAGTCTATGCTCATGTTCTTATATGTATTTTGAAGAGACTATATTGGATTGTTTTAGTATTGACAATATATGTCTACCGAGAAGGTAGCTAACACTTAAGGGCTTAAATAGCTTATTGGATATTGTTCTTCGTTTTCAAAAACTAATTTAGAAAAATTATTGTAATTGTAATTGATAGACCTACATGGTTTTCGATACACTGTCTTAAAGTAATTTCGTAAGTAATTGTAATTTACATTAATTGTGATTTAATAAATTTCCTAGAAAGATTGTTAAAATTTGTTTGCGTTGTAGTGCTATAATTATATATAATTTATATTTAATTCTTTTTACACAACTCATTAGTATCAGGTTTCTTCAAATTTTAGTCTTGATAAAGACCAAGTGAGTAGTCTACTGATAATGGCTGATAAAGTTAAGAAGACGAGTAAAATAACTAACCCAGGACCAAAATATACCTTGGCCATTGATGAGAGTCCTGATTGTTTGTTGTTGTAGAAAAATGTAATTAGTGAGCAAGGATCTTCCAACCACTTACAAGATTGTACCCCTTTTACCAAGTCATGCATTAAAATATGTTGCTAGATAAATGTATTTCCTTATAGACTTAAAGAAGTATTTTTAATGGATTTTAGCCCGTCACTAATAGTTCTACTTGGTAATTTTTCAATTAGATTTTCACCTATTTTCAAAAAACTTACGTATTTCTCCATTGTTGGATTTTTTATTCCCCCAGACGTTGTTAGACAAAAACGTCAATAAATGGTATAATATATTACAAAGAAAACGTTTAGATTATAACAAAACAAAACTAGTTGATTATTATTTCTAGACGTAGTCATAAAATCAGTCAAATAAAAGTAGGCCTATAGTCATGGAGGTAGGATACATGATGACGTCACATGCAACAAGTGATATTTAAGTCTAACAAGATTATTTGTAGATGCCTTATAGGGGGATTTTAAAATAGAAATATATTAAATAGTTGGAATGCTGATTAACTAATTTTAAAAGATGATAAAATACTCCCGTCATCAGGTGATTGAGAGGTCTGCAAAATATATATGAATAAAATAGTTGCAAGACTGTTATAGGAAATATTATTTTTTCCTACTTCTGTAGACGGTTGTATATAAATAGCAATATTTTAATGTAATAGAAATTTAACTATATAGGCCTAAAAGGTTTTTTTGTTTAACTCGAGTACACCTAAGTTTCGGTTTTATTGTATCAATATGGACCGCCGAAGTACAAGCCTCGAATTCATAAATATCTACATAAATAACAAAGTGTTGTTGAAAAAGACAAGCCTTTACTCCAACTAATAAATTATCCTTGTGAAGATAAAGAGATGCTTTCACCACTGCAGAAAAGGACCTGAGCATCATCTTTAGAAATCCGTCAATATCGATGCCTTCTACTCAAATCGCTGAGCCTAGAACTTCATATGGTCAAGGAGAATTTAAAGATGAGCCGTTCATCATTTTGAAGCTAGTATTCTCTTAAACCTTCAAATAACTGTTGTTAGGACCTACTATTTCAAGACCAGGCCTGAATTTTTTTTAAATTTTTAAATTAGAATCGACAACACGCTTACAAAGATCAAACGATTCAGTTGAGGCTTGGACCAAGAAATGGCGCATCAAACTCAACGACCAGAAGGCAGTCCATGTGAACTTTACAAACAAGAGGATCCCAAACCCTCAGAGGCTCGAAATGAATGGAAGTGTTATCCCATATCATGATTCAGCTAAATATCTCGGCATGAATCTTGATGCAAAAGCCAAATGGGTCGAGCATGTCAAAATAAAACTCACAGAACTCCAGACTCGCTACAGGCAAATGTATTGGCTACTCGGTCGAAATTCACGGGTATCAATATACAACAAGCTATTGGTATATAACCAAATCCTCAAACCGGTTTGGACGTATGGTATACAGCTTTGGGGCTGTGCCAGCAAATGTCACATACAAGGGATACAACGCTTCCAGAACAAAGTACTAAGAAACATCGCCAACGCTCCTTGGTATGTGCGTAACAGTGACTTGCATTGCGATCTTGGTGTACCCATGGTCGAGGAAGTCATAAAACAGAACGCCATCAAACACGTAAATCGGCTCACTCAACACGAAAATCCTGAGGCACTGAGACTTCTCGACAACAACCACCTGACAAGACGACTCAAAAGGACAAAACCATTTGAACTCGTTGAACGACAAGAGTGACAACAATACTCTTCCTCATGCCGGTTGGCTTCCAACATCAAACAAGATACAATAGAAATCAATGGATTCTTTGTAATAAAAGCTAAAATCTAATTATCAAATGTAAATTAATGGTTGGTCAGAAATGACCAGTTTTAATAAAAAAAAAAAAAAAAAAAAAAAAAAAAATTTAAATTAACAAAATGTAATCATTGTAATATTTTACAGTAATTAAAAAATCGATCCTAATACAATATGCCGAATCCTAATAATACAAGCTAGAAAATACAAAATCTAGCCTACAACGACTAGGGTAAACATTTACTATTGATGAAAACTATACATTCGTAATAATACTATTTGTAATTTCTAGACACTAAAAAGTATTAATATAATGTTATAAAACCTGGAGCGTAATTAATTAAATTATTTCCTAACCTAAACGTAACATATAGTAAAATACGTCGAAATTAATGGAATAAAACATTTAAATTATCTTTAGGCCCACATGATATTAGCCTATATGGCATATCATATTATATGGCCTTTATAACATACCCACGTAGAAGAATACAGATAAAACGTGAGTTTGCGCCACAAACACACACACACACAGCCTAAATCGTTTTTAATAACGTATTACAAAAGCTAATTATTACTGTAAAAGTTAATTAAAATAGAATTGTAGATTTTGTACGAAAACTCTATTATAATATTTATTAAGGATTTTATATATTTGGTTTATATTTTCTTCAGAACATACGTAATCCTTTTTACACCGGTTCAGAGTAACTGATGAGTTAAAGTAAATGGACAAGAAAAAACGATTTATACACATTTCATTTTTATATGCACGTATATATATAAATATTTATTAATATAGCCCAAATAAAAAATCTATTTAAATAAACCATTATAAGTGGTAGATTACCGACAAGACATGATAAATATAAGGGTTGACAGGAAGATGACGTGTAAACGACAGATAGGGGAGGAGAGGGTAGGGGTACAATTGAGCAAAGGAAAGCTTTAGACCATTCGACATCAATTTGCATTTTGTGATTTATAAAGTCTCCCCCCTCCAGGTTCGGCCTAGCAACTGTTTGCAGAAACCATTGTCTCGTGTCCATTTGATTGACGCCAATGATTTTTCAAAACAAATTCAGTTTTAAATAATAATACTAAACTCTTCAAGGCTTACCCTAAATTTTAATTTTGTTCTTAGCATTTATTTTATGCTTCTTAAGTTAAACGTTACAGTGAATTTATTTCCTTTATTAAATTAAAGAGTATTATATTAACAAAAAACTTTCAAAGTATCTATGAAACTACTTTTAAGACAAATTAAATCGTATTATGTCGTTAAAAACATAGTGGAAGATTTGGTTCCAGAACTGTACAACCTCGTACAATAAAACCAAAGTAAATCATTTGATCGTAAAGTGTAATAATTATTAAATAATAAATTAATAAAAACAATTATTGTAGCAATATATTAATTCAATAAAATCTAATGACAGATTTTATGCTCTTCTCACATATACTTCTCATACATACAACTCTTCTAAAAAATGTTATTAGATACTATTGCAAAGTTTAATAAAATGCTTAGTACAGAAAAATATAGACCTACACCTGAATAGAAGAATTGAAAAAACTCTAAGTCAGAAAAAAATAACAAGCGGAATAAAGGAAAGGACATTAGTTGAAAATAACATGATTAATCCGACTTACTGGTGAATACAAGTTATCTGGTGCTTAAATGCTCAAATAAATTTTCACGTTTTTCGGTCACGTGATTCTCCGTGCATGAAAGAGAAAGTTTTAATATATTAGAAGGGATAATAAAACCATTTACTCCAATATACTATCGAGGAAATGGTAAATGTAGTTGATAACAGTACCATAGAGTCCCCACAACGCTGATGAACACGCTGACAATACGTTGAGAGACTTTTCCCGTTTCCGTCATAATTCCCTCTAGTATTATTATTAGTAGGCAATTACGAATTTAATACGAAAAAACTTCAGGTAGTTTGAATTAATGGAATGCAACTGATTGCTTCATAACTAGATTTGTAAAACCTATAGAGATCTTCCTGATCATCCTATCTTCCGGAATGAGTGTCTGTAGATAAAGACTACTATAGATTTCTATATAACTCTTTCAAATATACAAGCTAATTGTTGATTACACCAGATAAATATTTTCCTTTTCGACACAAAAGATTTGACTTCTACTACAGGAAAAACTTATAAGTTATATAGGCACGAATAGCTCTATAATATGAAATCAGAAGGAATGAAACTGACAAAAACATTGAGGAAAGGCTGATAACAAGAAAATGTATACAAGTCTTTATAAAATCAGAAGTAATGAAAGACAATTGATAAATATCCTTTAGGAAAGGCTGTTAAACGAAAGCATATAAATGTTTATGAAATCAAAAGGAATGAACGAATTGACAGGAAACATAGGGGATAGGCTGTTGATACGAAAACGTATACAAGTCTTTATGAAATCAGAAGGAATGAAAGACAATTGATAAGTATCGTCAAGGAACGGCTGATAAACGAAATCATGTATCTAAATGTTTATGAAATCAAAAGAAATGAAAGCGAATTGACAGGAAACATAGGGGATAGGCTGTTGATACGAAAACGTATACAAGTCTTTATGAAATCAGAAGGAATGAAAGACAATTGATAAGTATCGTCAAGGAACGGCTGATAAACGAAATCATGTATCTAAATGTTTATGAAATCAAAAGAAATGAAAGCGAATTGACAGGAAACATAGGGGATAGGCTGTTAATACGAAAATGTATAGGTTTTATGAAATCAGAAAGAAAGAAAAACAATTGTTAAATATCCTTAAGGAAAGGCTTATAAACGAAAGCATATAAATGTTTATGAAATCAAAAGGAATGAACGAATTGACAGGAAACATAGTGGATAGGCTGTTGATACGAAAACGTATACAAGTCTTTATGAAATCAGAAGGAATGAAAGACAATTGATAAGTATCGTCAAGGAAAGGCTGATAAACGAAATCATATATCTAAATGTTTATGAAATCAAAAGGAATGAAAGCGAATTGACAGGAAACATAGGGGATAGGCTGTTAATACGAAAACGTATACAAGTCTTTATGAAATCAAAAGGAATGAAAGGTAATTGATAAATATCCTTAAGGAAAGGCTGATATACGAAAGCATATAAATGTTTATGATATCAAAAGAATAAAATCGAATTGATAAACATAGGGGACAGGCTGTTAATACGAAAACGTATACAAGTCTTTATAAAATCAGAAGGAATGAAAGACAATTAATAAATATCCTTAAGGAAAGGCTCATAATCGAAAGCATATAAATGTTTATGAAATCAAAAGGAATGAAATCGAATTGACAGGAAACATAGGGGATAGGCTGTTAATACGAAAATGTATAGGTTTTATGAAATCAGAAAGAAAGAAAAACAATTGTTAAATATCCTTAAGGAAAGGCTTATAAACGAAAGCATATAAATGTTTATGAAATCAAAAGGAATGAACGAATTGACAGGAAACATAGAGGATAGGCTGTTGATACGAAAACGTATACGTCTTTATGAAATCAGAAGGAATGAAAGACAATTGATAAGTATCGTCAAGGAAAGGCTGATAAACGAAATCATATATCTAAATGTTTATGAAATCAAAAGGAATGAAAGCGAATTGACAGGAAACATAGGGGATAGGCTGTTAATACGAAAATGTATACAAGTCTTTATGAAATCAAAAGGAATGAAAGGTAATTGATAAATATCCTTAAGGAAAGGCTGATATACGAAAGCATATAAATGTTTATGATATCAAAAGAATAAAATCGAATTGATAAACATAGGGGACAGGCTGTTAATACGAGAACGTATACAAGTCTTTATAAAATCAGAAGGAATGAAAGACAATTAATAAATATCCTTAAGGAAAGGCTCATAATCGAAAGCATATAAATGTTTATGAAATCAAAAGGAATGAAATCGAATTGACAGGAAACATAGGGGATAGGCTGTTAATACGAAAATGTATAGGCCTAGGTTTTATGAAATCAGAAAGAAAGAAAAACAATTGTTAAATATCCTTAAGGAAAGGCTTATAAACGAAAGCATATAAATGTTTATGAAATCAAAAGGAATGAACGAATTGACAGGAAACATAGAGGATAGGCTATTGATACGAAAACGTATACAAGTCTTTATGAAATCAGAAGGAATGAAAGACAATTGATAAGTATCATCAAGGAAAGGCCGATAAACGAAATCATAGCCTATATCTAAATGTTTATGAAATCAAATGGAATGAAAGCTAATTGACAGGAAACATAGGGGATAGGCTGTTAATACGAAAACGTATACAAGTCTTTATGAAATCAGAAGTAATGAAAGACAATTGATAAATATCCTTAAGGAAAGGCTGATATACGAAAGCATATAAATGTTTATGAAATCAAAAGAATGAAATCGAATTGACAGGAAACATAGGGGACAGGCTGTTAATACGAAAACGTATACAAGCCTTTATGAAATTAAAAGGAATGAAATACAATTGATACGTATGCTCAAGGAAAGGCTGATGAACGAAAGCACATAAATGTTTATGAAATCAAAATGATTGAAAGCGAATTGACAGGAAACATAGAAGATAGGCTGTTAATACGAAAACGTATACAAGTCTTTATGAAATCAAAAGGAATGAAAGGTAATTGATAAATATCTTTAAGGAAAGGCTGATATACGAAAGCATATAAGTGTTTATGAAATCAAAAGGAATGAATGCGAATTGACAGGAAACATAGAAGATAGGCTGTTAATACGAAAACGTATACAAGTCTTTATGAAATCAAAAGGAATGAAAGGTAATTGATAAATATCTTTAAGGAAAGGCTGATATACGAAAGCATATAAGTGTTTATGAAATCAAAAGGAATGAATGCGAATTGACAGAAAACATAGGGGATATGATGTAAGTATGACATAAGAAAATGTATAAGTTTTATTAAATCAGAAGGAAAGAAAACAATTGACGGAAAGTTGTAGAAAGCCTGAAAACCTATATAGACCCTATGTCTTTATAAGGAATGAAAGACTAAAACGTTGAGTAAAGGCTGGCAATAACGATATTATGTATTCAGTGATCTAGAAACGAATCAGTTATTGCTTGCTTTAAGGGGTTTGGAGTTGCGTTACCAAATTAATCATTTAAAAATAACTAATGTTATACCGACTAAGTGAATATTTGTTACATTGCTTGTTAATCATTAAGCAAAGACTAAGTGATGTTAAATTAGTACTACGCCTGGTCCTAAGATATGTTTTCATGGCTTCAATGATATTTTAATATTTAAGCTCATTATATTCTAATATAATGATAACATATTTTCAGCTCGTATAGTAGGAAAAACACTTTTCTGAAAGTGCAAATAAACATAAAGGAAACTAAAAACGTTTAAGTAATAATAGTAATAAAAGACGTGCTAGACAAAATAAACAAAAAACGACATTGGAATATTAAAAGTAATTTAAGTTTGCCTAGTAAATTAAATGCTGTAAAAATGATTTACTTAAAACTCAATATTAAATGGTGTTACTAAAGTTTTTTTTTTCAAATTAAATGTTACTTCTGGCTAAATAACTACATCAATAGGCCTATATCATCAGATTTAATTATTCATATTTTAGAGTGATAATAATCTTTGGCGTTTTAGGGGGTTTGATCTTTGTTTTTACAGTAATTACAATATAGGCTACGATTTAAATCAGAAATACATTTACACAGTTCGTGTGATAGATTTTTAACCGCGGACATAGTCTATGTTTTTCTAGCGTAAATCTTCATTTTCCATCACTTATGGAGGCAATATTTTGCCCGTCGACGAATTACTGCGTTTTATACACGATTAGGCATTTTATTATGACACTGTGTAAGTTTATCTCTGGTATCTTACACAAACTCATCACAAAATAATTAATATTGTTAAAACATTTCATTTTAAAATGTTTTAGGATTTTCTTTCGTATTTTGTTTTTATTACATTAGTAATTCTGTTTATTTTGCGTTCTTAATAATGTGTGATATTAAACTTTCTAATCAAATCATCAAACCTTATGGCCGTAGTTTTAGGAAATTAAAGTTTGATTAGATTAAAACGAAATACCATTTCTGAATTAAAAAAATAAACTACAAGAGTTAAATGAGCACTAGATAATGAAATAAAGAGGGAAAACGAGAATTTGGAGTTATGATAAAACATTTAATGATCCATTAGTATCTAAAAAATAGAAACGTTGGTAAGCTTGGATGAGCTCAAACAAGAACTGTAATCGTAGAGTAAAATTATTAGAGTAAGATAATATTATTTAGTAATCTAATAATGAAACCAATATGCCTACTTCCAGTTATTACCCGGGATGTAGGCCTGTCTATGGTAGATCGCATTTGTGTTTCTTCAGATGCTGAATCCTTAGTTTTAAGAATAAATGAAAAAAATAACTGAATTTTTTAAAAATAGAATTGGATAGTGACGTTTGTTTAAAATAACAATAGAATATTTCGTTAGAATATTCACTGAGAGGCGTGAAATATTCTTTAATTAATAAAGAGGAGAGAATTAGCTGGGTTGAATAAGAGACACACTTAGGAATGATCTGGAAGCAAACTCTTGCATAAAGAAATGTTAAGTTCGAAACGTAAATTATACGAGGTCATATAGACACGCGCAAACACAAACATTTAACTTTTGAAGCTGTTTGTCTTACTCAATTCTAAAATGTACTCTACACTAATTGAAGGGATATATTCCTAGATCAGACGGTACTGTAACAACATTACGTTTCATTGTACCTATTTATTTCTAGGTGTAAATTTATCTATTAACTAAAATTATTTAGATTCGTAAGTGAATTTGTTAGTTATATTTGTATGTTTATAAATGTTTAAGGGTTTCCAAACTTACATTTTTAGATAATTTTGTTTTGTTTTTTATTTTCCAACGTAGGAAATTTGTAAATAATTTTAACGCTGTTTATGGCAAAATAAAATGAAAGTATAAACCTAATAACATAGTACTTACTTACTTTACTTTATCCAACGCCTGCCCTTGGTAACTCGACCATTTGGCATCGTGCAGACCAGTAGATCTTGGAGAGTCTGGTTTTTGGGTCGCTATTGTATGCTTCGAGCTGTGGGCAGGCAGGAAGGTGGTCGAAGTATAACAAAGTACGGTGTAGGCCTATGTTTAAGAATTGTGAATGTTTCTTCTCTATTCGCGTAGCATTTCATATCGTTTTGATAAATAATAACAGTAAGAATGACTCATAATACTAAGACACACACAAAATCAAACAAATTGAAAGGTGTAAACTGAATTTCGGGTATCGTCAAGTTACTATACAACTATTTAAAAAAAATATTCGAAAATATGTTTTTAATATTTCAAACAAGAAAACCAATATTAACTTTTATTTGTTCAGTTTTTTTTACTACTAAAACAAGTAGTGTGCTTCAATGGAGCAATAACCGGTATCAAAATCCTAGTAACTGGTGAAAATATTACATTTTAGTACTACAAGTGGCTTTAAAATTAGTTTTGGATTTTGAATTATTTGGTTTAATGAGAACTTCTGGGAAAAGCTACGTAAATCGCTGCTACCTACGAAATTTTTTTTCCATACTTTATCAATAGGAAGAGCTACCTGACAGGTAGACCTACATTTTAGTATCGTCATGCAAATAAAATTTTAAACATATTTTTTCCCTACCAATTTCCATTCATACAAATATCAGCAAACGTTTGTTCCTTCAAAGTTTAGCTTGTGTTACTTACTCTCCCGTCATATCTTTTTAAATGTTTTCAATAGATTAATCGTGACGAGTAGAAAAATCACGATTTGCAAAAATTAACGTATAGGTGTAGTTAGGATTAACAGGCGCTAATTAACTATATGTGGCTTCACTTTTACACCTATATTACTTTTTGAATTTACTATTTCTTATGGCAGGTCTGACTGAGAAACATCTCCGGCTTGTGACGATCTCACAAATCGATTTATAAGCCGAATATAGGTACAATATTTGTAGTAGGTTAAATTACTTTAAATACTTTTATTTAGGGATGGGCCGATTCCGATTCTCGATTCCAGGAATCGTCGATTCTAGGTGGTATCGAGGAATCGTCGATACTCGATTCTTCATTCATAAAAGTGTCGATTCCGATTCCTATTTTGTTAACTATTAAAATATGCGTGTGGAGTAATTTATTACCAAACAAAATTTATTACCAAAATTTATTATATTTGTGTGGAAAAATAATTAATTACCAACTATGTGTTATTTATGTATTAGTTGATTTGAATGAATTAAATGATTAAAGTAAACGAAAATATTATTATTTATGAAGCAACAGCAATCAAGATCGTAACCATTTCTGGTCGTTTGACATCGCTCGTCTCTCTCTCTCTCTCTCTCTCTCTCTCTCTCTCTCTCTCTCACTAAATGTCAGAACAAAACACAAAAAAGTACAGTAAAAACTCGATTAACCGTCACCGTCGGAACCGTGGCCATGACGGTTGAGCAAATAGACGGATAACAGAAACACTGTATTATTCCTCCGAAACTTAACCTTAATAAATATATTATAGACAGATATCACTCCCACGGTAGAAGGTTTTGTGTAGCCTATTACATTAAACCAGAACTTTTAAAAGGTTTTGCCATATGACCAAGATGTTAACTAAATTAATTATTAGAGAACTAGCATGTAAGCTAATATAACTTAAAAGAATCGAGAATCGACTAAAGAATCGAGAATCGAAAGGAAAATTTTAGAATCGGAATCGAAAATTTTAGGAATCGGCCCATCCCTACTTTTATTACTTTAAAATCATATGCTATTTTACAACAGCTTATTTTATGTTATAGATTATGTTATAATACAACTGGTAAAACACGTAAGATATGTTATTTTATCTATTCTATTTTATAAATTTAAAATGTAATAATTAAGTATCGGTTATCAGTTAATACATATACGAATTAATTATATTTCTATAAATTTTACTGTAATTAATTCATTATAATGATAATAATAAGTCATGTATTTTTATTTTTTAACTTATCGTTATTTAAAATCAGGTGGACTTTTTCTGTGTATCTTAAAAAGGATTATGGTATAATAGTAGTAGGGCTTCTACTAAAAAACCATATGTTAATATCTTCCTAAAGATTAGTTCAAACTAACGACTCTTTAAATCACACATTCTATGCACTTTTCTTAGAGCTTAATAGGACTTTTGTCATAAGTAACCCAACAATGACAGAAATTGGGTATAGTTGCTGCAAGCTCCAACAGATCCTTTCAATCGTGGAACCATTGTTTTACGGAGGGATAAACGTGGGAGGTCAGAAAAAAAATACTACTGGGAAAAATCGCGGAGGATCAAGGCTATTTTTGACAAGGGAGCTCCTCAATGTCCTAAATAACTCCGAGAGACATTCATAGACGTAACCAGTACTAGAGCATAACAGTAAAACATGAGCTGTTGCCTAGGAGATAAGAGTAGGCTAAATGTTGTATTTTAGAAGTGATGATACTTACGACGCTTAGGAAAAACAGGCAGGCCTACTACCACTTTTGCTATCTGATTTGGAAACCCAGAATTTGTAGCCTTTAAAATTATTCTAATTAGATTTGTCACTGTATTATAATAAATAATAATATTTGATATATTAAATAATAAGGCAGCGTTACGTCAACCAGAAGAAAGGTATCCTGTCTACTCAAACTTAAGCTCATGAGTTTGCTAGACGTTACTTGATTATGGATAAGTTAAACCTAAGGGTACATTAGGAAAAGACGATTAAATTTTTGGAAGAACTGATATCGGTGAACTGGTCAAATTTTTACTTTGGGCTTCAAGAAGAGAAGGTGATTTTTAACATGTGTTCAAGGGATGTACTACTGTTACAATGTAAAGGCGTTGGAGCACAGAGACCATTTCACAGTAGGTTTAGCCTACATTAGGCTATCTGTTCGCGATATCTCAATCACATAAAACAAATGTTAAACACAGAGATTGTTATATTTTAATTTACTTGAATTTTTTTTAATACATGTGCTAAAATCTTTCTTAATAATCTATTTAAGTAAAATTGGTCATGATCTAGGCGTTAACTGATTAATAGTTTCTTTCATTTTTAGTATTTTCTCTCTTAATCATCTCTCTCTCTCTCTCTCTTTCTCTCTCTCTCTATCTATCTATCTATCTATCTATCTGTATCTCTCTCTCTCTCTCTCTAATACAGACCCTTGGTAACGTCTTCCGGAAAGGAATATTAGATGACCCTTCAAAATAAGTCCATTAGCCTATCAACTGAAATATTTTCGGGAAATTTTGAAAACATAGACTTACGGAAAATGACGAAGCCCTCCATTGTAACTATTTTTAATTTTTCTTTTCTATCTCAATTGTCTTGTAGGCCCTATAGCCCTACAATTCGAAATGTGAGAAAACTGTTTGAAGATTGCCGATTTCCTAGTTGTTAATTTTTAACATCGCAGCAAAGATAAATAAACGCAAAAGATTTTTTTAAAATTAATTTAGGATCAATTCTAGTAATCACTAAAAGTAAAAACGTAATGCCAAGAAAAAACGTCATCAGCGTTTGACTTATAAGAATCATTAATTACTAAGATCTTTTTTTCAGGCACTTAGTATCACTAAAAACACTATCGAATATTTGTGTTTACCGTTTACTGTAGGCTTAATAGTGCCATAGTAACGCATTTTATTAGATTCCATAATTAATAATTTAACTTCGTTAGTAGATTATCGTAAGTAAATAATCATGGACAGCCGTTAGTAACCTATAGCCTATCACTAACTAGGTCATTACATTACTTGTCGACTTTAGACGAACTTATCCTATGTTCATGGTAAGCCGATAGATAGTTAAACATTCGGATGGGTTTATAATTTTCTTTATAACCTTCATGGTGGACTTACGAATTGTAAATAGATTATGTTTTAAAATTATATAGGCTATAAACATTATTATAATTTTGAATAAAATGCATTAACATCTTGGCTACTTTTGTCAAAATTAACGATATTTTAAAAATTTAGCTGTTTAACCCACGTTTCCAATCTATGGGTTATACAATTGTAAAATATCATCTAAAAAAACATTTATTGTCCTGATTTATTTACTGAATCAAGTTTGGTGAAACTTTAGAGTAGGCTTACTGCCCTGAAATCTTAGAACTTACAAAAGAATATGTACATCACTAATTAACCGGTGATAACAATACTGCATACAAAACGTAATAGACTGTATAATGCAATTTGTGAATAGTGCCTACACTTAAAACGACGCATAGTCTACGCGTCTTCGCTAACCACGTTCTAGATTCAGGGATGTCCAACTGGCGGTCCGCGGGCCGCATGCGGCCCGCCATGCCATTTATGCGGCCCACAAAGACTTATCAGACAAAAATATCAGAAAAATACTTGAAATTTTGACAAGGATCTAATAATTTAATGATAAATTCTAATACTATAAGAATTTTTAGTTCAATTAGCTTTTCTAACAGATTTGACTAATCATCTTAACATTTTGAACTTGAGTCTTCAAGGAAAAAATCAAACAATATCAGATTTGGCTGGAATCATCAATGGGTTTCGCAGTAAGCTACAACTGTTCAAACAAAATCTTGAAAACAAAAATTTTATACACTTTCCTAGCTGTCTTCAGTTAGCCTACAAATTAAAAAACAATGATTTTTCAAGCTGCATCTGTCAAATGCAAGAAGTAATTGACGAGTTCAATACAAGATTTGAGGAAATTGAAAGTCTCAAAAGAAGTCTACTGCTTTACAGCAATCTTCTTGGAGCTACAATTGAAGACCAACCAGCTGACCTACAACTTGAATTATGTGATTTGCAGGGTAACATGTTTCTAATGACCAGGCAAGAAAAGACTCATGACTTTTTTAAATTGCTTCCTAAAGAGAGATTCCCAAACTTGCGAGATTTTGGGCTAAAAATGTCTTCAATGTTTGGAAGTACATACCTATGTGAAAGTGTTTTCTCATCTATGAAGTTTATAAAAAAACAAAATAGGAACAAGCTTTCTGATGTATCTTTACTCCATCTCATGAGGTTGGCTCACACAGAACTAGAGGTGGATATTCGTTCTTTGGTGGCTGCAGCTGATCAACCACAATGTTCACACTAAAATACTGTAATGTACATTTTTATCCTCATTTCAGTTGTGTTAATTGATAAAGCTATTTTTGTATTTTTCTTATTTGTATAGTTTTCTCTCACGTGAGTCTTGAGAAATATAAGTAATACTATTCAATTTTGTTTTATTTATTTATAAATTTTCATATGTTCTTGTTACTATTTCAAACTAAAATTATATTATTACTATGTGGCCCGCAACAACGTACAAGGTTTTAATTTTGGCCCGCTATGCTATGAAAGTTGGACATCCCTGTTCTAGAAGAAA
Source organism: Prosapia bicincta (assembly GCA_036971475.1). NCBI lineage: Eukaryota > Metazoa > Arthropoda > Insecta > Hemiptera > Cercopidae > Prosapia > Prosapia bicincta. The sequence goes on from JBAIZL010000004.1 coordinate 198,721,290, forward strand.
CAGGTGACATTTCCACAATAATCAGTCAGAACACAGAAATTCTTTTTTTCCAAAAAGTATACTTTGTTTTACCTTTGTGTGAAATTTACAAATAGCCTATAACATACCCTACACTAACACAAAATGAAAATATGTAATAATAAAGGTAGAATTTCAATAAGCTTCATCGAAATCCTGCCTATAAACACATCCAACTCAACTATGCAAAATTTCTGGACAGCTTAGCCCTTGGAAGTTTAAAAACAATTTAAGTAAAAAAATCAGTAAGACGTGATAATTTTAATTAGGGGTCCAGACTTTATAATATATCTAGAGAAACTTTTAACTGTAATTATAAAAAAATTCTTTTCTTTTATAAAAGTAAACTTGGAATGTATAAGCTAAGTTTTACAAAACAGAAAAATTTATTATTTCAAATTATGATTTACAACAAATTTCTTATGATTTCCAGTCAGCTTTGCGTAGGATTTTCTGGAGTGACTTAATTGTCTAGTCAAACCTCTAAGTTTAACCATTGCTAATGGACATAAACAATTATAGGCCTAAAGCAACGTTCTACACTAAATAAGTCAAAGTGGACGTATTACGAGTAATTACATTTAAAAATAATGACTAAATGACAAAATCAATGATTACATAATAAATAATAATATAGGCCTAGTACAACTACATACAGACCCAACAGAGAAATATCACAGAACCAATATATATAAATACATTATCAACAAAAACAAAAAAAACCCACCTAAAACAAATCCACCCTAAAGCACCTATCCTCCGCGCTCTTCCCAAAATTCATAAACCCAATGTCCCCATACGAGCCATCATCAACTACCAGAATGCCTCTGCACATAAATTAGCAAAATACATAGACAAAATAATCAGACAGTCTATAAACTTAAACACAGAAACACACATACTAAACAGAACAAACCTCATAAATAAAACATACCACACAATTTAACACTACATCACTCGACATAACAAATATGTAGGCCTACACCAACATAACCATATCCGAAACACTCATCATCCTAGAAACCCAATTAATACAGAACAACATACCTAAAAACCCACGTTACCGAAATCATAAACATCTTCCAAACCATCACCAAACAAAACTATTTCTCCCACAACTGAAACTTCTATTCACAACCAGATGGCCTACCCATGGGAAGTCCTATCAGTAGTGTCCTAAGCGAAATTTTTCTACAACACATAGAAAACACCAAGATACTCACAAACAATACACATGCACACAAAATCATTTACTGGTACGGATACGTCGATGATATCGTAACACTATACAGAGGCAACTCCCGTCAATGCGAAAAATTCCTCACCTACACTAATAAAATACGCCAAAACTCCACTTCACTTCAGAAATTGAAACCAACCGATCCCTAAACTTCCTCGACCTAACCATAAAAAAAGCCACACACAAAAACACGGCTTCAACATTTAAAGGAAACCCATAACGACAGACACACTTATCCACAACACCTCAAACCATCCTATCCAACACAAACACGCTGCCTTCAGATCCATGCTCCATAGACTTAAGGAAATCCCAATGACCACAGAAAACATAAACAAAAAACTAGACACAATTAAATATTTAGCATACACAAATGGAGACAACACCACAATAATAAACAAACTATGGTACAAAATTTTAAAAAAACACTAAAATTAACATTACAGACAGGAAAAACAATTATATCAAATTACCATACATAAACAAAACAACAAACAAAATAGCCCGCAAATTTCAAAAAATAGGATACAAAATAGCATACAAAACTAATAACAAGTTACAATACAAAATACAACACAACACCAACAACAAATATAAACTACAAGCACCAGGGGTATACGAACTGAACTGCGACGAATGTAACAAATTCTACATTGGACAAACAGGTCGCAGCTTTAAACAAAGAGTCGAGGAACACAAACACAACACCAATTCAACATTTTACAATCACATAAAAGAAACAGGACACAAATACACAGACATTTACCATAACCTAGAAATCCTACACATCATCAAAAAAGGACCACATCTCAACACACTAGAACAATATGAAATTTACAGGCACACAAAAACTCAAAGTACAAACAAACACAATACAAATCACACATACTCTTTGATACCATCGAAAACCTACCTTTAAAACCGTCACCGCTTGACCTGACATCAACGAGCAGAAGACACTGATGAAGTTCGCACATAGCGATGTTCGAATAGTCACAAACTATTGTTTAAGGGATTAATTAAAAATAATGTTGACGCCAAGTTGTTAACAATATTAGGAGATATGAGTAGATAATGTTTTTAAACAGACGTTATAATTTGGAAGAATTAAAGCCACCGCCAAATGTAACAGATCAAGAGTTTAGAACTAGCCTACTTCCTATACATAGTCTGACACGCTGTAGGCTACAAATCGTTCTATGATCTTGCAAGAATCCCGTCTCAAAAGGTCCTGCAATTGTTTTTTTTTTACAAAATACATTTTTTAAAAAATTTTAACCTAAAGCCTTTTACAGCTGAAAGTCAAAACCATCAACATTTAAACTATTAACATCAAAAACTTGAAGATTTCTTTTAGATAATGAACTGTAATCCACGTACCATTGATCTATAGATAAAGACTAGTTTTCCCTGTAGGCTACTTAAAACTACAGTGTAGGCCTAATAATTTAGACCATATATTAATACCATATAAATCCTACATGGTTAGTACTAATTTTGTTGCACTTTTTTGTTTCTTTCTGAGATTGAATATATGAGTTAATATAGACTTTTTGCAGTCTATTATAGCCTACTAGGTCTACAGACCTAGGTTAAATCTATATTATAAAATCTATATTAGGCCTATACAATCATATTGTAGATAATATTATAGCATCTATATAAATTGTATCTATATTATACAACTTATATTATAGCCTACTATAACACTGCGATAATATAATAGGGCGAATTTTATTAGTCAATAAGATTTACTTACTATAAAGCCTAAAAAAGAATAGCCTACCTATAAAATCTGAATTACAGCAAACAATTAAAATATAATACATAACTCATTACGCTATAGAACTGTAATAATTAATAGAATTCATTGACGTAGTAAAATTAAAAAGTGAAAAAATTATTATCTGCGGGCTACCATTAGGCCTATAAAAGTTGTTGTATTTGCCCATATTTTCATTTAAATCAAACTGTTATACCTTATAGATAATTAATTAATAATGAATCCTTAAAGTGTCTATTTAATTGATAGGCAGACCATTGTTAAACAGCGCCTACAGAATGTCGTTAAGTAGTCTACGCAAAATCATTTTCAGATACAATTTTGTTTAATTTTATGTCACAAATATTTTTCAGTAACCAATTTTATAATTAATTGCAATATAAAGATATTCAACAATATTTGTTATGAATTTTAAATGAATCGAAAAAGCTTTTAAAAGTTACAATTAATCCCTTATAGGCTACAAGTAGTCTAGTATTACAAATTAGATGCAGAAAAAACGACGAACCCACTTCGCCAGCAAAATCGTTATACTAATTCATTTTTATTATAACCTTCTTTTTCACAAATTTTATTTTCAGATAGTTTTAAGAATTTATGAAATTTTGTTAAAAATTACGTTTTTTAAATATAAGACAATTAAACATTAAAGCATCACAAAGTGTTCCATTGGTTTTTATACTCTATAAAGACAAGCCGATTTATATATTTTTTTCAACTTTACTAAAATGTTTAAAAAGGAGACCCACTACTTATTGAACAAGTAGGAGGTCTCAATGTCAAAACTGTCGCGTGGTTCGAAAGGGGAGGAGCAGGCTGCGCCCGCAGTGCTCTCTAGCGCGCGTCTCCCGCAACTCAACAACTCGTAGTATCCCCACTATACCACCTCCCCACCAAAAAGTTTTACAGCTACCCAATCAAGTTCTGACGAGCGTTTTGGATTGGTAGCGGACCGTCGGAGTGTTACAAGTTTCCAGGACACTGCGAGGATCAGTCTGTACTGACATCTGTCAGCTGTGGTCAAAGTGCGTGATCGGTTATGTACATTGACAGTTGGTGAAAGTGAATTGTGAAGTTGGTGAACAATGTGACAAAGTTCTTTTTTAATAAAATGAAAAGTTTGAAAAAAGTGAACTAAAGTTGAAAATTTTAAACTTTAATAAAAATGAGTTCTTATCAGTTTGTGAATTCCTTGGCATCGTGTTATCAGCAAGGTCAGGCCAGACCGGGAGCGTCTCCTGACGGTCATCCACAGAATTCTCCAGGATCTGACTATTACAACCCCAATGCGGTGCCTAACTACACCGGGTGTTATTCTCCGCAACAATACCCTGGGCAGTACATGCACCAAACTCCCGGAGACATGATAGATTATACTCAGTTGCATTCGGCACAGCACCAGAGACTCGGTGGCCATCTCCAGCCTTTGCACCACTCAGTAACGTCACCGGGGGCAGTGTCCCCCATATTGAACAACAACACGACAGTCACTAACTTGAGTAATGTAAGTTGCAAATATGCTGACTCAACAACGACCACTAACGGAATAAGTTCTCCACAGGACCTGAGCACGTCCGCGCAGCCTACCAGGAGCTCGCCTCCGCTCAAATCCTCACCGGCAGCTAGGACGGGGACTTCTCCATCTGCATCAGGCACACAAAACTCCACGACGGGGCCTGCCTCGCAGAGTTCCTCCTCGCCGGCGTCTTCAACGTCGTCGTCATCGTCAAACACGGGCAACAATAACTCTTCTGGGAAGACGGGAACTACCAGCAACCCTCCCCAGATATATCCTTGGATGAAGAGAGTTCACCTCGGCCAGAGTGAGTTTATCAACTATTTAAATTAGTACTTAGACCTAAATAATATTTTTAGTAACATTATTATATTCTAGTACGTAAGACAAGTCTTCGACACTAAATATAAAACAAAATCTTGTTTTAAAAAATAAAATGCGTATTACAGGATAAAGCTATTAGGTTTAGACAGAATATTACACAAAACATATTAAAGCTTTACAACAGACTATCAAGAACATATAAAAAAAATATAGTGAAGTTTTATTACCAAGTATAAATTTACATTAAATAGTATTTACTAATTATATAACAAAACTAAAGATAAACGAACCTTCACATTAACTACGAGAACACCTATTTATTATTATTATTATTATTAGGCTATTATTAAATAATCTATATTCACATTTAGTCTCTTTAAATTTTAAATATAAGTTTTATAAATAAGCAAAAACTTTGAACTCCTCGTCTCTGTTAATTTTGTATACATTAGTAATAAATATTCAAATTGTCGACCAGTATTTAACAAAATACTTTAAAAATTTGTAAACCTATTCTACAGTAAGTTTAAAAAGCATTTATTATAATTCTTTTTTCAATATTTTGCTACATTTTATGTAGGCTCAATGCAAACAATCTTGAGGACAATATTTTTTTAAATACTTTTCCGTGTATTATTAACTGAATTTAATTATTACAAATTAATAGGTTATTAGTTAAAAGATAATTTCATACGTGAACATAAAAAATTGGGAATTTCAATAAGCCATGATGTCTGTTAAATTCACGTAAGTTTAACGGTCGAACAGACCTGCAATTCTAAAATATTAGGTATAAAACCGTTTCCGGAAATTCTACACAATCAATTTAGGACCTAAGTAGGTATTTGGGTCATTCAATTAGTTTTTGCTTGTAGGTTACGCATAGAAAGGGATAGAATGTGTTGTATAATAAGGGTGTAGCTTGTGGGAAGTAAGTATTAGGGTGTAGGGTATTAACTGCTTGGGGTTGTACGACTTCCCCTTCCCGTGATTGGGTAAACTTTAACGCACAATGTTAGGACTGGATTTATCTTGTTTTTAAACTAGTAAAATGTTAAACTAATCATAGAAAGATTTAAAAATCATTAGGTAATACTAAAGTGATATAAATTGGATGAAGGAATTATTTTAACTAATGATATAGCATATATTTTATAGGAACTCTAGGCCTTTATAGAGACTTTAATGCTTTACGCATTCAACAAAAGTCATCTCAGAAGTCTTTTATACGATTTTACAGGAGCACTTTGGGGATGCGATGAAGCAGCAAGCCCGTTATTGTATTAATAAATATTTTGATAGCCTATTTTTTTTAATATTTCTATTTATATGTATGTAAAATAAATAACTTTTTTTCAATACCACGTTCAACAATTAGCTGACCCACCCACTTAAATCAAGCCTAACGCACCTAAAAGCTATAATGAAAACTAGCCAAAATTGAAGTCAAGGATCATATTTATTAAGTTTTATATAACTAAAGAATTGCACGAATTATGCCCTTTGTCCTGATATAAAATTTTTAATTTGAATTTTATAGATATTTTATTTTTTTTAGCATTATTTTTAATACACTTTCAACTGACATATTTCAAAATATATATTTTTCATAAAATCTTTCAGAACAATTTGAAATTTTTCAAGAATAAAAAATTGTTTTTGAAATGACTTTCTCTTAATGCAACTGGAGATATTTAATAAATAATAGTACGTAATGTCTTATAGAAACCTATTAGTTGTATTTAAAAGAAGTAAAAATATATAAAATACATTTAAAACATCAAATATTTTGTAAACCTAATAAAATTTGTATTGGAATGTAGGCCTAGTATTTATTTAACTCATAAAAGTTAGACCTAATTATATTATATGTTAATTGTAAGTAACTCAAAATAGATAATAATTTTAGTCTAAAACTTTTTAAAAAGTAACCTGGAAATCATTAGTTTTTATGGTCTACTTTTCTTTTTCTATAAATTATTTATTAACTTACTTCTGTGCGTGGTGCATTTCATTGTCTGAACATGTGGCTAAAAGAGGGAATTAAGACACTTTCTTTAGAGTTTGGCTAATAGCAGAGGAACCTGGATGAGGAATAAATAGCAAAGATAAAAAGAAAGGACCATGTAGATCCATCTGACGGATATTTTTAAAATAAAACCATCTGGATCAAAATTTTCATTAAACTAGTATTCATATTAAAATAGTTTAATTAAAAACGAAGGGATGAACCATTTTCATGTGTATTAACTTTTAGATTTCAATGATACGTCTGTTCTGGAAGGGAAAAAAGATTTTCTGTTTTAGGAAAAAATAACAAATTACAATATTCTGGGACTTACATGTACCTTATTTTTTAATCTTTTTAAAAACGTGCTATTTTCTCTCATTTGTTTGGCCTTTGATTTAAAATCTATCTCCGACATCAACTTTAATTCAACAGCTTTTTCAAAAAAAAGAACATGTTTTATTAAACTGTTTGGAAAGAAAACTCCTTACAATTGTACCAAATGATGTTGCTATAAAACCAGAAGAAACTTTTAATAGAACTAATTCACTAACACAGCATTTAAAATAGAATAAAATTAAGTATTTTTATCATCCCGTATTAAATTTTTACCCCCGTATTTCTGTTTATAAAAACTTCAACATTTTTTACAACTATTAGACAACTAGAATAAAAGATATTTCGTTGACAAATGAAAATTTGGTTGCCAAATTACAGATGGAAAACCTATGTTGAATAATAGCTTTCTATATAAACATGTTAGGCCTATATAGAAACTGCTGAGACTGACAAATTTTCAATTTTAACGTCTTAAGTTATGAAAATTTTTTAATCAATATAAAAAACAAATTCTACAAAATAATTAATCACACAAATAATTTTTTACTTTAAAATTAACACAGAATTATAATATTCTTAACTAATTAACTTCTACACAATTTAATCTGTACCATTACGTGTCGAAATGTTTCATTTTATTGAAGCGTTGTAGAATTAATCCAAGGAATGAATTTAATATGCTATAGACACTACGTAAACCTTCTTGGAATAATTTTTCCCAATTAATGCAATAATTGATAGTTTATTTTTAAAACATAGTCTGTAAAAAATATCGTAAAAAGGAAAATTGATTTGCTTTTACGTAATGTATCGTGACAAATTTTTAGCTCAAATTATTAAGACAAAAGTGTCTTGTGACCATTTTTTACACTCTTTACTGAATACAAAAGAGGAACCTAAAAGTTTTTTAATGCGAAGGTTCTCCGAAATGCAATTGCAGGTGGAAACAATGTCCCAGGGAACAATCCTCTAAGAACACTACGCGTATAAGTATTGTAAACATCTCAACCGCGTAATTTTGTTCTTGCTCAAAGTAAACTTTTTATTTGTTCTAATTTGTTTGCTCATCTGTCGAAAAAACATTTTAGTGAATGTAACAGTCTTTATAGTTGCAAAAAAAATTAACATCATACTATATTACAAAAATTATTCGTGAACATAAGTCGTAATAAGTCGTAAAAATTACTGTTTCTTTGACTTTTTTCCGTGCCATCATATAATTGAATGTCATTACATTTATGACGTTCTATTAAAATTATTAAATGATACCAAATTCCAATTCAAATTTATCTAAATATTGTAATCAATCTCATAACTTACTCGTCGAAATGGAGATCTGCATGAAAAATGTTGAGATTTTAAAACGGATTTTTTAATTATTGCAAGGTTATCATTGTGCTCGAAAATAGATTATTATCGAAAACTATTGTTTGAAATTAAATTAATTTTTTCAAGTGGTAATTTCGATGTTAATCTTCATACAAGGATATTAAATTTTCTTGGCAATTCTTTCCTGACATAGTATAGGCCTAACTGTAATTTAAATAGGTTAGCCTTTATCTGTTCATGAAGGACAAAATGCAGTTCAAATGATCAAATAAAAAGACATTTAGTTGCAATTTCGCGTGAAATTTTGAGTAAACGAACGACCTATAAACTTAATTCAAATATATAAATAATGTTAATTTATAATGTAATATATTGAGAGGTCTAATGGTTTTAGTCTATTAGTTCAAGTATTAAAAAAAAAAGGCTTACATACATAGTTTAGGTTTTAAACGAAGGAAAAAACTTGACTATTTGCAAATTAACAACTTTAAGGAAGTTTTGTGAAATGTAATATTTGAGCAATATAAAATTTAAAATATTTCTCTGAAATTTACAACTTTTTAATTTAAATATGTCTGTATTCAATCAAAACTGTATACCGATATAAATTGTATGGCGATAAGCTCAAAAAAAACGTAAATTGTAACTTACAAAAAGACTTTGTAATCTGAAACCGTCATGTGTTTATACAGTTATTAACGCAGTATGTTTATTTTGGACTAATATACTTGTGGCTAGAATATGTAATATGCTCTTGGGGAGGAGTCATCTACAATTACACTTCTAAAGCGATGCGTAGCACTAAAACTCGCATTTCTCGTCATTCTTGCAGATATTTCATTTTCAGTTAAAACATTCTAAATTTTTATGTAAGTTAAAGCATTCTTACTTGGGTGATACAAAGATAATGAAGAAGACGGTTATCGGCAAACCATGATATTACAACTCTTATGGTCATATTTACGGATGTAAACAATACTTTACCCCTTCGCTCTAAATACGTTTACAGAAACGATAAGTTAAAAAAAATCGTTAGTTGTAATCTTATAAAAAGACTATATAATCTGAAACAGTCATATTTTTACCGTTTTAAATGCAGTATGTTTACTTTGGACTACTGGGTGTATTTGTGGCTAGAATATGAATCATGTTGCGGGTGAACCATCTACAATTACACTGGTAAAGCGTTACGTATAGCACTAAAACTTTCATTTCTTGTCATTCTTGCGATAAGTCTATTCTATTTTCAGTTAAAACATTCAAAATTTTTTATTTAAGTTAAAGCATTCTTACTTGGGTGATACAAAGATAATGAAGAAGAGGTTTATCGGCAAACCAAGATACAACCAGCCCTATATATACAACCAAGATACAACCAACCCTATATATACAACCAAGATACAACCAACCCTATATATACAACCAAGATACAACCAACCTATACATACAACTAAGATATAACCAAGATACAACCAACCCTAAACATACAACCAAGATACAACCAACCCTAAACATACAACCAAGATACAACCAACCCTAAATATACAACCAAGATACAACCAACACTATACATACAACCAAGATACAACCGACCCTATATATACAACCAAGATACAACCAACGCTATACATACAACCAAGACATAACCAAGATACAACCAACCCTATATATTCAACCAAGATACAACCAACCCTATACATACAACCAAGATACAACCAACCCTATATATAAAACCAAGATATAGCCAAGGTTAAGCCCCTAACCTTAACTCTTATGGTCACATTTACGGATGTAAACAATACTTTACCCCTTCGCTCTAAATACGTTTAGAGAAACTTCATTTGAACTGCATGTCGCTTCAAGAAAGCCATGACCTAATATTAAACCGAGGAAGATGAAATCCCCCATTGAAAACAATACTATTTAGTGCCTTAATTATACTTCTTCAGATACAAATATAAATTACTAATTTGAAAAAATACAACTTCAAAGCTACCTTCAGTTTCATTGAATACAAATCATAGATAAATCTGTTTACAAATTGTAGTTACAATTTATCTATGGTAGTCTGTGTGATAACAATAACTCTTACACTAGAGACAATACACTTTCAAATAACCAAAATTATTTCCGTTAAATAAAATATTTTATAAACCTTTTTCACAGTATTTATAATACCTATTAAAATGCATATTTTTTATTCTAATAAAAAATAAGGGTGACACTACGTATTGCAACTTCAAACAGTAGGCTATGTATTCCTTAAAGTTAAATGATTCAATAAATTAATTGGTAACTTTTAAGAGGACAATAACTTTAAAAGTGGCAATACAATTAATCTCTTTACGTTAAAACTACAGTAGTCAAACCGTATAAAATATTAAAATGTTTACTAATTAACTGTATCCATTAATAACGAAACTCAATGGAAAGGATTTGCATAAACGCCCAAAACATTTCGCAAAGTTAGTAAAATATAGGCCTATATTCTGTGTCAATGATGACTTTTATGCTCCTATAGAGTGGATAATAGTTTGTAAAATCAAACCACTGAGTTAATATTCCGATCACGTAATTAGAGCACAGAGAAAGTTGTAGCTACGTAAGCCATGCAAATCTTCTTTACTTTTAATTATTCGTAAAATCATTACGAAAATAAAAAAGCTTTCATATTATTTCGCCATATACCAAACTGAATACATTTTATGTGTACAAATAACTCCATTATATTGCAAAAAGTTTGTTACATCTGGGACTTATTTTGTAACTAAAACCTTTTTAAATATTGTACAGTAATCTTATACAGAATGCGCTATATATTTTGCAGATGCACAACTTAGGCTGGGCTGTTCTGAAGCAATTAGTTTTACACCTTACTTAACCTAAAAACATCTGAAAAACGTTTTTAAGCGAGAGTATTTTGTAAAAGTAAAGTCTTTTGAAATATTTTAACGTAGTTAATTACCGATAATTATATATACTCAGGCCTATTTAGAGAGAGAAAAAGTTTACGAAATTTTATTATTATTCTCTTCTCCAGAAATGTATTTTAGATATATTGAGAAATACATCATTAGATTTTTTATTTTTTAGTTTTAATGTCTCCAATAATTTTATTAAATGTAATTTTACTATCGAAAACATAATAATTAGGCATCCTTAAAGGCTAATATTTATAAATATTACTTCCGCTTTCTATAATTTCCACAGCTACTTATATGTTCACATATTAATTCAGTCATCAGAGGAATCTAATTCCTTACGGGCTCTTCACAAATCTCTAATTTTATTTTGCAATCTTAATGTAACAAAACAGTTAATAGGCAACCAAAGACTTTAATGCTTAATAAAAATGCATGCGTCTACTCCCCGATTACTGTAATTTCGCATCGCAATAATTACTTAAATGTGAAAAAGACATCTTAGGAACAAAATAAAAACAACTTTATTATTGGCTGCAGTTATTATCTGAGATGAATGATCCCTGTCCCTCTCCCCGAGGCGACGACGTAATCCGTCATCACGCTACGGGAACAACACAAATAGCCACTGACTAATTTATGACTGAATTTGATCAAACTATAAACCTCAAGACATTGTGTTACATTGTGTAACAGAATAATTAATGTCTGTTTTGTGTGTTGTACACGAGGGGTAGAAGTAACACAAAAAATAGGGTTAAATGATGTAGGTTGTGTTTTCGCGTTTCTAACAGTGTTTACAAATCTTAAAGTCCTTGATTTATGACAAAAGCGTTATATTTAAAGAAACTGTTTTTAGAGTAAACGTTTTGAAAACGGGGGATGGCATAGAGTAGAGGATATAAAAAGCACATTAGTTTTTTTACTCATTTCAAAGTGTAACCTATATAATAACTTATGGGAAATGATATATAGCCTATAAAGTGAAACACAAAACAAAATTTCTATTATTTGCTTGAATTTTTCAGTATAATGCAATTTTCATGATTCAAGAAGGAAGAATTATTAACGGCAATTTTATCGCAGACACTCAAACGAATTACAAATTTAAAAAAACGAAATTTAAAATATGTAATATAATTTTTGTTTTTTGTTTTCAGACATTCGGATATTATTAAATCAGTGAATCGAAGATTTTTATAGATTAATATTTTTATTATATAGGCCTATATACTTAGACTAAATACTTTAATGATTATTATTATTTTTGTTATTTTAATTATGATAAATATTTAGTATAATTATTTCAAAACATTTTCAAAAGACAAATTATTTATTATTATTATTTTTTTAATATTTCGTTTATTTATTTGTTCTAATCCTAAAAGAAATTGTGAAAACAAACTATATTAAACAGTTATATTTTTTTCTAAACTTCCTCTTGGTACATTCTAACGCCCGCTGTATTACAGTCTCTATAGTTTTGGATGATATTAATGTGAATTTAAAATTCACTACAATTTAAATTTTTCTTTCGTTAATTTTGTTGAGTTTATTGTTTTAAAGCTTCCCCGATTAATTTAGTTGATACTTCAAGTTAGTCATATTCCATTTTCTTTGAAGTATTCACTGACTTTCCCTTTAAAAATTATAAATAGGTTATATTAATATGAAAGTGTGCCGCAGTTTCTATATACAAAATTTAAATTACAAATTATATTTTACCTTTTAAATATCGTACATATTAAATCAAACCCAACCTTCCAAAGAAATGCTTCCACTACTAATATATCACCCTCCCGCAGGCGAAGTTTGGTTTTTTTGTGGCCATTGTCGGGCATCCGCCTTTCGAGATCATGTGTTTCTCTTTGGCTTCATCTGCTACCGAGTTGTAAAAATCTCATTAATATAAATTAATAGCAAAGAATGAATGCAGTGGTATAAGAAAACCATTTTATAACTGATTACTCAAATAATTGAGTCTACAATGCATTACAACTGACATGATTAAGTTGTATTGTTAAGATGAGTAAAGAGATATCCTTGGACAATTTAGTTAATTACTCATATTATTTTTAAGTTAAAAATGTAAACGAATTATTTCAACAATAAAATAATAACAACAATAATAATAACAATAATATTTTTATTATCATTGTTATTAATATTTTTGTTTAAGGTAGAAGAATATTGTTTTAATAAGGTACACTATAAATATGATTACTATTATTAAATAATTACTACTGATATAATAATAGATTATTAATAATAATAATTATTATTTAATTTCATTATTTAATATGCATTCAATACATAAATTATAATATTATAACAAATATATTATACGTTGTTTAATAACATAAAATATTAATAATTTTTGCTAATAGAAGTAAATTTGAAATTTCTTATAAAAAACCGAACGATTACTTTAAAACTGAGCGGAAGTTAGTGGAGTTTGTACATATGTATTTCAATCTTTAATATTTAAACACTTTCCTGATTATTTTACTATTTTCTTTTAGATAAACAATTTTACAATTTACTGTTTTCAGAACTAATACATTTGATTCTACACCCGTTATATATGTTACACGTTAGTTTAAATATATAACTTCTGTTTAGGCCTACGACCCGTTCAATTTGAATAATAAAACGTTTTTTAATTAATATTTTTTAAGGTGTATTATTCAATTTTAACATTCGGTATATGATAATTTAATGTTTATGTAATAGGTAAAACCTTATTTTTATTTTTAACAAAATAAGTTATTTTTAATTTCTTTTAATGCTTTATTCTATTAAAGTTTTTCCTCTTGGGCTATTTTCCTTATAGGGTTGTGTTAAAGTTAACAGTAGGGTTTTATATCTTTAGCTTATTTGCTGCAAAGAACGGAACAATTGTAAGAGTAACGGGAAATGAATTTCCTTGTTGTAAAACACATAGGCATAGAATTAAATAGAGATGTTGGTTTAAAGTTTTGCCCCATTTTGATTTTCATTGATTGTTTTAAAGTAAAATATAAGAGTTTATTTTATGAAAATACGCTTTCAATTGGTATATTAAAAATTATTTGGAGATTTTGGGGTTGATCACCACGGAACGTTTTTAGACATTTTTGACATTTGAATAAAAGAATATGGGCCTAATAACATGCATGAAATGTTCGAAGAAACGCTCTGAGTTTCGAGTCTCCATTACAAACACACGGTAAAAAATAAGTCTGTAATACGTTTTTTTTTCAATTCAAAAATCTAAAAAATAACGAAACGTTATAAAACTTGATCCTTATAATAAACGAATTACATTATTAAAAAACTGATTCAAGAATCTGATACAAACAATCAACGCTGCATTGCGAATTAAAACTCGTGACTGCCTACAGCCGAATATTTTTGTTGTATCTTTATAGTTTTTGGTTGTATCAAAGTTTTGCCAGGAAACAGAAAAGCTGTGAAGCTACCTTCATTGCGTAGTTTAACGCACATCACGCTACGCTTAATTAGCCAGTTGTGGTTCGAACTCTGGAAAGGGACAACGGGTTTCCACTAAGTTATATCTTGGATCTTACTCGCCTAAGACAAAGGGCCCAACCCACGTTAGAGGTTGCGTAGAGGTGTTGGGATTGGTTAAAACCAAACTCAAACAAAACACTTATAATTTAGCTTGTACTTCTAAGGCAATGTGTCTGAATGTGTGAGATTACACGATGTAAAAATATTAAGTTGGTGAAATCAAATTGCCAAGCAAATCTATAAAATAAAACAAAATTGTTGTAAGCAGTTTACCGCTGTGATTAAATAAGGAAAATTATATTCAATAGGCTTTTAGTATTTAATTATGTGTAATTAATTTTGTTAGAGAAAAAACAACTTACTATATCCTAATACGCCTAATTTATATAAAATATAGGCTAGGCTAAAACAAATACATTAAATTTAAATCCCCTTTTTCTATGTCACTATTTTATATTGCTAGAGACGGGTGAAAACTAAATTTTTATATTTTTCTCACGTATAAGCTAACATAATGTATTTATTTTGTATATTGTTAATATTTGAACAATATATTATTATGTTTGAGTTGAGATTTCAGTTCAGAATTGTAGCTACAAACCCGGAAGAGTTTTAATATTTAGAGGTTACTGTGGGGCCGGCAGTAGCCTACTGTAGAGTTGGTGCGCCGATCAGTTATAACATCAGACTTTTGTTAGTATTTCTGCTAGAAACTTTATTTTCAATTAAAGTTTTGCTTTCTTATGAATTTATTGGAAGTCGCAGTTGTATGAAAAACTGAAAACACATTATCAGTGACTTTAGCTTTTTTTCATGATAAACACTTCCCAATAACTTTGATAAACTAACTACAATTAAAAACAAATAAAAACATACACAAAACTCACAAATTATTTGTCAGAATAACTCACTATTATCAGAATAATTTGTGAGTTTTGTTTTTAACATAACCTCACAAGCTAAGCTCAAAGAATATTTGTTTAACTACAATTAATTAAGGCAATAAAGTCACTGATATTTACATATTTTGACTTCCTACCCTACGATTTTTAAAGAAGGTAAACTTAAGGGAAAGTCTACATTACTGACTTTTAAGGTCAGTAATGCCAAATACTAAAATTTTCAAATCAGGGTAATTTTAGTTTGGCAAAAGATGCAGAACACGCTTACAAACTGAAACATATAAGTTAACTTGTAGGAAACATTTCTAGGTAATATGACATTACATTTATTTATTTCAAACGCTTTATGATATAATTACTGTTATTAAAATAAATTAATGGTAAATAATGCACAGATAATATATTGTAAATCGTCAAATACCAAATACATTGCCTATATTTATATTCCTCAAAATAAATAATTGTATTTACACAAACTTGAGATTTATGTTGAAAATAATTATATTTTTTAGAGCATAACACTCATATTAATATATTAAATATGGTGATATGTTTTCTTGTAATATAGTTAATAAATTAAAAATATTTCAAAAACAAGAATACTTTTAATGAATATAGGCCTATTTATTTAAAGCTTTTCTACTATAAAATAGTACCACCATCTTCAGGAAAATAATTATCTAATAAAACATTTTTACAAAATTGTCGGTGAAAAACTTTGAATAAATATATTCATTAAAAGTATTCTTGTTTTTGAAATATTTTTAATTTATTAACTATATTACTAGAAAATATATTACCATATTATATATATATATATATATATATATATATATATATATATATATATATATATAAGTAGACCTACTTATATTATTGTAAAGTACCTTTTTTTAAGTTCTCTAAAGACGAGGAGAGTTATATATTTGTTCTTAAATATTATGAACGTTAACATCAGATAGGCTACGTAATATTTAAACAAATAATGTACTTTGAAATATTTGAAGCATAACAAAGTACGCTGTTAAATTAGTGAAAGCGTAAAAATTTAATTTTTATCCTTAAGACGTGTAATGTAAATGAAAACATTTATTTCACGAGTTTTTATGAAATGTAATGCACTAACCATTATAAAGATATCAACCTCATAAAAAATGAAGTAAATTAACGAAATAGAATTACTCTTCTGAGCTTTATTGTAGAAAGTGAAATAAAAGTGAAAGATCTAAAGTCTAGTGCATGACTATTAAGCTTTATTACTATTTCGAAGGATATATGAAGAATACGAATGGAGGCCTATATGCAGCTAGGATTTCGCACATACATAGTAAGAAATTTTGTACTATTGGTTACGTAAAAAAACATTTTTTTCGATTTTATATCTTGAATTTTATGGTAGGCTATATATATTAAGTATTCGAAGTATTTCTTCATTAAAAAGATCTGGTTGCACCTAAACACTTGTTCCAATTTCAGAAATAAACGTATTATTAAAAATAACTGCTATAGCATCTTTGTATTCATACGCCAAGTTAGTTACTACGCCATTTTAATTTTTACAAATGGTCATTTAAGATTTATTTGTTGTTAATTTACTTTGAATATTAGATTAAAAATTTTAATTCATTTGGTAAAACTCAAAACCAAACACTCAGCTTACCAATTAATACCATACAAACACTCAGCTTACCAATTAATACCATAAAATAAATTAAACCGAACAGGTTCTAGAACCATTCATCCGCTTTAAAGTCAAAATTAATTACAAAAATCAAAATACCGTTGTTAAACATCCATTAACTATTCGGATCTGTTTAACAGTTATTCTAACAAGTTATTAACTCTGCTGTTTAAAGCAACTTTTTTAAAGTTAAATTAAGACACAAATTTCAACTGATGTGAATAACTCTGTTAAACCGTCGTCATTAGAATGGAATTATGATCTGTGGGCAGAAACCGGTTTGGGAGGCCACCAATACAAGATTTATGAAAACTACCGCGGTCCGGCAGGTTCCGACGCGTTCGTTTCAATTATTGTTTCAAAATCAATATTCTTAACGATTTGTTTAGAAAATATTTATGTTGACAAGTATTTCTCCAGGAGTAAATACATTTTCTTTTTGCTAATTTTTAAAGACTTCTTAAAGTAAGTTACTTAATTTATAATATCAAGAACACAGTGGTACAATATATAATAAAAATATTGGAAACAGCAATAATACCCAAAAATAACTGATAATACAAGTTACCTTAGATTAAATCCTTATTTACATTTCGATGACCATATAATCATCATCATCAGAGGGTCTTATTACTACCTAGATTATAACTTATTTTTTTCTAGATTGTAATTAGAGCCTCTGATGATGGTGACATGATCATCGAAATGTACAAAAGAGTTCAATCTTAGGTAAATTGTATTATCAGTTATTTTTTATTATTTTTGTGATATTGGGTTTGTTTCCAGAATGTTTTTTGTAAGTTACTTAAAGGTCATTTACTATCGTTGGACATTAAACGAAAATTATCATTCGATTCTTTTAGATTTAGGTTGCACTGTTTATCCTTAATTAAATAATAATATTCCTATTTAAACTATAAAAAATCACAAGACTAAGCCTACACTTTTAAACGCCACCAAGATGGATTACATTACAGTAAAAATAACCTCAATATTTAATTGGTAGATTTTTTTTTTAAATGCACTGTCTTAAAATGGAACATAACGGCCTACTCTGGACTAATTAAATAATATATAATGTATAAGATATTATTTTTGTGCGCTAGAATGTGTGCAAAATTGAGTTGAGCAACATATACAGTAAGCTTTATAATCTGACTCGGGGGTTTTCAACTTGATAAACATCTTAGGCCTACTCTTTTTCTAATCAAACTCACCCCAACACTTTTTGTAGTTATAAACTAAGACGATATTTACTTGGTTCAATGAACTAAGGGGTTTCAATAATCAAAATTTTATATTCAAATACCGAAGTATTTAATTTTAGCAATCTGTTAGCTTTTAAACTTAATCTACAGTAAAATACACAAACAATTATTATAAAACAGAATTAATATTCGACAGTTTAATTATATTTTTTATTATCAGTCTTACAATTTAAATTTACTTTTTAACATCTGAAAATTTAACAAGGATGTGATTTTGTTTTTATGCAAAATTCACTAATATCTGGTTAAAGCTTTGATATAAGTTTAGACATAAGTTGTCTTTTTAAAGAGACATGTCTTTTTTAAGTCAGACATATTTGCATTTTAAATATGTTAGGCATGAAAATCATATTTGTTAAAGATATGTTGCGGGGAATCTAATTATGAATTTTGCTGTCGCCAAAAGGAAATTTAATACAACGATCCACAAATTTATTAAGTAGTTACTTAAACACTCTTTAGAGGATGGTGTCTCACGGATGTTGAACTATTAGAGGGAAAGTTTGTCCCTTTTGCAAACCTTTCTCAGTTTTTGTAAGGGTTTGTGAATTGGGCTTAGTAACGAGTACACAAAACACAATTTAGTTCCCCGCAGTTAAGTTATAGTTTAAGAAAAACTGCTTAAAGGTTAGACTGGTTAGACCTTAAAAACTAAAATAATCATGCCCTATTACTAACTGTGATTTTTAATTTGAAATAAATATTAACAATCTATGATTTATAAGAAATGTATTCTCTTTAGAAACTTTTTTCATAGGTGTACAAGTTCGTAAAAGAATTGAAACTGTAAAGAAACAAAAAATATCAAATAAAAATCTGTAAAGCATATAGTGTAATAATCAACGCTAATTCTTAAGAACTGTAACAAAACGTTAATAATCTCTGGTATAGGCTAGTATAACTAAGTCTCGAATATATATTGTTTATACTAGGATGTCATAGAAAGTAATTCCTAGACTTGGAAATTACAATGGGGTGATATCAAATGATGTGTAGGGCTTGATTGAAGAGACCTGAATAGATTATAAAGAATAATTTGTAAAGAGAAAACAAAATAAAAATGAAATTATTATTAACAAATTAAATGTTATAAGAACAAGATAGACTTCCATACTCTATTTAATTATAAGGGGACCAAATAAATTATTTCAAACCTAAAGCATTTCTGTGCATCAATATTTTTTTAATGTCACTTAGAAATTGTAGCTTAGATTTTCTTTTATTGATAAATAAACATCTATCAATATTTGACATACTTTAAATACTTTAATATTCAATATTTAAAAGACTTTGATTTTAACTATTTTGTGTAAAGGCTATTGTAATCAGTTTAAAACTACAGGTTATATATGTGCCATGCTACGCTAATTTTATAAAAGGTTATTAGCCTAAATACAACGCAATGAAATTTTCATTTGAATATTCATGAGACAAATCTAGAATAATTTGTAAAAAATAATTAATTTTTAATTTGTTCAATTTGTTTCACTAATTTTTTAAAATACAAAGATAGATTTCTGTTTTGAATTATTATTAAATAATAATTTCACCACACAAATTTTGAATAGTGTGTTTGCCAAAAATATTAAATTAACAATTGAATTCCTTTTTTTAAAAAAGAAACATCAGTATAAATATTTGTGATTAGATTTCGGCGAGTAGATATTTTTAAGTAATAACAATATTCTTAATTCCCCTTTTTTTAAAAAATTTGGTTTATGTCGCCAACTGTGTTTTGGGAAATAAAGTAGGCCTAATTATCCTAATTGTTTAATGTCCGTGTTTCAACAACAACCAGATTAACTTATTCCTTTTGCTTCATATACAAGGAATATCTTGTTAACTAGTTAATTTTATTTAAATTTCATCAATTTTAGCTGTTAATAGTGACAGAAGTTATAATAAGTTAACTAATTATTCAGACAGTATTTTGTGCTATTTTACATAACCTGATGCTTTATTAATACACTCTGAGTATGAGATATTTTATAAATTTACAAAATAAAATTCTTAAAAATAATGCTTAAAAATTGATATTGTTTTTCAATTCAATATTGCAAATATTCAGAACTCAAATTGCGTTCAATACAATGCTAAGAAAAACGCTAAGGAACTAGATATTGTTACATTACTTTTAAAAATTTGTGTTAATCGAATTCAGAAATATCAACTGAATAATCCCTTATTGAAAATTTCTATTCCCTCCTCTTTTTAATTCGTTGTATTTGGTTTTCTCCCTTTCTTCATGAATAATTGTTTACCCTTTTCTTACAGTAGTCTTCCCTAGCTACCATGTAGATTACTTCTGATAGTTATTAATATTTTCAACATTTTTTTAAATAAAATAAATTATGAACAGTTACTTGACATTCCAATGTAATTGTATTGATTCGTAAACGAACCGCAACTATAGACTACACGTTAAAAGTCAGTTATTTTAAATCGAATTATATTTTCCTTGATACGAATAGTATTTCATTTTACAACTTCGAAATTTGTCCGAAAATGTTGACAAATTGCATGATAATCGAAAACCTATTTGCACACATTACCCTTTTTTATATTTAGTACTTTCTAGGTCTCATAATATGAAGTTTTGCTATAATAACCTTAAAAATCATAATGTTACGTTAATGCGCTTTATGAGTTTCATCAATATAGAACTCTAACGTTAAACATTATCTATTGTTACACCTATAAATGTAATGAATTACATCTTTATATTACTCTAACGTTCACCATGAAGTATTGTTAAGGAGATGCGCATTATGAGTTACTTCTTAATAGTAGTCTAACTTTAACAATGAAGTATTGTTACGGTAATGCGCTTTATGAGTTACACCTTTATAGTAGTTTAACGTTAACCATGAAGTGTTGTTAAGGCAATGCGCATTATGAGTTACTTCTTAATAGTAGTCTAACTTTAACAATGAAGTATTGTTACGGTAATGCGCTTTATGAGTTACATCTTTATAGTAGTCTAACGTTAACCATGAAGTGTTGTTAAGGCAATGCGCATTATGAGTTACTTCTTAATAGTAGTCTAACTTTAACCATGAAGTATTGTTAAGGCAATGAGCTTTATCAGTTACTTCTTAATAGTAGTCTAACGTTAACCATGAAGTTTTTTTAAGGCAATGCACTTTATGGGTTACTTCTTAATAGTAGTCTACGTTAACCATGAAGTATTGTTAAGGCAATGTGCTTTATCAGTTACTTCTTAATAGTAGTTTAACGTTAACCATGAAGTATTGTTAAGGCAATGCGCTTTATCAGTTACTTCTTAATATTAGTCTAACGTTAACCATGAAGTATTGTTAAGGCAATGCGCTTTATCAGTTACTTCTTAATATTACTCTAACGTTAACCATGAAGTGTTGTTACGGCTATGTGCTTTATGAGTTTCATTTAATAGTAGTCTAACATTGACAATTATGTATTGTTACGGCAATACGCTTGATGATTTACATTTAATAGTAGTCTAACATTGACTATTATGTATTGTTGTGGCAGTGCGCTTTATGAGTTACATTTAATAGTAATCTAACATTGACTATTATGTATTGTTACGGCAATGCCCTTTGTGAGTTACATTTAATAATAGTATAACATTGACTATTATGTATTGTTACGGCAATGCCCTTTGTGAGTTACATTTAATAGTAGTCTAACATTGACTATCATGTATTGTTACGGCAGTACGCTTTATGAGTTACATTTAATAGTAGTATAACATTGACTATTATGTATTGTTACGGCAATGCGCTTTATGAGTTACATTTAATAGTAGTATAACATTGACTATTATGTATTGTTACGGCAATGCCCTTTGTGAGTTTCATTTAATAGTAGTATAACATTGACTATTATGTATTGTTACGGCAATGCCCTTTGTGAGTTACATTTAATAGTAGTCTAACATTGACTATCATGTATTGTTACGGCAGTGCGCTTTATGAGTTACATTTAATAGTAGTATAACATTGACTATTATGTATTGCTACGGCGATGCGCTTTATGAGTTACATTTAATAGTAGTATAACATTGACTATTATGTATTGCTACGGCAGTGCGCTTTGTGAGTTACATTTAATAGTAGTCTAACATTGACTATTATGTATTGTTGCGGCAGTGCGCTTTATGAGTTACATTTAATAGTAGTCTAACATTGACTATTGTGTTTTGTTACGGCAATGCGCTTTATGAGTTACATTTAATAATAGTATAACATTGACTATTATTTATTGTTACGGCAGTGCGCTTTATGAGTTACATTTAATAGTAGTATAACATTGACTATTATGTATTGTTACGGCAGTGCGCTTTATGAGTTACATTTAATAGTAGTATAACATTGACTATTATGTATTGTTACGGCAGTGCGCTTTATGAGTTACATTTAATAGTAGTCTAACATTGACTATTGTGTTTTGTTACGGCAATGCGCTTTATGAGTTACATTTAATATTAGTATAACATTGACTATTATGTATTGTTACGGCAATGCGCTTTATGAGTTACATTTAATAGTTGTCTAACATTGACTATTATGTATTGTTACGACAATGCCCTTTATGAGTTACATCTTAATAGTAGTCTAACATTGACTATTAAGTATTGTTACGGCAATGCGCTTGATGATTTACATTTAATTGTAGTCTAACGTTGACTATTATGTATTGTTACGGCAATGCGCTTTATGACTTACATTTAATAGTAATCTAACGTTAATTAGCATGTATTAATGCGGCAATGCGCTTTATGAGTTACATCTTATCAGTGTTTTAACCTTAACCATAAAGTATTGTTATGATGATGCGCTTTATGAGTTACATTTAATTGTAGTCTGACGTTAAATGTTATGTATTAATACAGCAATGCGCTTTATGAGTTACATCTTATCAGTGTTTTAACGTTAACCATAAAGTATTGTTATGATGATGCGCTTTTTGAGTTACATTTAATAGTAGCCTGACGTTAACTGTTATCTATTAATACGGCAATGAGCTTTATGAGTTACATCTTTATAGTAGTTTACCGTTAACCATAAAGTATTGTTACAGGAATGTGCTTTATGAGTAACAGTTTAATATTAGTTTAACATTAACCATACATTCTTGTTACGATTTCTTTGATTTATGGAAGTAATTAATTATTTCTGAATTAAGAAATAAAGACAATATTTCTGTAAAAGTTTCTTTATATTACATAAGTACCGTGCTTCTAACATACATTATATATGTTAATACACACATAATCTATTACAATCTAAGCGTAAACACGCAAGGAAATGTTTGAGAACGCTATTGTAGGTCTAACGTATTTATAGATTCAGCCTAAACAATTTCCTTTCTCACGACGCACTCTATGGCCCTTGCATAATGATATTTAATTTACATTTGTCCAATCAAGAAGTATATAAGTTATTTTACAAAGTAATGCATTGGGATTTTTTAATATGTTTGAAATAAAATAATATTCTGAATTCCCAAATATAGAATAAATAGTAAAAACCAGACTTCTCAAGCGTAGATATGTTGTGTAGCTTTAAAAGAGTTGTATTTCTTTTAGAAGGAAAGGTTCTTACGCAATTTAGCCAATTGAATCTTGGGTTATATATTTCTTTTATATATTTGCGTACATGTATACATAAACAAGATGTATGACTTGCATTCTATTTAGGCTTTTCGCCAATTAGCTGTGCTGGCACACACAAAAACCTCCTCCCAGACACATCACACCATTATGGCATAATAACTTAAGTTCAAGTAGCCTAAATGGAGCAGATGGATGTGAGTAGCCGTAGAGTAGTTTCAGTACAATGTTGTAATTTTAGATAACACTAATATAACCTTATAATTTAAAAAATCCTCAATAAAGCTAATAACTATCGTTAACAATGTGTTTTTATTTAATTATTATCGTTTAATCATCAGTGTAAACAAAAGGTTATGAATACGGACATTCAAAAAAATATTGTACGAACCTTTCAATCAATGTAATTTGAAAATTTTATCAATAGCGTCAATCATAGTCAACTAATAAAATAGACATCAACACGAGAATTGAGTGTGTGTGTGTGTGTGTGTGTGTGTGTTTTGTGTGTGTGAGGGACTGTGTGTGTGTATGTGTATGTTTTGAGTGTGTGTGTGTGTGTGTGTGTGTGTGTGTGTGTGAGTGTGAGTGTGTGTGTGTGTGTGTGTGTGTGAGTGTGTGTGTGTGTGTGTGTGTGTGTGTGTGTGTGTGTGTGTGAGTGTGTGTGTGTGTGTGTGTGTGTGTGTGTGTGTGTGTGTGTGTGTGTGTGTGTGTGTGTGTGTGTGTGTGTGTGTGTGTGTGTGTGTGTGTGTGTGTGTGTGTGTGTGTGTGTGTGTGTGTGTGTGTGTGTGTGTGTGTGTGTGTGTGTGTGTGTGTGTGTGTGTGTGTGTGTGTGTGTGTGTGTGTGTGTGTGTGTGTGTGTGTGTGTGTGTGTGTGTGTGTGTGTGTGTGTGTGTGTGTGTGTGTGTGTGTGTGTGTGTGTGTGTGAAGCTAGAGAACTGCGATTGCGGTTATGAAGTCCTGGTAATCACACTTTTGTGGAATATAACGAGAATTAATTAAAAAGATTTAAATTTATTTAAATAAACGTGTAATACTATAAATATGTTTAAACCATTTCTTTTTATTTATCAGTTGTTTAACCTTTTCTATTTTTACAAAAGTAATCATAGTAATTGTTATCCCTAAACAGGTTACTTTACCGCAATTTATGTTTAAAAACCAATTAGAAATTAAAATCTGAGTTTTTACTTTCTTAGTAATTATAATATTACCCTTGTAATTAAAATGGTTTTCTTGTTGTATTGCAATATAAATTAAGATAGAAAATTACTAAACATGTAATCCTTGAAGCGTCTTACAAACCAAAACTGTTTACTCATATTGTATTTTTAACGCCATTAGCTCGCCCTTGTCATATCCCAAGAAGTGGCATCATGTCGCATTAATGCATTCAAAATACATTCTATTTTATAATAATTCTACAAACCACTCTAGTGTTGAACAGCGCTATTAGCGCACTCTATCTTTAGCGATGCTCTGCGGAAATCTTCGGACAGCTGGTCTGTCAATTGTGTAATTTACGCCACAGTTAGCTGGCGCTTCACCAAAATTGTCTCAGTTATTTCTGATCCTTAACCTCTCCCTAAGTTCGTCATTCTTTTATATTTTATTTTCATTTTAATTGCCTTGATTTTATCATAGGTAAAAAAAAACGCCTGCAAGAGAATGATTCTCCATCATAACAAAATACCCAACAGAAATTGAAGTTCAGTCTAGAGACTGAAGCAATAAGTTTGTGGGACAATGCAGGATATAAATATTAAAAAAATATTTATAAACTTTAAGGCCTTTGCTCTAATTGTAATAATAAGTGTAAAACTAAATAATTAGTAAAAAAAATATTTATAATAATAAACAATTGATCAATCAGAAAATAAAATTGAAATAATTAGCGTACAAATGTACTTTTAGTTGAATAGACAGGATTATTTACATAACAAAAATTAGTGTTGATTTGACAAGAAACATCATAGAAAGAATGTAACAAAAACGTAATAGTTAGCATATCAGAAGTTGAAGAAACCTATATTTGATACAAAACCAGTAATATAGAAAACCAATGTTTTAAAGTCAATTCCTACTGACCTCGACTAAGAAAATATTATTATAATTATTATAAATATGAAAATATGATTCCATCCACAACTTGTAAGTTTCACTATCACACAGAACTTTTTTCTTATAACTTCAGTAGAACTTAGGAAATATTAAGCTCTGGGAAAGTTAGCTCAGTGGTAAAAGTGCTGGTTTTTAAATATGTAGATCTACAGTTCAATTCCGATCGGGACATTAAATTTTTTAAATTTAAGTTATATATAAATATTTGAAAAAATAGTATTAACATAAATTGTGATCCACTATTGGTTTAAAAATATTTATTTTAAATTGATTAGGTGATTAAAAAATTATCATATTAACGATTAAAAATTTGTACAATATTTATATCAGGAGAGTGTGAGCTAATAGGTGTAAGCAGTTGAGGTGTGATGTTGAAAGAAAAGTGAATCTGATGATGGAATGGCACACCCTTAGCAAACGTTAAAAATTCTAAATAATAAGCTAATAAGGCTAGATAACATTTTGGGGATTATAATAAGTGAATGTCTGGAAATAATTATTATGGGTTAAATCGCAAGGAAAATATATGTCAAAATTAGAGTAATGATAAACCTGTTGAAGTGGTCAGAATATTCGAAGATCTAGAAAGTGCTGCAGGTATCAAGTTACTATGATTTAAAACGAAAATGTCAATGACAGAGTATGTTATTTTTTGTAACTCACTGACATCGATACTGATGAAATAAAGGGAAGTGGGTAATGTTTAGTATTTAGGTCATTTGGTACAAACAGGTTCTTAAATTGGAAACAATTTGATATTTTTAAGAACTGTGTAAAAATGAAAAATTCTGACATTGTTCAAGCGAAAAGTGTTTTAAAACTGTTTAATGAGTATCTGATGACATTTAAACTGGAAGGAAATGTGAATAAAAGTAGGGTTTGGGGAGAAGGTATTTTATTATTGAAACATTTGTTACTGAGATAATCCAGGAAGAAAAGGACAAAGACATTTTAAAACTGTGTTTCCTGGGATGAGCTATACTTCAGCGTTATAATTACATTCAACCTTAGGAAGTAATTACCTTTATTGACGCTTGTAAATTAAAGACACTTCATGACAAGACCAGTTGCAAGCAGTAATAAAGATCCAGAAGGTAATCAAAACTGCTACGAACAGAACACTGGTCTGTATTCATCCAGCTACCGAAAATCCTTAGACCTTATCAAAACCATTACCACCCATCTAGATTTTTTTTCAATTACGCAACTTTAGAGGCATCGCATTGGTTAACCGCAAGTGTAACTATTGGTGCGTGGTGTTTTTAAAGAGCATTGTCATGAAGACCACCAACGAATATAGTTACATTCACTGTTCTTGAAATTAAATATAAAGTTTAGACAAAAATCATTCTTACCAACTTAATAATAATGCGTAGTAATTTTTAATTCAAATTTATTTCATTACAAACTTTACAAAAATATGTTTTAGGCTAAACTAGTAATAATTGCAAAAACTGTAACTAAAATTGGCTTAACGTAAACGGTAAAACACTATTAATGTTAAGTACAAAAATAATTTGCAAAAATATAAAAAAATATGAATTTAAAAATTTTCAAACGAAAATCAGGCTTGCTTCTGCTTCCTTAAGAAAAGGTCTAGCTGGGGTTTTATTGGACAGAATTTACCTATCACTTCCTGATATAATAATAAATTATCGTACAATATGAAACTTACATTATGTCAAAAACGATAAAACGTTTTTGTCTTTCCCTTTAAAAATATTGATGTTTTTACTCGTAGGCTCTGTGTAGAATGATATTGAACATGATATGCTTTATGTAGGAAATAAAACATAGTTTCCGATAAGGAAAGTAAAATAAAATTGAAGGTTAAATACAACTAAATTTAACATACAATAGAGTATGCCATTTAATATGTCTTGGTTTTAACGAATTTCTCAGTCAACCAATACTTCAAAGCTGTTACGTTGTCTACACAAATGCCTACGTGTGCCTTTAATATTATTATAGTGGGATTATTCCTCTACTTAAATTAATGAACCTGGAATAGAAAAACATCAGTAAATAGATAAACGGATACTGTCTCAAAAGAGTAAAATGTGTAAAGGGGAACTACGTTCTTGAAGGTTGTTCCCTCAATGACACAACAGACTGCGTAAACCCAAAATGTTTTGTTTGTCAAATCTCCACATTTATCACTCGAAAATATTTTATAAACTAGAAACAAGTTACTTTAAGAGTCGCACAACATAAATAGTGGTAAATATTTGAAATAATCTCAACATAGCCTCAATAAATTTACTTACAAAATTATAAATGTAGAAAGTAAATGTCTCTTTATAAAACAGAGCACGTTTTTACACAACGTAAAATATAATAAGTTTACAACATACCGATAAAGTGTCTAGTTAGGATACATTTTATTATAGTTAAATAACAAGTTTGCTAAAATTAAATTTGAAAAATGTTGAACTTATTGTCATATGCGTAGTGCGACATTATTTCACGTACACTAATGTACAACCACACTCATCATTTTTTAATAAAACAGAGCAGTCTATTACACTCATCATTAGTACAGGCACTATCGAGTTAGTACAGGTTTCATATACAAAATCAAATTTGTCAACGTAGGTTAGTCATGTATGAGAAGTATATTGTTGTAAACCAAGGTCACTTATTTAATTTATACTATTATTATTTACTTTACGTGGTATATTTAATCAAATCTATTCTAATATAATAACCAGATCTATCGTCGGAGACAGTGGTTATCATTATTTTTAATATAGCATAGGTCAGTTGGTGAAGAATTACTTGATCCAAGAGTATGTTTAATAGTGAGCTTAGGTTTCCAATACGATAATTACGTAGAATTTAACTAATATTTATATTTTAAAATAGCATTTTTCTTGTTTTAATGTAATGTATTTTAAATACCATATGTAAAAAGGAAAAGCGAAGTTGATCCAGTATTTGTCGCGTTTTACTCAAATTTCTAAATGGTAAGAAACTTGAGTTAAATTTAGAAATTCAGTTTTTTTTATATAATGTTACTGATGAAATAAATAAATTGTACATATTGTTTTGACTGTGTTAGCTGAAGCTTGATTGAATATTGCCCTCTGACCTTGATTCCAGTTTAGCTTTCATTAGGACAAATAAGCAAATTACGTTCCTGTAGAAAAAAAAACATTTACGGTAAAAAACTTGAAACCATAAACTTAAAATCATTTTCATTCTTGATTTTTACTTTTTAACAATTAGGTAATCTTGAACTATTAAAATATTTTTTCATGTTAGTCGTTTGTTGGTTTTACTAATTTAATTCTAGAAAATATGACGGGCAGCTCATTCATGAGTTGAGTTTATTTATACCAATATATGGTTTGTATAACTAGAAGTGTATAACATTCTTATGATAAAAATTTAGTTTTCTTTTCTTGAATATTTAGTCAATAGGCCTTTAGAATGTGCAGTTGATAACATCAATATGTTTTACGTATAAATATTGTCCTTAACCAGATGTGGCTCGCATTGAAGACCCCGCACATCGTGTTGTTTCAACATGCAGTCACGATGTGGCCGTAAGCACGTAATACAGATCGTTCTTGCACCTGCATAGTCCATAGCCCTAGACTGTATGAGCAGCAGTGAAAGTAGGCGCATCGCCATTTTAATAACTGTGACGAATTTTTTACTTGAGCGTTACTTTATTCTGTGATGCTCAACAGAAAACTGTAAATTATTTAAAGCGGGATCTATTTGTTGTGCAACGTCTATATTACCTTATTAAAGTAAATACTTTTCGAAAGAAAAAAATCTCATCTCTCAAGGAGAAATGAAAATGTTAGTAATCCGAGAATGCGAATGTTCCGTTGTTACAGAAGAGAAAAGTAGTTGACGAAGAATTTTCTGGCTGCGAATCTAAGTTGTAGGTGCGAATGTAGTTCAGAAGAAATGTTCAGAGATAAAGACAAGGTACAAATTATTTTATGATTTCGAAACTCTGACAAAAGATAAGACCGCAAGAAAACTTTATATTTCTACTACTTAAGCATATTTGATAATTTTGTATTTAGATAATTCGTATATATGTTAGATATAGTAAATATTGTCAAATATTTGTTTTTGTTAATTATAAAAATTGCAATATATTACAAGGAACATCAGCTAAAATAACTGACAACTTAATAGTTCCCCAACAGTAGGACATTTTTACCAGAACAGTTTTTCAGTGACACAAAATGAAAGAAAGAGAAGGTAAGCGAAATCATGACAGAAAATAATTATGTCCGTGTTTCGCCACACATAAAATGAAGAAAAATTTAAAAAATTGACATTTTAGATTTCTATCGATAACAGTGGTTTTAAAACCTAAAACACCATAAAAGGTTGTGAACTCATATCTCGGATATCGAAAGACCGAATGCTTCTACAAATGTCTGTTGTGAACAGATGTTTGAAATGGTAGTAGGCCTACGTTGAAAACTCTCCGGGGTTTCCAGGATATAATTTTTAAAACCAGGAAAAAATTATGAATACATACCTAGCTAATTAAAACGGGCAGTGTTGGAAGTAAATTTAATTTAACGTGACCTAGCCTCTTGTACCACTTGTATTAAAACTACCTGTTAAAAAGTACACGAATGTAAATTAAACGTAAATTATTTATTTATGGCTTATTGAGTATTATGTATCGTCGCCAGTAACAGAATATTCTTGAAATTTATTTTCTATTCATATCAATACAAAATTCCAGAAATTAGTATTTTTAAATATGAATCAATAAAAGTAAAATTATTGGAAATTCAATGTGGGCTACGCAACTGAAACCTGTTTCCAAAAACTTACTAAAAAACAGAAATCCATATCACTGAAAAAAATTAGTCTGTTATTTAAAACTCTTGATGCAATAATCGTGGATTAGTTTTATTTTCTCTTTCCATTTGGCATATTGTATATCATATTGTAGGGAGGTATATTATATTCACAAGGTCTAGAATCCATTCTATTGCTATTGAATAGTTTTTATTTCTATAATTTGTTGTGAAGAGGATGGTCTTTCAATAGCAAAATAATAATAATATGTACAGCAATGAAATTAACTCCGTATATAAATCTTTATTATTACGGTGTCAATAGGAAGCGACTCTAGCATACAGCGGGCCATAAATCAAGATGTAACTACTGTTTAAGTAATTAAACATTTAAGTACCCATTGTACAATAAAAAGGTTTAGCCAGCTAACCGACCGTTAAGAGACCGCGCGACATTAATTAGAAAAGAATACGGTTAATCAAAGGGAGTTTTTAGTATGACCAAGTGCAATGTGACGCTTGTCTATGGACCTCATTTACATAATTACTATTCATTAAAAGGTTTATTTTGACTAATTTACATACAGAGTTTAGCTGGTTAGCAACGGGTAGTGTAAACTGCTAATTGCCCAGTACATTCATCTGGCATTAAACGTTATTTCAGAAGTGCTTGTATTATTTTGTACATTCACTGTAGGCCTACTTTAAATATTACAGCATTGGGAATATGACCAGGCTACTAACTTTTTAACTCATAAACTTGTTCAAATATTTGTACTAATTCAACATTCAGCTTTAGTTCGTCTCATTTCTTTGTCCAGAAGCATTAGCCTATAGGAATTGTTAAATTATTTTTATAAATGAAACGAGTCAATTTGTTCCTTGCATGATGGTTACACTTTATTATTTGGTATTAGTCATTAATCTTTGCTATATTTATTTTTTAATTTTTTTTTATGACACGTATCTAATTGCTTATTATTATTTCACTATATTAACAAGGAATTCATTGTCCACCAGATGTAAATTTATATTATTCGGAATATATATATATATATATATATATATATATATATATATATATATATATATATATATATATACATACATATACATCTAATCTGAAGTATATTGTTTACTATAATTTATAAATAAATAACAAATATTTTCTAAAAGTTTGATTATATAGGGTAATATTTTTATACATTTTCCTATACAATTGTAGGCTGTATACTATACAATAGATATAAAGAAGTCCATCGAAGGCATTTCGTACCTCTAAGAACAAAAAATAATTAGGACTAAGTTTTAAAATATCTTTCCAACGAATAATATAATTTTAATTGTTTTTAATAGTAGCGGTATAAAATGAATTTCTTTTCAAAAATAATTAGTAAATCTAACCATATTTGGATTGAATCTTAATTTCATTTATTCGTTTAGCTTGTATCTATGTTTACTTATTGTTATTAATACTATTATTGGCATAAAAATAATTCATTATAATTACTATACATATTTAGATAATAGATCTCTTTATCTAAGATTATAGTTATTTCTCTAGAATGTACGGACTTCAGATTTCTGAGAGGGTTGTTTTCTCATTAAATTGTTAATTTTAAAAAAACTTTAATAAAAGTTTCAATTATTTTTATTTGCATTATTGAAAGCTCATAATGAGTTTCAACAATTTGCGTTTAAGTTTTTCTTTTGTGTTATGTTTAAGAGATATTTACAAATTTCAACAGTACATGAGAAAAGTTATTTAAATGTTTATTTTTTAAATATTTCATAAGCCTTACCATTGCCTCGCTAAATCAACTCAGCGTAGTATTAATGAAACTGAACGTGTCGAAGAAGTGCGGAATTTCTGTGCTGTTTCGTAATGGTTTTTTACTTTTACTGTAATATTTACGACCAGGGTATAGCCTAGAACGTATGACCTTGAGTGCAAACATCCAATAATAACAAAGTACCGGTAGCGCAGCACTTGCAACCTTCACAGGTCGTGCAAGACGCTCGACAACTTTTCTCTTTTTAATACCACCCCCTGTAATTACAAGCCTATTACGGTGATCAGCAGGATTTAAATAGTTCCTCGACTTTACACTTCGCCCCAACGTTCCAACACAAGACATGAGTTCTAGCATGAAGCTAAAATAATAAAACGAAAGCAAGAACTATTTTGCGTGCTCTACTGAATGTGATACTGTTAAAAACTACGAGAACTGAGTTTGCTACTCATAAATCAATAGAAAGAACGGATTCCGTTGTGTAACAGACGACCAACTTGTTTAGGCCTGCGATTTGTGAAGGAGGTTTAATATGAGTATTACTAAGAACAAAAAAAATACAAAACTTCGATAGATCTATTCCTTCGTAATTTAAAATTGGTTTTTTTCGTATGAACATAAATGTTTAAAAACTTACGTATGCAATTTTAAAATCTGTCTCATATCCTGGTAAACAATATCACTTCACTTGTTCGCAGTTTGAAATGCACAACTTTAAATCAATTCACTTCTAAAGTGTCTCAGTTATGTAAGCCTTCGTCCATAGGGAAATTATTTTACATAAATTTTAAAAAATCTATAGCACAAATATTTCAATTATGACTAAGATATTTAAAAGGAAACTTGGTTTGTAAATTTATAGATATGACTAGGTATTTTTATAACCTTTTGTATCTATGCAATACAAGAAGGTGCAACCTTGAGAGGTGGGCTACACGTTGCCTGAAACTTTCTAGAGGAGGTTGGCGTCTTCCTTTTCACTAGAGAGTAGGCCTGATTTGATTGATTTCAATGAAACAATATTGTCAAAGTTTATACGAAATTAACACGTAACTATCTCATTTTCTTAATGTGGGTATTATCGTTTAGTAGGTTATTTATTACTTTAAAATGAGCTGTGTAAAAACGTTTGTCAATAAAAGATTTTTTGAAATAAAGAAATAAAAGGATTTTAGAAGTTCAAACAGAGCGTGCTTTATTAATTAAACATTACTTTTGAACTTTAATGATGTTGTTTATTACCTTGTCCAATTTAAAAATCATTCGCGTTTCGGATAGTCATTTAAATCAACTTTTTTTGTTTACAAATGTTATTTAATTTCATCCTTTCATGTTTTAAAACAAACACAATGTTAAATAAATAACGAGTGAAAATAATTTTCCCATCAATATTTCCAATCATTTAACCTATTTTTAAAAACATGTTACCAAAGGAACGTGTTAAGCATCCAACATTTACCGAAAGGAAGCAATGAGCGTGAAGAATACAAATAAATGGTTCCTACCGTGTTTGACATAATGGTCCTTATTATCATTAATTTGTACTGATCACTCAACCCTTCTTGTCTAAGGGATGGCCTCCCCACTCCAAACGCCAGGTGTGACCAGGGCCTATTGTTTCCAGCCTGTGACCTTTACGATCGCGGAGGGAAAGGGGCCCATTCAGTTCGAAAGGCGTTAAAATTTACAACAATCGTTTCTAATGTTTTCGAAATGAAATGGTACGTTACAAATTTGAGACGCGTATGTCGACGATATCCTTCCTTCCGAAAACGACACCCGAACTTCTGTAAACTTCTGTAGCTTAATTTCTACAATAATTAATATACTGTTCGACAATGGATATTGCGTCCTTTAAGAATATATAAGAGAGTTTAAACATATGATTTTCTAAGAAGAAATGAAGTAGTTTGGTGAAATTACGAGGTGGGTGTAGGTTTGTTGGATACGAACACTTTTACTTACTTATCGATATAATTTGGCTAAAATCACTACTTAGGCTACTGATACATTTCAGCAGATGCGTTCCGCTCACGGAGCTTTATAAAATGTTGCGAATTAAGGACAAAATGAATATTTTGTCTTTTCAACTTATCTGCCAGATCACTTAATAGTTTATTAACAATACTACACTACCAATGTTAACTATTAGAAAACAGATGGGTAATGTAAACTATTTTCTATCTTAATTAGAAACGTTTCTTGTTTAGGCACTATAGTTTTTCTCCTTGTATTTGTATTTCTTCTAAAAGTTAACTTGGCTATATATTTACAAAAACTAACGGAATAGACGTTTATATTACAAAATAAATAGTATTGCTTCTTAAAAAAAACTAATTAATTTATAATCGAGTTCGTTTGACTTCATTTTTTAAAATTAGAGGGAAAATAAGCGTTTTTATATAAAGACAAATTAATAAATTAAGAAGTTGCATTAAGCTCATGAAGTTCAATAAGATCGTAAAAATGTGCCTCAGTTCCTCTTTCTTTCCCATTTGTAACTTTGCTAATATACGGAGTATTTGTTACAAGATTTTCGTTGATAGGATTTTTCAAAAGTCGTCATGGTCTAATTAGAGTTGCAGTCAGAGGTTTTTTATTCGGCTACAATCCTCCCAAAACCTCTGAAATAAAATATGAGTAAAAGAAATCTAAAAACCAAAAACACTATATAGGACTAATCAGTTATTCATGTTAGTTGTTAATTTTAGGCGTAATATTTATGAAGTAGGCCATATATATATATATATATATATATATATATATATATATATATATATATATATATATATATATATATATATATGTATATATAGTTGTTAATTTTAGGCGTAATATTTATGAAGTAGGCCATATATATATATATATTAAATTGGTTTTATTAAACTAAATGAATTTTTTCTTTTTTCCTTGGTTCTAAAAGCATTTTTTGTTTATAAGTTATAATTACATCCCCTCCCAAAACAGTTTCCTGTCTTCGACACTGGATCTAGTCGTTAATCGCCTTCAATTTTGTGTTGTAAATAAGTGTATCGCATTATAATTGTTATAATTTTACGTTGTGATTATAATCTACATTTATGTTTAACCAGATATTGACGACTGTAAAATGAAATTCAAGTTAACACTGGTTAGGATATATGCCTGAGTTACGCCTTCTAGAATATTTTTTTTTCTACATCAGCAACGGATTCTGTTTAAACAAAAATATACTGCAGGCATAAAATTCAATTTATTGTGGACTTTCCTTTTGAATCTTAAATCAGAAACCGAAAACATTAAACAATAAACACAAAGATTAAAACAGGTTGAAACTCAAATTAGCTTAACTATATAAATTAGCTTAACTTATATAATCGAAGTTCTGTGAATTTTAAGACTCTTTCATTTTTATTAATCAAAAGTTGTGATTTTCAAATAAAATATAATTTCCTCCATTCACATACGACTATTAAATGTATCTAAAAGTTTGTATTTATTTGGCTTTAAATTGACTCAAAACGTTTTAATGAAACAAACGTAAACTAATTATTCAAACGAACTAAATCATTCACATTTAAAATGTATAAAATTGTAACTATAATTCAAATTTATTTTCCTATAATATGTTACTTTGCAACATATTGGGCATATATATTTGACATTTGTCACTATATTAAAGTTTTACTTTATTGAAGACACTTTCTAAGAACGCATAGCATGATCCAAAATGTTTTGTCACAGTATGTTTTCCATATATTTACTAAAACTATTAGTTCGGCAGGTAGTTAATTAGCCGTTAATAAAGTAGTTTTCTAACAAAATCGTGTTTAATAAAATCGGCAATTCGTTAATAAATCTTTCGACGACTGTCATGGACAATAAAATCTACGAGAGAACTTGTTTTATTAATTTTCAAGGACATCTATAAATCTCAAACCAAAACAAGCGAACCACGTCAATTTATAGGAATTATTAAAATTATATTAATAATTAACAGCCACCGTTGATAGAAAAGTGGGATACGCAGATAATATAACCTAAAATTAGGTATTAACTCTGTAATAACTATTATTCACTAATTATTTTATTTTGGTGTCAATCATAATTGTTTCTATTAGAAATAAATGTACCGATCATGTGTTAAAATATTGTTCACTGTCTCATGACAATATAAAGGCTAACTGCATCCTACCCCATAGAAGAGAGCGTAATAAATTTTCATCAGTTTGGTTATTTCTAGGCAGTAGGATTTTCAAAATCAGCCTAAAAATAAGCGTTTGAGCTTCATGTATCTACTATCGAGGAATTGCA
This sequence comes from Prosapia bicincta, assembly GCA_036971475.1. Taxonomy (NCBI): domain Eukaryota; kingdom Metazoa; phylum Arthropoda; class Insecta; order Hemiptera; family Cercopidae; genus Prosapia; species Prosapia bicincta. Next base: position 198,758,716 of record JBAIZL010000004.1, read on the forward strand.
AATCAACAACTGGTCGGTTTCAAATATGTTTAGGGTGTATGCAATAACGTTTGGAATAGTTTCACGCAGTGATTTTGAAAAGCAGTGAGTCCTTGAAATGGACAAACATAGAAACATTGTTTAGATTTAGAACAGTTTGAGAAGGGTGGGACGGTATTAAGGACAAATGTTTCGGTAGAAACTTGACCATTTGCAGACCGTTACAAACATTACATTGCCTCATATAAACATTAAATTTACTCACAGATGTAAACGTTTCCTAATTGCATTTCGAACCAGATAAAATTTCAAACAGTCCGAAATTAGGATTAAAATTAGTATTCGTTCACCTCTTACACGTCTTCGCCTCCTACAGTATTCTTTCGATGTTAAATTCGAAATGGTTAACTGATATTATGTTTCCACAGTCAAAAAACTCAATTTATCTGTTTAAAATGTAATCAGTAATTTTTTGAAAGGTTTTGATATAGTAGGCTAATCTATAAAATTACCGTCATATTAGAATTTCCTTTATCTTGTTTAGGCCTATATTTTGACAATTTTCAGTTCTGTTTATAAAATATCTGTTTACTTTTTTCATAATGGTTAAAATCCCTAAAATATTTATTGTTCCATATAAAATATCTATCCTGCAGAGTTTCCCACCAGAAGTCTATTGTTTGCGGCATTCAGTTTACGATGGTCGATCACAGATGATGTTTTAGGTCCATTATGGTTACTTAGTGGATTTTATTGTTCGCAAGTGGCTTGATAAGAACCTGGAATGCATTTTAAACACATTTCTTACAATACCTAATTATTCAGATTAACTCAATGACGGGTTTGGTTTCCAGCTGTCGCTATAGCATCAAATCCGGGTAAACAAATCGATTCTATCTATAAAATTCCACGAGAGTGATCAGGGGAGGGTTGTTGATAGACGAACACCAGAGTGACGCATACCTGAGATTTTCGTGTAGAGGAGATAAGGTATAAAGTAACAAAAGTCTATAGCGTAAACTTGTAAAATATAATAAACAAAGATGACATCCAATGAATAATCCGAAATTTAAAAAAAAAACAAAAATAATTATTATAAAGATATATTTAACACTTAATAGTATCGCTTGAATTCTATTAAAAGCACCAAAGAGATAATGTTTTCAAGAGCACTGATGTAGCTTAGATAAAACCAAAAAACAAAATAGTGAAGAATTTACACGTTACACTTAGGAGCTCATGAACCATTGTTTTGAAGCGCAACATGTAAGTAAAAATGGATATAAAGAGAAAGCTAACTCTTACTATGAGATTCTTTAGTTGTTATATTTTCAAATTTCCATTTCGAACTATTCTGTCAGTCATAAAATTTTACATATTACTACAGATTATTTATCATGGTACGTTTCTGTGAACAAATGTTATAATTAAATAATTTGTTTTCTTCTATTCATTTATTCAACATTTCTTATTCAAACAATATCTAGTAACTGACTCGCTTTATGCGACCGGTTTGCGGAGTTACATGCAATCATTCCATTTTCATGCGTAAACACACACCTACACACACTCTCTCTCTCTCACACACACACACTCACACACAAACACCACACACACACAAACACCACACACACACACAAACACACATACACACGCACTCACTCACTCACACACGCACGCTCTCATACATACGCACGTAAGGAAAATTAGCTTCATTTTAAAAATAATTTTAGGCCTTTCTCGTTTCAAATAATACAAGATATAATATATATCTTTTAAAGATTATATATCGGTTGAAATGTATCGCTTGCTAAATTATTGTGGATAATTATTCGTTATTATTTTTTTAAATAAAAGATTGAACCAATTTAATCTACAACATTAAAAATGTCAAACTTTACAAAAATAGTCACAAAACAAATGAGCGACATAACTTTTACTAAAACGCTATGCCTAAAACATCTTTTAAACTTACACAATATAAGCTTTATATATATAATATATATATATCGCAATATGTATTCTTATGAATTAATAAAGAACTAAGTCAAAATACAAATACAAGAATTATAATTGAATTTACAATTCAAAGCTTTTCGTTGGCTAACAGTACCAACATCATCAGGAATATTAAACAATTAAAATTAACATATGTGCAAATTAGATCAAATAAATAGTTATGCCAAATCGATTACAATGTTGTTAAACTTTTATTTTGCTGCCCTAACATTACAAAAACTGAATATAGTATCAAATTTAGATTTTACTTGTATTTAATACTAGTACCACACACATTAATACCAAGTTGATAAATGAACAAATACAAGTAAACTCTAAATTTGATACTATATTCAGTGTTTGTAATGTTAGGGCAGCAAAATAAAAGTTTAACAACATTGTAATCGATTTGGCATAACTATTTATTTGATCTAATTTGCACATATGTTAATTTTAATTGTTTAATATTCCTGATGATGTTAGTACTGTTAGCCAACGAAAAGCTTTGAATTGTAAATTCAATTATAATTCTTGTATTTGTATTTTGACTTAGTTCTTTATATATATATACGTTTTCACAGCTCGGCAATAATTAATTGTAATTTTATTTAAATGGCCTACCTAAATTTTGTGTTATCAAATATTTTAAGGTACTTGTAGTCCAACACAGCTATTATAGCCTTCATTTTTAACATTTTTGAAATATATTTTTAAACCAGTAAAAATTATTAATAACAAATTACTTACTTATAAACGTCTATTACAATTTTTACTTAGCTACATGGTCATTTTCGTAATGGCTGATATAGACCTAAGAGGGAAGCGTACACTAAAGTAATACTGTATAACGTGGTAGTAACTTTAAACAATACTTGTAGTTTATATACTTCCTTTAGCGTTGCGTTCAAGTAATCGATTTATTTAATAAAAACAGTTTAAGCAAACATAATATAAAAAAGTCAGCTTGTTTTTTTTCGTGTTAAAATTATAATTTTCGAAATAAGATTGGTGATGAAATATTATTCCTGTGTGTTATATTTAAAATATTTTATTCTTGGTTATTACAGTCTCCTAATTTGACCGACAACAACAATTTGTTATCAATATCAGTTTTAATCAATTGTTTTCAAAATTTTATTCATTAAAATGTTTACTGTGGTGTTAAAATGTAGTGCTTATTCATTCGTATTTTGTCAATGTTTCACTCTGGTATAAAATTGAACATTCTAAAATGTATAAAACTAGATCTGTATATTACTTGTATATAAATTGTAGATCTCGGATAGTAAAATGTCCTCCCAGTTTAAGCGATAGTTTAAAAAACAAGTTGTTACAGTGTTCCAACTCAGGGAGGTAAATGACTGTTATTGTTGTTGAACAAAAGTAAAATGTCCTCCCAGTTTAAGCGATAGTTTAAGAAACAAGTTGTTACAGTGTTCCAACTCAGGGAGGTAAATGACTGTTATTGTTGTTGAACAAAAGTAAAATGTCCTCCCAGTTTAAGCGATAGTTTAAGAAACAAGTTGTTACAGTGTTCCAACTCAGGGAGGTAAATGACTGTTATTGTTGTTGAACAAAAGTAAAATGTCCTCCCAGTTTAAGCGATAGTTTAAGAAACAAGTTGTTACAGTGTTCCAACTCAGGGAGGTAAATGACTGTTATTATTGTTGAACAAAAGTAAAATGTCCTCCCAGTTTAAGCGATAGTTTAAGAAACAAGTTGTTACAGTGTTCCAACTCAGGGAGGTAAATGACTGTTATTGTTGTTGAACAAAAGTAAAATGCAAGTTCTCGTGGATTAAAAATAATATTGTTGTAAAGAAAAAGTACCCCTTTTATTAAAACGAAATTAAAATTGTGTATTGTCATAGAAATATGTACTGTTTTTATACCCTTAAAAAAACTTAAGGGATGCAGGATAGAGTCATCTTACTTGTGCCTCAAGTTATTTAATGATTATAACTTGACCAGCACTAGGCTTTAACCGTCCTCTAATACTGTAGGTATAACAATAAGCCCTATTTGTAGGCTATATAAAATCTACACTCTCACGTCTTGATAATAATAAAAGACAGTTGATATACGAGTCAATAACATTTATTTTTTAAAATAACGGCGACGTTTCGACAGCTAGTTTGCCATCTTCGTCAGACCAATAACATTGCGTGTAGTATAATTAATACACTCCAGTTATTATTGGCCTGATGAAGATGTCAAACTAGTAAACGAAACGCTGCCGTTATTTTGAAATTAATGTTATTGACTGACATAACAACCGACTTTTATTAATATAACAATAAGAAACCATATGTAGAGCTGCACTGACGGCTGAAAAGACATAAAAATTCCTTAGCCCTACCAGTATCGAATTCAAAACGTTTACGTTAGTAATTAGTAAGTGTTCTAGCCTCTAGACCAGGCATCCTCACTACGTGGCCCACGGGCCTCATGCGGCCCTGAGAACGGTATTTTGCGGCCCTCAGCCGTAAATTCAATTTCTTCCCAACCTGTTAACATAGATGCCATATTAGAGAGTTGTGAAAGATTTCGCGCATTGGCTTCAAAGTATTAACAAATTCAGGTATTCCTTGCCTTAAGTAAAATACATTTTTATACTTTTTTATATGTAAAACAGTTAATTTAATTTAGTGATGTGATAAACTTATACTATAATCCTGCCGTTTGTAAGTTATTTAATGCCACTTGTACTTGCGGCCCTGAGGGAAACTTAATGCAAACTATTTAGCTCTCTAAGAAATCCTAGTGAAGATCCCTTCTCCAAACTAATCAGGGGGCTGTTTATGTTGAAAGTAAAATCGTTTGTTTCTTGGTACAATAAATCATACGTTCACATTTAATCAAATTTGTGATAGTTTTACTCTTAAAAGCAAACATTTACCTCATAGTTTACAAATATTTTACAACTCATTAAACTTTTTGTTTCCTCTTTGTCAATATAAAACAATAAAAATTAATTAGCTGTGGCGATCGAGTTCATTCCGTAACACCCCCTACACAAACGGCAGCTCAGTGGCATAGCGTCACGGAATGATGTATGGACAAGTGCACGGGTGTAATGAGCAACGCGAAGTCGATGTTTAGGGTCGCCGAGATAGTTGAATATATTCCGGCAAGTTGGGCTGATCACAGTCCCTTCTCTGATTTATTGTCTATGCTTTGCAGCTCCCACCTCTTTAAACCAAGTTTACGTTGGGAGAGGTTAGGTCTGGTTTAATCGACCGAAGTATTTTCTAAGTGGGTTATTGATTAATAATTTTCTGTAGTGTAATTTCATGCTCTTTACACGTCTTTTCAAATGTATAAAGTTTTCCAAATTGATTTACAAATCATGTGTAAAAGTCACCAAATTTTTTAACATTTTTAAAAAAATTTTTAACTTATTCATTTATGTGTAATAAATTTCTTGTTTTGTTTTTCAAACTTTTTTTATCACAAACGCCCACGTTATTTTAGTTTGAATATTATAAAACCATAGAACTTAGACATCAGGAGTCCTTTAAACGCTTCTAAACATACACATAAGCCTAAATCTAAACACAATATGTTTAGAAAAAAATTATTTGGTTTGTTCTAGGCATAGTTAAAGTGTTGCTGAAATATATTTCATGTTTTGCTTGCTAACAGAAAAGTGTTTCACTGAGCTTTTCCAGTTACAGATTTTCTTTAATTTTCTGTTTCTGTAAACTTCATGTTGTTTTCTTTTAGTCTTATTTTTAAAAAAAAACCTTTATTTAGAGATTATTGTGTTACAACATTGCAAAGAAACCTAGGAACGCCTAAACCTCTAACCATTTACAATATGAACTATTAGTTTTAAATCACTATTGTAATGATTTGTATAAAAAGCAAAAATGACAGTCTTGTAGTAAGTAAACAAAATGTAGAAACAGGTAACTCAAAAAATAATAATAATAGTAAAAACAATAGGCCTATAGTTTTAAAATAATGAATCCTTTTGTAAATAAAACTAAATTACAAATACAAAAATAAGCCAATGGCCTACATCCTCGTGAAGCAACGACTTCTTGTAATAAATTGCCTCTTACCTCATAAAGTGGAAATGTCAGAAGTGATATTTCTCTGAGTTTAAAAACAAACAATGGAGATATTAAATCAATCATTTCGATAAGCTTTCTTGAATTTTCTTCTCCGAGGTAAGCTATTTCTACTATAACCAGTACCACTACTTAATCGGTTATACAAAACGTTTTGCCTTAAAATGGATATTTTAGTAATGAGATATTTTAGTGACTTCGATTGTCTGCTTTTACATTTATAAATACATTATTTTATTATTTTTAGAAATTTCTTTATGAAAAAATATATTTATTGGCTGGAATTTTAAGCATGTAAAGTAGACTTGACACTTTTAAGAATAATTTGAATTCTAAATCATACAAACAATGTCTATAAGAAGGCATAGGCTGACACAAGACTGTAAAAGTATCTTTGCTTAAAATAAAAATGTAACAAATCAAAATGAAAAGAAGATAAATGATAAAACTGACACAAGAAGAAAATTATATTTTTAATTCTCTAAATAATGGTTCATTTCTAGGTTGATTTATATTAAACTAGGATACTTGAATTTTTTCAATTTGTGAGCTATTTTTCAAAATAGTTTGTGGCCTGTTTTTTTAGGGGCCCAAAAATTTCAAAAGACAGGATACGAAATAGCATACAAAACTAATTTACAATTTACACAACAAAATACAACACGACACCAACAACAAAGATAAACTACTAGCACCAGGCGTATACAAATTAAACTGCAACAAGTGCAACAAATTCTACATTGGGCGAACAGGTCGCAGCTTCATACTAAGAGTCGAGGATCACAAACAGAACACCAACTCAGCATTTTACAATCACATAAAAGAAACAGGACACAAATACACAGACATTTACCATAACCTAGAAATATTACACAACAAAAAAAGACCGCATCTCAACACACTAGAACAATATGAAATTTACAAACACACAAAAACACAAAGTACAAACATATTAAACGAACAAACCCAATACAAATCACACGAAATCTTTGATACTATCGAAAACATTTCTTTGAATCGTCACCGCTTAATCTAACAACTCCAAGCAGAAGACACTCATGAAGATCGCATAGTTATTGACAACGTTCTGTCTCGGTAAGAATATTATTCGTTTTAAAATGAAATTATTTTTAAAAAAATTAAAAGTGTAACAAAATTTTGTAAAAACGTTATAGATATATCTCTTACGATGTATGATATTTTAGGATCAAGAATGGAATAAAAATTTCCCATCAAAAATTTAATGGCGCAACTTGTGTTATGTAGTCATTATCTTGGTCCACCTGAACACGCCTTATGTATTTAATAAAAGAAGTACAAAAGGTTTTGAATAACAATAAAGTCTCCCGCCCTGATTAACAAAATAAGGTTTACTTAGTCCAGTAGTAAAAATTATTTTTTGCAATGGAGACATTTTAATCAAGAATATATATTTTGACTACAAAATCTAGACAATACTAAAAGTGGTTTAAAGGTTTTTATAACCAGTCACGTTCGTTATAATTCTCTTGAAGACTCTGTTTTAAATAGAAACTCGCTGTTGCAGAAATTTTTGGCCAAAATAAAATACTAATACACGAATTTAGTAGTGGTTTGGAAAATGATTATTAAATTCTTTTACTATAGAAATAAAGGCTTATCCACATTACTGACAATGTGAGAGACGGCTTTTCAAATACATAGTGATCAAATTAAGTCGGAACAAGACGCTTGACAGAACGTTTGACCAAATTTGCAAAGAAAGTGTAGAGAACAAAGTAAAATAAAAAGGTTCAAACAGGCAATACGTGGAATTGATGATCAATAAAAAGGTTAAAAAGCAAGGAAGAAAAAATAAATTGAGACAAAAAACAAATAGGGTGTTAGTTGGGTAAGCTAAAGAACAAACGAGCTTCTTTCTTTACCTTGCAAACAAAGCTTTGGCAAGACGGCTGCATGACGGGGACTTAGAGCTTGACTCTGAAAACGGACAGTTAACACTTATACTTGTCAATAAGTTGGATATCAAAGGAAGATAATTTGTATAATAGAAAGTATTAGAATAGAAGAAACTATAATGCCGGTATTTTATAAAGACTTGAAGCACATTGAAATAATGTTAATGTCCAAAGTGAGCAGAACAACAAGAAAATAGCCCTAAAATATTCATGAAGAAATTATAAAATGATACGGAGTTTACTTTTCGAAAAAATGTTTTTAGGAATACCAGGCATAAATAAATTAGAGAGTAGAACTTATGACGAGTTTCAGAAACAACTGAATTACACCTTTATTAACAATACTTCGGGCTTTTCAAACCAAAATGTAACATTATCGTTACAAATATATACATTTCTAAATGCATTTGTATATAAATTTGTAAATTTACATTTCAATTTATAGTGAATAAATTAATTTTATTGTGGTTAATGGGATTTTATTTATTGCATTTAGTTAGGTTTATTCAAGGTTTGAAAATGATTTTCTATTTGCTTGTGAGTTTTTTGTGAAAATTTTGTAACTTGATTTCTTCACAACTTGTTAGTCATCTTTAATATATACATACTAAAAGTCGTTTTATTGTTATGCTATGGATTTTCTATCAACCACATGCCTCTATTTTAAAATTAAGCTCTTAAGTGGTAAGAAAACCATATTATTTAAGTGAATTATTTGTTTTCACTAGGGATGGGCCGATTCCGATTCTCGATTCCAGGAATCGTCGATTCTAGGTGGTATCGAGGAATCGTCGATACTCGATTCTTCATCATAAAAGTGTCGATTCCGATTCCTATTTTGTTAACTATTAAAATATGCGTGTGGAGTAATTTATTACCAAACAAAATTTATTACAAAAATTTATTATATTTGTGTGGAAAAATAATTAATTACCAACTATGCCTTATTTATATATTAGTTGATTTGAATGAATTAAATGATTAAAGTAAACGAAAATATTATTATTTATGAAGCAACAGCAATCAAGATCGTAACCATTTCTGGTCGTTTGACATCGTTCGTCTCTCTCTCTCTCTCTCTCTCTCTCTCTCTCTCTCTCTCTCTCTCACTAAATGTCAGAACAAAACACAAAAAAGTACAGTAAAAACTCGATTAACCGTCACCGTCGAAACCGTGGCCATGACAGTTGAGCGAGTAGACGGATAACAGAAACACTGTATTATTCCTCCGAAACTTAACTAGACAGATATCACTCTCATTGTTGAAGGTTTTGTGTAGCCTATTAGACCTACATTAAAACAGAACTTTTAAAAGGTTTTGCCATATGACCAAGATTTTAACTAAATTAATGATTAGAGAACTTAGCGTGTAAGCTAATATAACTTGAAAGAATCGAGAATCGAGAATCGACTAAAGAATCGAGAATCGAAAGGAAAATTTTAGAATCGGAATCGGAATCGAACATTTTAGGAATCGGCCCATCCCTAGTTTTCACATATCATAAAATATTTCTTTTACATCAGTTTTAAATTGACAGAAAAATATGTATAAATATTAAAGCTAGTCTTCACTCAATTGTTTTTTTCTCTAACATAGAATCACATAAAACCAATATGAAAGCAAAATCTTCCTTAAACTTAAAAGTTCGGTTGTGTATTATATTGACATATGCATAATATTTTTGTATTATTCAATAAAAAAATGTATTTATATTATGTCTTTAACTTCCCAACTAATACAGTTTCTAACATGGAAATATCTTACTTCTATTTTAGGGTATTTATTTTTTAGCGTTACAAATATAGGGATTTGTTTCACCGCCGCATTCGGTATCGACACTTGTCCCGGCCATCTTTTCGCCATCTGTGTCTAACGGCACCCTCTTTCACAGGAAATACATTCTCTGGTTTTCTTCTCAAAATGCCCCCTGTCAACGAGAACAGCTACTTCCAAATTTATGTAAGGGTCATCCGGTTGACCTTTTCGGAACTCTATTGCGGCCTTTGTTTTATTTGGTCAGTTTTTCTGTGCTCCAAGCTAAATATTTTTAAACTTAATTCTCCGAAACAAAATCATTTAAAAGAATTTAAAAAATTCCCACTATTGAAGCTTTCTTGAAATTAGTAAACAGAATAGGCACCACTCTTAAAGGATACTTAGTATTTTTTGTTAGAGAGAGATTCAAGTCTATTCATATTTTAGTTTCCCATACATCTCGTATTTGTTTTTCTCAATTTTGCCCTTCCAAAATAAAATTTCCAACAATTTTTAAACGCATTGATACAAAGAGGCCTACTTATGGAAATTTAGTTAGAATGCATAATGTGCTAAAAAACCCTAAAATATTTTAATAATATATTAAATATAAATCCAGATACGAGTAACAATATATAAGTATAATATATATATATATATATATATATATATATATATATATATATATATATATATATATATATATATATCAATATAAAATAGGTTTTCTTGTTTAATAATTTAGAACAACATAGGTTATTCAAATACATAGGTTATTTATATACAAATTAATAAATATTCTAAATATTAATAAATAAATAAATATATATATATATATATATATATATATAATATTGGGGACATAAAAATAAGTAGAAAATAACTCCGAATTCACCTTTTGCTCCGAAAGAGTTTGTCAATTTTAATATTTATTACTGTAATAACTTATACAATTATATTGTTATTGCAGACGTAAAAGTCAAGTGTGATCAACAAAAGCCTACATAAAGCAGTTGACTCATGCTTGTGTGATAAAACTATTACGAATGAGGAAAAAGGGATTTATAAAACTTTGATAGAGACCACAATGACATTTATGTCCGAAACATAGAATAAAGAGCATAAAATCAGGAGAGTAAGCAAATGACAAATTGTGCAAAAACGGAGTACTGTAGTAGGTGGTGCATAACACAAGCTCATAGAGTTAGAAGGAAGAAATTAGGAGAGTAAAAATACTACCATAACTTGATGTAAACATTGCTTTTTTAAAACTATTAAGTGGAATTGACATGTAGGAAGGCATAATAAAGAGATGTAGAATATATCATAAGGAAAGGAACCTTATCTTGACACCCTTAAAAGGTCAAAGGTGACGATCTTGAAAAGAGGAAGAGGAGGATCATATAAAAAAAAATGTTTGAAGGAAGAAGTTTAGATCATGTGAAAATTGTGGTTGAGGGAAAAAACGAGGTAAATGTAGAAAGCATTATTATATAGCTAAACAAATCTTAGGTGAATGTTTATGTATTTTGAAATATTAATGAAGTATTTTATCCAAATGTCTAAAAATTAGGCCTTATGTTTATTAATATGTTAGCGACATAGACCTGTGAGAATAACATAGGCAGTAAACATGTAAAATAACTCAACTCTGACAAATATATTATTTAAAAATGACCTTATTACCATACAAGTTTCAACAGCCAATTTATCATCATCAGTGTTGAGCGTTCGCCCGACAATTTATTACAGTTTGGCTGTTATTTTATTTTATGTTAATCAAATAAAGTTTT
>JBAIZL010000004.1:198775253-198805253 GCA_036971475.1 Prosapia bicincta
GATTCTTTGCTTACATTCTTACTAAACAGGTAAATATAATGTAGATTCTTGGCTATACATTCTTACTAAACAGGTAAATATAATGTAGATTCTTTGCTTACATTCTTACTAAACAGGTAAATATAATGTAGATTCTTGGCTATACATTCTTACTAAACAGGTAAATATAATGTAGATTCTTTGCTTACATTCTTACTAAACAAGTAAATATAATGTAGATTCTTTGCTTACATTCTTACTAAACAGGTAAATATAATGTAGATTCTTTGTTATACATTCTTACTAAACAGGTAAATATAATGTAGATTCTTTGTTATACATTCTTACTAAACAGGTGAATATAATGTAGATTCTTTGTTATACATTCTTACTAAACAGGTAAATATAATGTAGATTCTTGGCTATACATTCTCACTAAACAGGTAAATATAATGTAGATTCTTTGTTATACATTTTTACTAAACAGGTCAATATATTTTAGATTCTTTGTTATACTTTCTTATTAAACAGGTAAATATAATGTAGATTCTTTGTTATAAATTCTTACTAAACAGGTAAATATAATGTAGATTCTTTGTTATGCATTCTTACTAAACAGGTAAATATAATGTAGATTCTTTGCTATACATTCTTACTAAACAGGTAAATATAATGTAGATTCTTTGTTATACATTTTTACTAAACAGGTAAATATAATTTAGATTCTTTGCTATACATTCTTACTAAACAGGTAAATATAATGTAGATTCTTTGCTATACATTCTTACTAAACAGGTAAATATAATGTAGATTCTTTGCTTACATTCTTACTAAACAGGTAAATATAATGTAGATTCTTTTCTATACATTCTTACTAAACAGGTAAATATAATGTAGATTTTTTTTATGCATTCTTACTAAAGAGGTAAATATAATGTAGATTCTTTGCTACACATTCTTACTAAACAGGTAAATATAATGTAGATTCTTTGCTTACATTCTTACTAAACAGGTAAATATAATGTAGATTCTTTGCTATACATTCTTACTAAACAGGTAAATATAATGTAGATTCTTTTTTATGCATTCTTACTAAACAGGTAAATATAATGTAGATTCTTTTTTATGCATTCTTACTAAACAGGTAAATATAATGTAGATTCTTTGCTATACATTCTTACTAAACAGGTAAATATAATTTAGATTATTTGTTATATATTCTTACTAAACAGGTGAATATAATGTAGATTCTTTGCTTACATTCTTACTAAACAGGTAAATATAATGCAGATTCTTTGCTTACATTCTTACTAAACAGGTAAATATAATGTAGATTCTTTGCTTACATTCTTACTAAACAGGTAAATATAATGTAGATTCTTTGCTATACATTCTTACTAAACAGGTAAATATAATGTAGATTCTTTGCTTACATTCTTACTAAACAGGTAAATATAATGTAGATTCTTTGTTATACATTCTTACTAAACAGGTAAATATAATGTAGATTCTTTGTTATACATTCTTACTAAACAGGTGAATATAATGTAGATTCTTTGTTATACATTCTTACTAAACAGGTAAATATAATGTAGATTCTTGGCTATACATTCTCACTAAACAGGTAAATATAATGTAGATTCTTTGTTATACATTTTTACTAAACAGGTAAATATATTTTAGATTCTTTGTTATACTTTCTTATTAAACAGGTAAATATAATGTAGATTCTTTGCTATAAATTCTTACTAAACAGGTAAATATAATGTAGATTCTTTGTTATGCATTCTTACTAAACAGGTAAATATAATGTAGATTCTTTGCTATACATTCTTACTAAACAGGTGAATATAATGTAGCTTCTTTGCTATACATTCTTACTAAACAGGTGAATATAATGTAGATTCTTTGTTATACATTTTTACTAAACAGGTAAATATAATGTAGAGTCTTTGCTATACATTCGTACTAAACAGGTAAATATAATGTAGATTCTTTGCTATACATTCTTACTAAACAGGTAAATATAATGTAGATTCTTTGCTATACATTCTTACTAAACAGGTAAATATAATGTAGATTCTTTGCTATACATTCTTACTAAACAGGTAAATATAATGTAGATTCTTTGCTATACATTCTTACTAAACAGGTAAATATAATGTAGATTCTTTGCTATACATTCTTACTAAACAGGTAAATATAATGTAGATTCTTTGCTATACATTCTTACTAAACAGGTAAATATAATGTAGATTCTTTGCTATACATTCTTACTAAACAGGTAAATATAATGTAGATTCTTTGCTTACATTCTTACTAAACAGGTAAATATAATGTAGCTTCTTTGCTATACATTTTTACTAAACAGGTAAATATAATGTAGCTTCTTTGTTATACATTCTTACTAAACAGGTAAATATAATATAGATTCTTTGTTATAAATTCTTACTAAACAGATAAATATAATGTAGATTCTTGTCTATACATTCTTACTAAACAGGTAAATATAATATAGACTCTTTGCTATACATTATTACTAAACAGGCAAATATAGTAGACCCTATAGAATATAGGTATGTGCACAATGTGATTTTTCATGATCGGTTATTATTAAATATAACAATATGAAGAATGAAACTACTAAAATTGGATATCCACCACAGATAGGAAAAATCCCCAATGAAGAGAAATCGCTTTGTTAATTTACAGGATTCGAGCGTCCACAACATACTCTCGTCCTTGGCATAAATATAGTAACTTATCAAGGGTATTTAAACATATATAATTTTAAGTTCCTTGTGAGTGGTTCTTTAGATCAGCGCCCAGTTTGAAAAACTTTAAACATAGACAGTAAATTAAGCTTACAGTTTCAAAACACTGGAATCAATTCCAACCGTTAAATTAAATTGCCTTTTCATAACAATATTTTATTCTGGCTATAATTAAAATATTGCGAGGTAATGCTTAACATGTCAACACTGTAAAATAATGTTCTTAAAGTTGCTGGCTTAAAATATCGGTCGAACAGAATCTACACCAGAACAAGTAAAACAGAATGGTTTTAGAATAAAACAAGAACTGTAATTCGAAGGAAGGTCAAATCTGTTACTCTTACTAATACCAATCAATATCTTGCGGTTAGTAAGCCTTGAGAACATGTTAGTTGCCATAGGATACACTGGTATTTATTGACCTTATTTTTACGAAGGTAATAAATCAAATCATTATTCTAATGAAACGTTTGGAAGTATTATCTTGTTTTAATCGGTTTTTCGATGAAATGTAAACATTCTGCAAAACATTTTAATTTACTTTGTAATTTTTCTGAGAATGTAAAAACGTACATGGTTTGCTTACACATTTTTTGTCCAAGAATTTATTTGAATTACATCTTGAACCTAATTTTTTTTTATTTAATACAATATTTGTAATTTTTTGTCAGTAATTAGTTTTTAAAATTTAATTTCTGTTAATTTTATAAGTTTTATTTGGTTTATTTTATTGTTTTATTTTATATTATTTTTAATATTTTTTTTATTTTGACATGTAATTTTGACATATTTTGGAGTTTTTAAATTACTAGGTATTAATTTATTTATTGCCTTTTATAAAATACAGTAGTGGGCCTATTTCCTGGCTTTGGTTTACCCGAATCTTTATAAAGTATAAAATACGGAATAGTATTTGTAATATAAAGTCCACAATTGTTCTCATTGAAACAATCTTTTTTTGGGCTGGAAAAATACGTACCTATCAGCCATATTAAATTAACCATATTTTATATATAACTATATATGTAACCATATTTTACATATAACCATAAATATCAACCATATTTTAAATATCTTACATGAAATTCTTAAAGAAAATATTACTTTACTGTTTCTAAACTAGAGAGATTAATAAAAGTTACTAATTTACCTCAAAATGTAGTTAATAGCTGCTTTCCTCCGAAATTAAGCCTGTTTGCTTCCATTTACAAGGAGTGAATGAAATCGAGAATATCATCACTCAAGCTGCACTCGGATGAGCTGTGAACCGGACTTGCGTTTACTGCTATGTTAATAACAGAGTCGAGACTAGTACTTCACCATTCGTGCGTTCAGACCAACCAGATCTTCACTTTCCGTTGGGTTAGTCTGCTGGAATGTTCCACCATCGCACTGTCCCTTTTGTTTCTATCCAGGAGTTATGGAATTTAGACAACGGAATTTTATTTAATTTTAAGATAAAATTGACTGAAATCGCCAACTTAACTATGGTAATGTTAAATTGCATATGCAAAATGATACTAACATTATTTGTCTTTTTATTTATAATTTTCTCGTTTTATTTATAAGATTTATAAACATTATTCTTAAATAATTAGACTTTAATAGTGGAATATTTGTATCAGATAGAATTGATAAACAAATATTTAGTTATAAAGACAGATTAGAAATCTAACAAAGTTAATGAAAATAATACAATAGGTTTATCTTAAAACTCATAAGGATATTAGAGTTCACCTTGATGCATACTGAGGAATCAATAATTCTTTAAATGACGACACCTGTTTTGCGGACTAGCTAACACAAATAGAGGTTTTTACTCGTTCCATTGTATGATTAAACTATAAAAATCCAACGTAAACTATAGGTAAACTTTAAGTTGTCTTGCAAATTTAGACCTATAATTTAAGAAGTAAAAATAAATTTCAAATTAAAATTGTAAAAAACTTAAATATAGTAAGTTATACAAAAAAAATTAGGCCCACTGTAAAATAAATATGTTATGGGGCGTCTACTTAGAATAAATTTCTTTGTAATATGTTGATGAAATTAAATTTATGTGCCGTACTATATTAACAATAACGCTAAGACCTGTAAATAACTTGCTAATATTTTTTTAAAAACCCAATGTGTAGCAAATAATTAACCTAATTTTTAGAAAGTTATCCTTTTTAAAATTAAAAAATTCGAAAGTATGCAAACCATATATTAACTTCATATTTTTCTTTTATTTATAACATATCAACAATGAAGTACGAATTAATTATTTTAAAAAATATGCCTAAAATTTATGAAATACATTTATCACGAAATTATTCAGTAGGCTATAGTCTTAGGTTATTCCAAGTCTTAAGGCTTTTTTCTTTAAAAATCCTGAAATAAAATGTTTTTCAAGACTTTCAAAAAGCAACTACTAAGTATTTTTCTGTCGTCCAATGAAAATGAAAGTGAGAAAAATTTATTACATTCGATTATTTTGACACTATATTTTTTATAAAACTCAAAATCTTATTCTGTAAGAGTTCAACAACCAAAAAGAAACTAATTTTGTTATTTTGAAGGAACAAAATATTCTTCCTCTATTCTTTCTAACTTTTAAGACATGAAAATTTATAATTTCAATCAACCTATTTTACAATGACCATTCATTTTGAACAAAAAGCCTGCTAACAATATTTTATTATTTCGAAAACTGGAAACAACTATTGGAAGAAAACATTTTAAGGGTTGGGTCTATATTTGACATTTATACGGGCTAAATCAATGGAAGAAACCCCTCACCAGGAAAAAATTGATTTCTCTCCCCCAAGTAATATATTATGTTTTCAATATATGGATTAAGGTAGGAAGCCTGTGTATACCACAATGAAAGATAGGATAGTAAAATTCAGTTGGACGACCAAAATATGACAGAGACGATTAGGATTATCTCAAGCAGAAGGACAAAACTAGGATGTAGGTTACCTTACAGAAAGAATATCCGGAAATATTTTAAAACAAATCTGCGTTGACAGTAGGTTTGTTCCTTAGTAATACATATCTAGCATGTTTAGCATATCCACATGACCAAGAATATTGTATATTTAGCATAAAAAAAGTATTTTATTAATTCATGAAGTTTATGATTTCATTAATTGGCTTTATCTTGAATATTTACATAATTCCGTGTACTGCAAATCGGTCGCAGTGATTACCGCGTTGAAGAACCGTTTATTTATATTGACGAAGAAAGTGGCACGCTTGGGTACCACTTACTGACAAACAATAGATGGAGTTATCCCCAAAGCAAAAGTTTAGGCACGCTAGTTAGGTATACTTGAGCATTCTCCCAAAAGGGCTAAAAGCAAACAATTCGTGCTTCCGTCTGTCCCATAACTCATCATTGTCACGCCACCTTACCTTGACAACATACTTACGTGTGTCGTACTCAGCCATAAATATAAGAGATTTCACTTAGGGGTAAGAAAGATGACCTCGATACGATGATTATTTTCCTGTACTCGAGGAGACCACTTATTCTTTATTTACCCCCTCCCTTAACTCCGCCAACGGTCATAAATATCCTTTTCCATCCCCCTTTATAAACCCGCACAGGGAATCTTGGTTTTTTTAAAGCCTATAGGTATGCTTATCACGCCTAAAGAAAAGGATCGACATAGATATAGAAATTAGAGGGGTGTGTAAATCTGAATGGTTGGAAAAAACAAGTGAGGGTAAGGAAGGGAGAGCAGTAGTATATAAATTTCCCATCCCCTCAACTGTCGCGGGCTTTATTATTTTATGATCTTGTAACCTTTTCCTGTAAACTTGATGATACTGACTCAAGCATACATAAATCTTTACTGAATGATTTATGTTCAGATGTTTTGTTAAATGCATGAATAGTATTATTGCGTTATTCCGCTTGAAAAAGCTATAAAGGTTGCGTAATTCTCGTGTCAAGTAAATGTTAAATAAATTTAAATTTCCGTTGCTGTTTTCAGTGGTAATATAAAGTTACCAATAACAAAAAGGGAAAGTCTAGGAAGATATAATTTATTGAAATCGGATGTATTACTTTTTTAATAAACAAAAAGTATTAAAATTTCAATAATAATAAATATTATTAATTCAAATAATAAGTTCCAATGATTTTAATATGAGCATAATATATATTAATTTTAAACTAATAATAATTGAGTTGAGTATTGATTTAAATAATAAGTAAGATATTAAAAAAATAATAACATTAAATAATAATTCCTTATTTACACTAAATAAACAAATACCCACTAAACACAATACACAAGTCTTTTATTTTAGGCCTACTAAAACTTTTTAATTGTGGTTAGTGGGTTTTTATTTAGTCTGTAAAAATTAATAGGCCTACACAGTGATCAAGGAATTTATCAACTATGAATTTTAGTTGAATATTTTAAGGTAAAAATCAATCGAATTATTTCAATTATTTAATTAATATTAAAATAATTTTTTTGAATTCGAGCTAGGACTTATAATTTTGTCTCTGTCAAAAGATAATAAAATAATTACTTGTTAAGCGGTCAACTTCTGTAATTTGAGCAGAAAGTGAGAATTTAATATTGTTTAGTAATGGATATTAAAGCTGTGTCTATTATCAAATCAAAATATGAAATAAAATAATAGTCAATATTCTAATTCTTAAAGAAATATAATTATTACATAGATTTCTTACAACTAAATATAGAAATATTTTATATAACCTATACTGAAACATTTCGGGATATTTGACAAGATTGTAGATTGTAGTGATGAGAATACAGACAAATTTCAAAAATACTACCAATAATAGGGTTTTCGCTGTGTGGTTTAGTTCAGTTTCAATTAAAAGGGGGCATTTCAAATTACCCGTTCCTCATTTCCTTTTTCGAGCACAGTGAAAAATGTTTTTCCTCAGCGATTCCAAACTTGATGTATCACTATATCAAAATGTAATTATTAGTGCTCATCTCAAATATGTCTACACAATGGGCAATGCCGAAATTACTGTTGCTCTAGATTCAACATCTCCTTACATCTCCTAGCAAACGTTTATTTAATGTGTTTGCCCGTTTTCATTCTTGAATGAGCTGCATAATTATTTTAAATATGATTTGGTATACCTATACCCAAGTGATATTAACTCTTAGGGTAAATTTAATTTGAACACGACTTAAGTAAATGGTTGAATTTCTCCAACGTTAAGGCGCAACCAAGAGCCTAACGACTTGAAGATGGCATCTTGCAATTAAGATCACATAACCTAGAATCTGACGAAACACGCCGTAGAAGATAACGGACAGCAACCACTGGCGGGATAATTTGCTGCGGGATTTTTAACTTTCACTTGATTATTCCCCCTGTAATATACAGACTGTTACTTTCCGCGTACGTTTGCGTTTCTTTGCTAACTATGGTGCAGAAACCACGAAAGCATAAAATGGTAAACTAAAATTAGGCCTACTTCAAAATTTTCCACTTTAGTTTTTGTTTAATATATTGCAATTACAGTTACAGTTATATTGTTTTATTCATTATATATAATATATGATTTATTAGATAGTTTTAAATGGGAAATGGAATTTATAAAACAAAACACACGCATATACGTTATGTAAAATACCGTAACTTATATAAACCTATAGATTAACTTTTCAGATAAAGTTGTTTGCAATAAATATCATGTTTATAAATACAATTTTTAGTTGAAGACATTTGATATACAAAACATAGGATAGTGTGAACTAAAGGATGGGGGAAATACACTTTGTATTATCTACGTATTATTTAGTTTATTAATCGATTTAATGTTTATTATTATCGATTTCAACATTGATATTAAGAATTTATCAGCAGCGACAACCTAACATCGTGTAGGCAGGTTTTCTACTGCATGTAGGCTTCAGTAATATGTTAATGAGCTGAATAATTACTCTGTGTGTGTGTGTGTGTGTGTGTGTGTGTGTGTGTGTGTGTGTGTGTGTGTGTGTGTGTGTGTGTGTGTGTGTGTGTGTGTGTGTGTGTGTGTGTGTGTGTGAGTGTGTGTGTGTGTGTGTGTGTGTGTGTGTGTGTGTGTGTGTGTGTGTGTGTGTGTGTTTGTGAGTGTGTGTGCGGGAGGACCAGGTTTTTGACGCCTTTTAGTTCTTTCGTTTCACTGAACGACGATTTTACCTCTGGACTATAACTGCTAGCTAGGATATTTTTAATAGGACTCGAATTACGTAATAATGACATAACAACAATTTAAGGCTGTTAAATTTCATATTCAAACATATAGGCTACTTTTTATACAGTAATAACTCTTTCGTGGATAAAAATGGGATCTAACTTTTAAAAAACCTATTCTCATATTTTATTAAACTATATTGTTCTTAGTAAGATGTAAAACTTATCTACTGTGATATTGTATTTGGTTTATAAAATTGTTCTTATATACTTCAGCTCTAAGTATCTACTTTCTTCGGAATTGTATTTTATCTAAGTAATTATTAAGTATAATTAAAATAGAGTTAAATTAAAATGGCCTAAACTCATGCATTATACTTAATTAAATGAAACATTTACATTGGGTTAAACTAAGCAATATCTTCGACAAAAATTATTTATTATTTTAAAAAATATTCCTTGATTTTCCTTATAAAAGGAAAGATTATTGTTAATACTTTTGGTATTACATTAATTTTTCGAAACCTCGCAATCAACGTTAAATATAAAGCTATGTTTGATTTTCTCGTGGTGAAATACATAAGAACTATAAGTCAGTAATAAAGTATAACCTATTCTGTACTTGCAAAGAAAGAATTTCGGTGGATGAGACTCCGGTCATTGGCCGGGTTCTAGACTTCTCGTGTCGACTATGTTTAATATAATGTAACTTATTCTAGCTAATAACACGGTATATATACGTTTTTGTTGTTTTTCAATTTTATTATATTGTTCAGAATAATCGTTAAGACAATTATTCGCATTGAAAGATGTGAAAAGAATTGTGAAGATATATATATATATATATATATATATATATATATATATATATATATAGAGAGAGAGAGAGAGAGAGAGAGAGAGAGAGGGGGGGGGTTGAAAATATATAACTTAGAAGCAATTATGGCTCATTCGTGTAGGGATCCCCTGAGTAGACCCACCCTTTTTGGGTTTATAAAAAGGTGTCTAACTGCTACACCTTCTTGTAAAATCGCCTCATTGTAAAGAGGAATAAATTTAAGAAAGGACATAAGTTGTACTGTTGTTCATGGAAAAAAGTATGGCATTCCACAGGCCATAGAAGACCTGCGCAGAACCGGCATGAAGAGAGGCGTCATCTTACTTCCGGCAAATTCATGGTTTTAATAACATTAAGAAGTTGTGTCTTCTACCTTGAAATTTATAACTCTTGAGAATAATTGTTATATGCCTACAGGACGTAAAGTTAGTCCTAAGACCTTGTTATTTGCTCGATGCTAAAATAAATATGATATTCCGTTAATAGATCTCTGATGATGTATTTACCTATATTTCCATCTGTAATTCCTACAATCTGAAGGACCTAAATAATCTGATTATTTCTTTAATAAAGTTCCAGTCCTAGAAGCTCGCCTTACGCCCTTCACTCTGCTACATAACATACATCAGTTGTACATCGCGTGGTAGGACTTTATTCTCCTTTCCCTACTAAAACTCCTCTCTTTTTTCCACACAATTTTCGCCTAAATCAATTACTTGAAGAAGCTCTAGATATTGTCAAACGAAAATAAAACTCTGCCAATGCAGAGCGTTGACACGGACTTCTTCAGGACGTGATAGTTACGCCATTGGCCTGTGCTGATCGGATGCACTCATTGATGGCGTCCACGGAACCGGTTGGAGTAGCATCGATTAGGAAGCAAATTGGATGAGACCGGTCTGCTAGTATAAAAATCCTAAAGCCGATTTAGCTCTTGAATGAGTCATTATACCTTCCCACCGAAATAATAATTTATAACTTTATTTCTAGCAATTAAGGTCATTTTCGATATTAACATATCGTGTTAGATGATTCGATAATGCCCGCTATAATCGAGAATTTACATATAGAGGGGAATGGTGGAGGGGTTAGAGCGCAGAAAGGAAGTAAGTTGGCCACGATTTATCAAATATTAACAATGTTCGAGTACGTTTATTTTATACGAGCGTGTTGTTTAATAATTTATGCTAAGGTAGTTCCCGTTGTGTTATGTCCCGACAACTAAGAATGCAAGAGCAAGAATTTTTTAATATTTGGCTCTAAATTTTAAAGTTAGTCCTTATAAAAAACCTTGTTTGCTTTTTTTGCCACATTTATATCACTTTAGATGTTGCATCTTCTCTCACAAATCATAACAAAATTCTATCTCTACCATTTATTTACCTTGTTGAAACATCAGCTGTCTCTAATTTCCCTTTGCAACGCCAAGTGTCAAACACTGATCTTTACCTACTGAACAATAACTTCTCATTGGGAATTTTACCAAAATATTCAAATAGTTTTGTATCAAAAGTAAATTAATAAACAATGTTTTTGGTTCTTATTCTTATAGTTACATTATTAACTATTAACTTATTGTTTAAAACTTGAAAAATAATGTTACACGTCTCATCATTTTGTATCATTTTGCAACGGTGCAAAAAGTATAATTTTATATGCTTCATTGATTTATATTATTAGAAAAATAAATTTCAGGTAGATTTTTACTTAGATGTTTAATTGATTTACGAAAACTGAATATATAAAGATGTATTTCAAATAAAATTGCATAGTTAATTTTATATATTTTTTAAAGAAAGTATTTTACAATGACATCATTGTCGCCATAAATTTTTATGTTGCTGTGAAACATATCATAAAGCTTTACATATCTAAAGCAAATAACACCGGACTCTTAGATGTTCATATTCGAGCAAATATATTATAACATTACACAAATTGTTCTTTTCAAGAAAATTTTTGAAAGTTATATTTAAAATGAGTAACCAGTATAACTACTATTTCCTTATTGGAAACTGTCTGACGTTGTAAATTCAAATAAGGAAATAAAGCCCCTTGGTAGAGGAGGGATCTGGGATACTACCGCGTGTGCTGAGTCGCGTAACTAAGTTAAACCTATACACTATCGGGATCATAGAGTGGGTCTCCCTAAACTGCCACAGTAGGTCCTGCTCCCTTACCAGAGTAGACCTGCTCTCAAAACGAGGTGTACACTCGTCACCCAGTTTTTAACGCGAAAGTGCAATTGTGAAACAACATGATTGGGTAGTGAAGAGTGTTCATTTTTACTCTGCAACTAAGTAATAAGCAAATGTTGGCTTATTGGCTTTCCCCTTTGATATTAGGAAAACATAAACTGGTTTTCCACGTATATTATTTTAAAATAATTAACAAAAGAAGTTTTAATAGTGTTGATTTATTAAACAAAGTGAATTTTGATACAAAATATTTATTTAAATGTTTGACTCTTCCGATTTACAAAATAAATTCAGAATTTCATTGGTGATAATTAAATATCTGTTTTATACAGAATGTTAAATTTCTTTATATATATATATATGTATATATATATATATATATATATATATATATATATATATATATATATATATAAGTTTATACTAATCAACCCCAGATGATATCAATAATTGGTTAGAAGGTTAGATTTTAAAATAGAAGGGAGATTCTATACGAATGAAGTTGCAAATACAAAAAAAAACGTCCTATAAATATCATGACCATAGTAAAAGTTCATATAATATGTTTTTAACTTCAAGCAAAGTTTTCTAACAATTCAAATTAAGATGACGAAATAACTCCAAAATATATATAATTTAGTTGCTGACAAAATCGTAACAATTACAGGCCTAGTACCCTAATCATAAACACGATGTCTACTTCAGGAATAAATTATATTCAACCTGCTCGTGTTTTAATGTTTGTTATTATCATAAAAATCCAGATTAGCAGTGTTTATGTAAATACTTCTCATTTTCTAACCCTTTTCCAATTATTGTAATATGATTTTTTTTAATAAGAATTTTAAGTGTTTACGGCTCTAGGAGACTAAAGTGTTTGTGGCGTCTCTAAAATATCAGATTATATTTTAAGTGAGATGGTTGATATTGTTAACACCATTTGATTTAATAATGCTTTCCTACGATGGTAAAATACTTTTAGTTTTCAATTGCTCTTAGTTAAAATTTCTGTTACACAAAAAAAATTTATAAAATAGTTGTATCATTTGTTAAAAACAAACGAGTTTTGGAAATACACTTCTTGTACACACTCATAACTTGAACCGCTCTGAGTAACATTTATACGTTCGAGCGTCTGTGTATGTGGAGAAGTGAGGCGGAAGTAAGAGGGAAAACAGAAGGCGAGAAATTAAGTAGCTTTGTTTTCTTGAAATAAACTAAAAAAGGAGAGTAAAATAATTAAACATTCGATTCATTATTCCGGTTACCACTATTACGGATAAACTTTGGAATTATGTAGCATTTTATAAATCATTATTAAAGGATATATGATGTGTCAAATATATTTTTAACAAGTCAAAATATTGAGAGAGATCATATGATTTGATTATGATTATTATGATATGATTTTTATTTTATTTATTTATTATTTTTTTTATTTTACTGCAACTAAATCTAGTCTAGCAAATTGCAGTAAATGTTGCTTTATAATCACGCCCAAAGGCCGATACCCAAACCTGGTATACTTAGGTCTGGACTTTAGCACCCTGTGAGCCAGCTGTAGACGTGTAGGGTTTTGTGTTGCGACAGCCGCTTGTAGTGATTCACTGCTGCAGTGCCGGCCTCAGCTTCCACGCTCTTTATATTTATGTCTGGCTGTTACTCCTTCGGACGTACCATGGAACCCTCACTATGACTCTCAAAACGTTGGAAGCTCGATAACTGGCAGATTGCTGCTCTTCGTGCATACCCATTCCCAAAGTAGTCCATACGGACCTTGCGCTTGCTTGTTTAGCAGTAAATTTTGTAGGGGCTTAATCCAGAATCCGACTCATGAGCCACCCTAGCACTTTATTTTTCACCATGTGGGTTTCCAGCTAAGTTTAACGTCCAACGTTAGACCTGGGTATTTTTTCTGTTTACCATAAGGAGACTAGTTGAGGTCAGTTTTGCACCCTACCTTATTGGTAAACAATACATGAGCTGACTTGCTTTAATACTGTCTGATATGCTCATTGAGGGTATGCTAGAATTTAGCTGTTGCGTCTGGCTTATTTTGTGCTACGGACAAGATAGAGAAGGTAGATAATTGCACTCACCTTTACAGGAATATCTCTTGCATAGAGGAGATACAACAACGGACCAAGGACTCTATCCTGAGTCACTCGGAGACCATGTCCTTGAAACTGGAGTACTTCCTGGAAATTTATGAAAGACGTTATGATAGATTCAAATGATAATTCAGTTTATACAGGTTGGAAAATAATATCAACATAATTTTCCAACACTCGCCAATTCCACACCTTAACGGAAGGCTCGCTAAATGTTAAGGTTCACGAAGAAGGTTTTTATCGGCTATGAAAGCTGAAATTAAGTACATTAATGGGATAGGGAATTATAGAATGCTCTGGGTTCTGATATTGATAGACGTTTCTTGGACCCCAATATCTATAATATTAAAAATAGTTTCAAGAAACCTAACTTTAAACAAAATAAAAATTACCCTTAAACTCATTTTGATTTACATACACACATACACACACAAATATACATATATATATTTTAATTATTATACATATTATATGTATAGGCATATATATACATATATTTACAAATCTAAAAATATATTTTTCTTCAAGGCATTTCAAGTCTAGCTTCATATTAAAATTATAATATTTTCTAGTTATAAATAAAAACCCACCTGTAGTAGAAATTGTTTTATGTAAAATAGGAACCTCGTTTCGGAAGTTTTGTTCTATCATCAGAACTTCTATTGTGTTGTTGGAGTTACCGTCATTGATAATAAGACAGATCTCCAGAAAGAGTCGTTCTCATTTTCACAAAAATAACTTTCATAGCATAAATACACAGACTACTTATAGGTATGGCCTGTAAATGTAAAGCACTGGTTCGAGTTTAATCAAATATTAACATCATATGTCAAGTTATGCTAAATGAGTTGATTACTTCATTATATTAAATAATTCAAATAAACAATTTTTGCATTTGCATTTTAAGTGAAACCTATAAGTAACATTCAAAAACATTTCATCCTCGAGAGGAGTACATAAAAGGAATACCAAAGAAACTATTTGTAAACACGTTTTCGTTTCATAATTAATTTAACTTTTACAATCCACCTTAACATATTACTATTTTTTTAAATACATCTTTTACTTTATAACTTCACAAAATAGTTTCCACAAAAACTTCCAACTAAAGAAAACCTTTT
This sequence comes from Prosapia bicincta, assembly GCA_036971475.1. Classification (NCBI taxonomy): domain Eukaryota; kingdom Metazoa; phylum Arthropoda; class Insecta; order Hemiptera; family Cercopidae; genus Prosapia; species Prosapia bicincta. The sequence continues at coordinate 198,790,437 of JBAIZL010000004.1, forward strand.
AAAAAGCAAAGTTGCCACATATATGGCTATAAGTAGAAACGACAACGTCGCGTCCAATCCATCTCTTGACTTCACATTCAATTTGTTGCCACCGCTGGGCTTCCTGCAACTTCATCTCCAATAACTTCAAATAGAAGAGAAACAGTCCAGTTTACTTAAGGACCAACTTGTGACAGTAGATTCAAAACAAAGTTTACCAGGGAAATGTGGCTGGCAGGTTCAAAAGTATGGTACAGTAAACGAAAAAGATTGGTTCTGTTAAAACATCTTTGTTAGAGTTTATATTTAAAAATACGACGGTACATTCCGAGGTCTAGGAATGTTAGCATTTCCCTGTCTATATTCATTAGACGTTTTTTGTCCTTCAGAAGCGTTAATATTCAATTGGCTAAACCCTCTGACATCACAAATAAAAGAAATTTTTCTGTTAAAAAAGCTATTAAAGTAAAACTTTACTAAAAAGTAAAGTATGACTATATTTATCTACTAAGAATAGGAATTTAAAAACCCCTGGTACAGGAGACACTGTAGCGGCTCCAGTGTGCAGGATCGCGTCCCTGGAGTAGGCCCCAGGTACTCTCTACAGAGACTGTCTACAGGCTTCAACCTCTTGCAAGGAAGGCGATATAGTAGGGAAGACAGAATCAGTAAGAAAAAGCATTGGGAGGTTAGTTGTATTACTTGAAATAGACCTGTTCTAAAAACGGGTGAAGAGAGTCTAGACGTAAAATAAATGTTTTGAAATTTCCAGAATTTAGCGATAAAACTGGCACCATTTGTCACATAATTGTCTATTTCTTTTACTTAGTTCAGTTCATAATAGAAACTAGTTCGAGTCCTTAGTTTTACTTAGTTCGAGTAGCTGAATTATAAAGGCAAAATGGAAATTGTACAGATAATGTGATTGACTTAAAACTAAGGGTGTACATTAGTCATGATGGTTAAATAACATTAAATAAAAATATCTTTTATGGTAGAAGAAATATAATTACTTGCTGTTATACATTAAATTGCCTCACTAAAAGGGACATCTTGAGATTCAGATTGTCAAGGACATCCTCTTGTGTGTGTGTATGTGTGTGTGTGTGTGTGTGTGTGTGTGTGTGTGTGTGTGTGTGTGTGTGTGTGTGTGTGTGTGTGTGTGTGTGTGTGTGTGTGTGTGTGTGTGTGTGTGTGTGTGTGTGTGTGTGTGTGTGTGTGTGTGTGTGTGTGTGTGTGTGTGTGTGTGTGTGTGTGTGTGTGTGTGTGTGTGTGTGTGTGTGTGTGTGTGTGTGTGTGTGTGTGTGTGTGTGTGTGTGTGTGTGTGTGTGTGTATGTGTGATTTTCACAGTAGTAGTAAAATTCTTGTTTGGCAGACATATATTGATAAAATTTTAATCCATTTCTTGGTAGGTCGTTTGTTAATGCAATGAAATTTTTAGAATCTCTTCTGACTATATTAAAAAATGAGAAATGTGACTTAAAATCTGGAGTAAAGTATTTTATTCTATGAAACAAAAAAATTAGAGTTTTTATAATTTAGTAGAAAATAGTTCCTCATTTAAAAAAAAAACAATGTTTTTGTAACTTTTACTTTGTAAAAATGTATTTGCAGGTAGTATGATAATTTCATGGCTTTATTAATAATACTGTAGCCTACTAGCTTTGGTGTAAATTCTAATTTTTTTTGTCGGCAGCTGATCCACAATAGGGGAAGATTAAAATTACTTATTATAAAATTGACAAATGATAGTATTAAAAAAAAACTTTGTTTAAGTAATAAACGGAAATATTGTAACAAGTCGTCAAATAGCTTTTTATGAGCGGGTGATCATTACAGCTTTGAATGATTCTTTAGAAGTTGAAGGGCGCTTACAGATAATCGCCTCTTAAACGTCAAGCCTGATTACACGTGTTGGAATTACAATCATGTTCTCTTGGTCCTTATAGTAGCGCCGAATTACCAGAATATCCGGATGGTGTTTTTGCAGAGGCAGCTCAAGCTTTGGAATTAAGTATTGGGAGATTGTTTTTGTTTGCCTTTAGAACATTGAGGAGGAATATCAAATAAAACTAAAGCTATGGGTTTGCCGCAACGTTCTTCACGACAAAAATGACTCTAATGATATTTTTTTGGATTTGAATAGTACGACTTTGGTCGCCGCATTCTAGGAGCGGACAAACCAGTAATTAGATAGTAGTTTGTATCTAGTTCATACTAGAGCATATACATATTGCCCCAGAAGCGGTATGATTGGAAATACAGAGCGTGGGATTGAATGTAAGAAAACAACTTTATAAAATCTATTTATATAAACTTTTATAATCTTGATCATATTCTGAGATTTGTATTTCGTTTTTATTCATATTCCTAGTGTTTGTTTCTAAAGTTTTTAGTACCAATAAAGATTCTTCTTCTTCGGTCAGTGATATTAAATTTACCCATATGTTTCACAGTACACAGGTCATCCAAAAATAATGCTTTGATTTAAAAAAATTGTAACTCAAAAACTATAAAAGATGCTTTAGTTATTAGAAATGGAAACTGTAGATAAAATGCGGAAGTTTAGTTGGTAGCTTAGTAAGTTTCTATGTGAGGGGTGAGGCCCATTTGTAGCTCGGCGGATATCGAATCTGTAGTCGATTTGCCACTAATTTCATCAATGCTTCCAATCAGAAAAGTTAATAAACCATGAACAAGAAACGAAAACTAAAAAGCGTGTTTGTGAAGTAGGCATATTCCAACCAAATATAATGAACAACGAACACTAGTAGCCTAAGAATATTAATACAATATCAGAAGAAATACCACTGGCAACTACAAAAGAACTTGGTCAAAATATTAATTCTAACATTAATTTTAAAAAGCACCTAAGGATTAATTTTAACAAGGGATCAACACTAAAAGGGCTTCCAAGGAAAGGATTTGTTATGCTTACCTACTTAAAGTAGAATTCAGATTAAACGTGTCAAATATTTGGAAGGAATCGGAATATAAAACGCTACCAAAACCATTTAGATTCAAAACGATTGAGAAAACTCTTATTGAAGACACCTGTAGCAGGAATAATATGGTTCTAGTTTGGAATATTTTCCATCATAAAAGGAATAATAATAATATCTGATTCTAAATATAAATATCAGTTTTGAATTTGGGAAAAATCAAGGGATGACCCTTTAAATCAGGCTCATTGAATAACAAATGTAAAAAATGCCTTAGAAAATAAAAGGATTGGTGCTGGATTGTTTTAGGATGTTTCTCAAGCCTAAAGGCTGTTACAAAGTTTTATAAAGGCTGTAACCTAACCTCGCCTAACTCAAGACTTCTATAAGACATCGCATGAATTAACACACAAGATAGTAAAAGTTCCACCGATATTATTTACTAATGGAACAAACATAGGGCCTACTTTAAGAAAATACTGCAAAGTATTTAGGCATGAACATAGTTTCTAAACTAAGATGGAAGCATTACATTATAAAAAAGGGGGAAATAGAAATCAAATATCTTAATTAGGGTACTATTGGCTTGCTGGTAAACGCTCAAATTTCATTAAGTATAAAATTAACTATATATAAACATTTTTTACGACCCAGCTGACTATACGCCCAACTATGAGGATGTGAAAAGGAATCGATGGCAGGAATTCTTTAGACGTTGAACAAAAAGGTACTAAAGAATATGTTTAATGCCTTTGGTATAGTATGAATAAATATATTCATTGATATCTAAATATTTCAAAAATTTCAGAGGAAACAAAATGATGACCTAATATACGAAAAAGACTCCAAAAGAGGTTCCTCAACAACTCGATGCATACAGTGAAAAGGCTGAAGAGGAATGAACCATTTCAGCTACTGAAGTGAGATGCTAAGATTATTGGAGACAAAAAACTAATTTCCAATGGGCAAACTATAGTTTTATTTCTTTTTGATTTTAGATAAAAACAGGTCAAGTTACGGTAGCGAAGCTTATCATTCCTCTACAATATTGCAAATTGCTTATAATACTTGCATACATTTGTACTGGAGGACGATTGAAGGAAATTACAGACTTATAAAACAAGCTATTTATGTAAACTAAATATTTGGCAATTTTAAATTCGTAGTTTTTAATTTTACAAACAAATCATGAAATGTTTTACAGTTAAGCAACATTGTAGAGGACCTAGAAGACCATAAATTACCCGTGAGTCAACATTCCGCGAAAACAGGGTAGCGAATAATGAAATATTATTCAAATATTTTGATTCTGTAACCACACCGCAGGGCAGCTATCTAAACGTTTCTCACATTAATTCATGGTAAAGAGACGCTATAAATAAGGATTAGCAGTCAAGATGCTGTACCGGATGACGAAATACGTTACTTGGTGGCAGGAAACCTTGTGGGATAGTTGATGTGTCGGTACCCAGCTGAGATATTTACACACACACACACACACACACACACACACACACACACACACACACACACACACACACACACACACACACACACACACACACACACACACACACACACACACACACACACACACACAAATATATATATATATATTTGTGTGTGTGTGTGTGTGTGTATGTATACACCTATAGTATTTTCTTATAAATAAAATTACAATATCACTGTAAATAATCAATATAACTTTTATAACTTTAAAAGGCTAAAAAAGCAAATATTAAACAAAACCACTTCTTTCATTTTATTTTTAAAAAATTATAAACAAAATAAAAGAATTTGATTTAATATCTTACAAAATTTACAGAAAACCTATATAAGAAATGTATACAACAACCCCATATAAGCAGAAATTATAATGGTGTAAACACAAAATTTCTGTTTTATATCTAAAGACAAATAAATAATTTATTATTTCAGCATTCAACAAACATTGGGTAATTTATTAGAATCCAACATATAGATTACTATTGATAGTGCAGTTTGTCAAAAAAATTAAATAAAACAACAAATTGTATCCAAATTTAAAAATAAGTTTTAGAAACATGAAACAAATTGATTAACTATAGAAACAAAAATAAATTTCACCTAAATAATTTAAAATTATCTAACATCGAATCCACTGCAAACGAAGTTTTAAAAAGTAGCACAAACGCCGTATTAAAAATCAAACTACAAAACACAATTAAAATCCTATAGTCGAAAAATAATTTGTAGACTAATTAAGCTTAGAAATAAAAAAGACCACATTAATAGAAAAAAACAATTATAGCAAAAATTAAATTCCAACACACCGAATCGCAGAAAAACTAATAGGCAAATGTAACTCAGAATTATTAATCTTCTTCTAGTTATTCTAATTCCAACGCCCACCCCTGGCATTTCTGCCATCCGGTGCCGCAGTCCATTAGAGGATGGTTCGACGATGGAGGTCGATATTTTCTGTAACGAGTAATAATCTAAAACACAGAAGAATATGTAAATTCCAACAATGGCAACGAATGAAACAGATTCTTCAGTAGTAAATAATAAAATAAAATCATACAAATACGAAACTAACACAAAAATTATTGAGTCAGAAAAATTATACAACAGGCAAACCAAAAGTTGGAAAAAACCCTGCCTATGCATAAATATTCCTTTTCTCCTAACTTAAAAAGTATCAAACCCTAGAAATATTTACAAGTCTTCCAGAACCTATAGGAACTGTTACAAGAAGAGCATAGATTGGAGAACCCATCAGTTACATGAGTGTACCCAGAACAAGTTATATAAAGTTACTACTGTCGTACACTGTTGTATACAATTTAGTGGTTTTCCTTATCTGTTTTTTAAAAACTGTATTTTTTTTATTTTTTACTTTAATATTTATTCAAGAACCTTACCTAATTATTTATTTATTTTCATTTTTTTACTGAACTGAAACAAAAACAAGAAACTGGTTGTGCAGACACGGGGGTCATAAACCATTTTCAGACTCGGATATCAATCTTTCAACATTAATTAACTCAATACCTTTTTGGGACCAGAAAGATCACTGCCTCGCACATGAAAACTTGTTCTACGCAGTGCAGCCGGATCCATTTCATATACTCACTTGTCCATTCTTTTGCACATTGCATTTATATTAAGTCTGAAAAGTCAATATTGCGGCGCATAAAGTTTTAAGGCTAAAGAACCACGTCCAGGCTCACATCGCCCACGTGACTATCTGGGCACGTGACCAAACCGATTTCGACTTTGTAGACCTTACTATTCTAACAATATCTAGGGACCAAAGTGATTTATTATGCTAAAACTAACCTGTATGAAGTAGTAACTAATCAGGAAACAAGACAGTAATTGAATAAGTAGTTAATTTATTATTTTAGTTTACTTTTTAATCAATTACGAACTAACTTATAACCATTCTCAAGATAAAAACATGTTTCTATTAAAAAACTAATAACTAACTAATGCAACTATATTTGTTTAAATCTATATTTTTTAATGCAGTAGTCATAATATAATTTAGTCTTGATGATGGCTGTTAGATGAACTGTAAATAGTCGGAACATCGACTGACATACGCGAATGTCTACCATAGTAAGTCCTACCACAGTTACTCGTACCTTCTCTTTAATTATCCTCCCTTATCTTAATTATAAGGGTCTTTAAGTGTTAATCACCTTTTCAAAGATCCTACGGAGAGTAGATCTCCTTCAGGTTCGAGACCCTTAACATGGGATCACGTGCTTGTCCGCTATATCTCACACAATGGGCTTTTTGACATCGCCTAATTTAATTATAGATTAGAATTTTTCCTTTCTGTCTTTGGCAACAATAGACATACGGAATGATCAAATGACGCTTTCACTATTGAAAATTCTCATCATTGGTACTACTAGAAATTTTACTTTTGTTTTATATTTCTCTTGTAATATAATTTTATATATTGACTTTACAAAAACAAAGATAGTTTGATAAAAAAATTGTTTCAAAGCTTGTTTGGTGATTATTTTTCTAAACCAAGCTTCACTTGTGTAAACTTATTATTAGCTTTAGATTAAATGATCTTAAAGCAATAAATTTACACTTGTTGTTTATACATCTAATTATTGTTTAAACTCTTACAATGGTTCTATAATAAACGTCGGCCAAGAAGTTGAAATACGATCGAGCGAAAAATTGATACTTGCAAAATGAAAAATACCCGGCTGTATTAACACACGGGTTAGACAAATGTAATATCTCCAAAGAGGACTTATCCTTTGTATAATGCAAATTAGATCAAATCGTTGCCAAGTGTACGTGTTGCGATGCATCAAAACGTTGAACGCTTGGTGGGCAAAGGTAAGCCAATCTGTCTGAAGTTGCCGAGCTGTCTGTACGTTCGTTGAACGAGAGAGTGCTTGTCTCACAATACTTGCCGCTGGACTTCAAATATATAGCAAGCCCTCGGCTGGATTCGATGATATCATATGATTAAAGTTATTGTAAAAGGAAGCATCCCAATAATCTCAAAGTTGTTATCTATGTCGTGTTATCTAAGTGAGGTAGCAAAAATGGTTCTAAAACTAACAATTAATAGTTGTTTTTGACATTTGAAACCAACTTTTTAATGGATATTCAAAATAGTTTCTTTCAAGACATTTAAACAATTGAGAGGTAACATTAAATATTATTTTTTTCTCGAAATGTTAAGAGAAAATAAAATAAATTTACTAAAGTTATTTATATTCAAATGACCTTCATTCCCACGCAGTTTGAAAAGTGATGAAAAATGAAGTAGTCATAGACTTTGATGTAAGCATTATTGCTATACTTTTAAAACTGAAAGCTCCTCAATAGGCAAGTATCTTGGGTTACACAGTTTCAGTTCAAGTGCTGCCAACATCGTACAACTTCATTGCCATTTATTATTACACTCACTGCGTTGCTCACTATACAATACAAAACGCTTGATTGTGAGACGAGAGTCATTTATTAAGGAACTAGCAAATGGCTACAGCCATCTTCATCATGATTTTCACATTGTTTCTATAATCTAGAAACAGATGTCATAATTTTCCCTTATAAAGAACCAGATAATTATGCCCTCTCCTTAGTCGTTCCTAATTCTATCTACCTTTCTTTATCCTTCTTACTAAAGGATGCAAGGGGAGATATCTTTACTTTGTACTATTACTCTACTACTATGTAGGGGGCGTGATCCCTTGCACTTCATGACATGCTCACTCTAGTATCTCTTATATCCTGGAACATGGAGTTTATATATATATATATATATATATATATATATATATATATAGAGAGAGAGAGAGAGAGAGAGAGAGAGAGAGAGAGAAAGAGAGAGAGAGAGTGAGAGAAAGAAAGAGAGTATGTGTTGCAATACTCGTCGTACGGTTTTGTGTATGTATATATATATATATATAAAGAACATAAGTCAAAATACAAATACAAGAATTATAACTGAATTTACAATTCAATTGTAAATTGAATTTATAATTCTTGTATTTGTATTTTGACTTATGTTCTTTAACAATACACAAGAATACATATTGCGATATTTATATATATATATATATATATATATATATATATATATAATTATTAAATATGGTGATATGTTTTCTTGTAATATAGTTAATAAATTAAAAATATTTCAAAAACAAGAATACTTTTAATGAATATATTTATTCAAAGCTTTTCGCCGATAAAATAGTACCAGCATCTTCAGGAAAATAATTATCTAATCTAGATTAGATAATTATTTTCCTGAAGATGCTGGTACTATTTTACCGGCGAAAAGCTTTGAATAAATATATTCATTAAAAGTATTCTTGTTTTTGAAATATTTTTAATTTATTATGTATATAAAGAGAGTGAGAGAGAGAAAGAAAGTATGTGTTGTAGTACACGTAGTACGGTTTTGTATATATATATATATATATATATATATATATATATATATGTATATATATATATATATATATATATATATAGAGAGAGAGAGAGAGAGAGAGAGAGAGAGAGAGAGAGAAAGAAAGAGAGAGAGAGAGCGCTTTAGAAACAAAATATATCTTCATTCAGTTTTTGTTGTAGCTTTAGTTGAAGTAAATATAGGCTACGCATAGCTCAAAAATGCCACAAACAAAAAGTAACGCTCAAAATTTCAATACGAATTTTTATATTTTTAACCAACTAAAATTCATAAGTATCATTGTTAACCCAAAGTAAGATAAAGGCTGTATGTTGTTAACTAAAGCTTAGTCACTGTGATTATTATATAGATATACAATAAAAAATAAGATTCAAACTCCGACTAATCACTAATTACAGAGTTTACTACCTACAGATTTGCTTTGACGGCGATTTCGCCACCGATGACGATGGCGAAATCGTTACCGAAACTAGTCTGTAATTAGTAAGCTGGTGATTAATCAGACTTTGGACTAATTTTTTTATTATTTACCTTATTAAAGTTTACGTAATTCATAATATACGACATTCTACAGAAAGGAATAGAACGCACTAATTAATAGCTTCCTATTTGGAAATATTTATCCACGACAGAAAATAACACAAATTACAACAAACGCACAGACAACAATCACATTATACAAGGGAGTGAGTGCCAAACACCTCAATCTATACACCCTAACCTATCCTAACCTATTCCATTTAATCCGAATCAAACGACTTCCTCATCTATTTTGTCTTATCACGCGTATAGACCATTACAAAAGTCTACACACAGAATACTTACCAAAAGTGATACTCCAATAAATCAATTTACTACAATGAAAATATTGGAAAGAACCCCAATACCACAAAAAAAATAAAAAATAACAAATAAAACAAGTTACTTTAGAATCTTAAGGAACTTGTTTTATTTGTTATTTTTTATTATTTTTGTGGTATTAGGGTTCTTTCCAATATTTTCATTGTAATATATTGTACCGCTGTGCTCTTGATATTGTGTAAATCAATTTACTGTCTAAATCTCGCTGCCTAAGATCTATAGATCTTTGAAAATACTTTTAAGAGTCAGTAGAACAATATGATGAATAGCATTAAACTCATTGCACATGGTAATTGCTAACTAAATTCAATAGTTGGTAGGCCTGTACTGTAATAACATCAAATAAAACGAATTTGAACGCCTCAACCTTAAAACCTATTTGATAAACTTTACAAAAAACATCACACCACATTAAAAATTACCACAACCATGTATAAAAATGTCACTCATGAATACATTCAGAAAACCAACACTCATTAAGCAGGTTGAAACTAATTTCTCAGTAACATGGTACGTTTTGTATGTTAACAATTTCTGACGATTATATACTATCTTGTAGTTCTATCTCTAGCATCCCAAAAAGGATAATAATTCCATACACACTACCATGGATCACAGTAATACATTCACTAACAACATTGCCTTATCAAGGGCGTCTTTACAGGCTTTAACTATAAATATATAGCCTATTTCTCCATACAACAAATTTTACGTGAATTAAATTCAAACAAATAACAGATCAATAAGAAATGTACAGACACTTCATATTTTACTCAACTAAATATAAGGCTACAATGTACCCAATTGTATCAAGCCCAATTATCTATGAACCCGATTATTTATTAAACATAATTACACGTGAATCTCACAGATTCCTCCTTACGCACTATATCCACAAAAACTTAAAGATCAGTTACTGTTCGAGATAGATGCTCCGAAACACTAAAACTAACAGCGAGTTTTTTACGCTAAGTCTTTATAAACGGGTATCTCATCATTATTTAATAATAGGCCTACTCAATTTATTAAGATTATTCCCATGTGCTTTACTTACACCAAAAAACAAACAACTTTTACAATCTAAACTTGCCAAGTGATCGTAGAATGTCCCGCTAAATGACCTACCATTGCATAGATACTACAGATGTACACAGACAGGGAAATATCTACCATCAATCACTTGGTGAAGGCTACCTTATCTAAAGGAAACCTTTAGGTCTGAACGATCAATAACAGTGATATGTCCTTCCGTGTTCATATAGTCCTCCATTAACCCATTACCCTTTCCTTACTGCGCTCGATATATCACACAAAGCGTTAAACCAATTTCTGTTTAACTTTCGTCACGCCAAAACATTAAAATCACATTTACGTTATTAAAGAAGCGTTTTATTCAGTAATTAGAAACATTATTTATTTCAATTGTTGATGCTTTAATCTAGGTAAAATTCTTTGTAATTCAATCAAATATTTTTAATAGTAAAAACAAAGATAAAACGAAGATTTGTTTCAATTTTTAAAATATCTATTTAGAACCTTTTAAAACTATTTCATATATTTAAAATATATATTTCACCTTGAATAAAATAAATACTTGTCAAAATAACAAGACATTATTCATGAACATGATGTTGAATTTAAGCTGAATATTTAGAGAGATTTGTCAGATTTTATCGCAAGTGAATTAGGAGAATATATCTTCCAAATAATGAGCTTAAAATAGAAAAATTCATATGAAACTTTATCTGGAAAAACCAACTTGAGAGAATTAATTTCAAATTTCTTATGTAATGGTTCAAAATATATATATATATATATATATATATATATATATATATATATATATATATATATATATAATACGTTTTCTTGTTTAATAATTTAAAACAACATAGGTTATTCAAATACAAGAATATTTATTAATTTATATTCAAAGCTTTTCGTTGGTAAACAGTACCAACATCATCAGGAATGAAACATTTTATGCCTATAGCATACATTATTGTAATTTTCATTCGTGATGATGTTGGTACTGTTTACCAACCAAAAGCTTTGAATATAAATTAATAAATATTCTTGTATTTGAATAACCTATGTTGTTTTAATATATATATATATATATATATATATATATATATATATATTCCATTTACATATTCTATATTCATATATAGAATAATATATGCATTAAAAATATTCTTGTTTTTGAAATATTTTTAATTTATTAACTATATTACAAGAAAACATATCACCATATTTAATATATATATATATATATATATATATATATATATATATATCGTAATTTTTTAGGTGTTTTTTATCTTTTTCCATATGTTTATCTGTACTTCAATGGGTTACTTTGTGTACTATTTTGGTTATTTCCAAAACATGGTTCACAAACGAGAGCCTGTTGAAGATAAGAAGTAGATGAGTTGGAAATACGCTAAGAACATAAGGACGTTAAAATCAAAGACCCAAAGAAATCAATATGTTTGAAAGATATTAGAAACAATATATACCGCTGTATGGCTGGGACCCTAACACAGCAACATTTAGGTCACTTTTGAATATTCAATTAAAAGGTTAAACAAGTAACAAATTTGGTTTACGTCAATTCCTATTTAAATTAACAAAGACAAATTGTATTTAGTTTCTACAGAATTGATTTTTAATTACAATTAATATACATATGTGTCAAATTAATTACATATAATATACAATATTAAGTATCAAAATAGAGATTGAATTTTCTTGCAATTTTCCATTTTCCTTTCTATGTAGTGTATTCGACTATTATTTTTATTTGTTACTATTCATAAGTTTTCTTTTTTTTTTCGTCGCTTGCATTGTGTTGTAGTTTCATTTCGCTGTCTTTTCGCATAGTCTGTTTTGTGAAACAAGGTTCAATAACGTAATCCAGTTTCTTTATTCTATTCTTTTCGTTCATTTTTAATCCTAGAGCATTATTTATATACTTCTGTGGTAGCCATGGCAACAATTCAAGGTTATACAATATAGGTTGTTCATATAGATCTTTGAGAAGTTTGAAAGTTGGAGCTCCTAAAAAGCTCTAGACTTCGAATATGAAGATACTAAGTTCAAATCCGACTAGATCCCCGAAATTTTTATAAATATTTGAAAAAAAACGTATTAACATCAATCGTCATCCAAAATACGTTTAACAAAATGTATTTGAACTCGATTGTATGAATAAAAACGTATTGTATTAACGATTAAACATTTGTACAAGATATATATCAGGAGAGTGTGAGCTAACAGAAGGAACTTAATAATAATAAAAAGAGATGCTAAAGAGAGATTGTCTAACTCGAAGTACACATTTTTCAAAATATAGAAAATTTTGAGATGTTTAACAAATTTTTATTTAAATTTTGGTTTATAAATATGAATTACATAAAGTCATTGACCTATTAATAAATCTGAATGTTACATTAACATTGACCAACACATACTTACTTAAATTCGTTGTTTTAATTCAAATTAAAAATAGACTTATACTAAATAATATTTTACATATCAGTGAAAAGCAATGCATACTTAACTTTAAATCTTTTTTCCAAACATTGAGCTTGATATCGAAGAGTTCAATTATATTTATTTGAAACAGTTCAAAAGACAATTGAAGTTTTTGAATTAAAGGCAAATTTCCCTCTTGGAAAATACGAAATCTTACTAAATTATAGTTTTTGAATGATTATATAACGAGTAAATTACTAATTTTAAATTAAATTAAATAAGATCGGTGCTAAAGAAACCTAATCAGAAACCCTACATGACTAGGAAATAGTATTAGGTTTTGCCTTCTAACATAATGAGCCCACTAATATTTTAAATAAAACTATAAACGAAAAGAATGTTTTCAGAGTATTCAATATTTTACTAATTTAAAATTCCTAGTGTGAGACGTGTAACATCCCCAATTCTATCAGAAAGTTCGAGTTTGATAATAAAGCAAAATCTTTATTAATTTTCAAGCTTTGCAAACCTATCGTAATAAATTAAAGATATTTCATTTGTTAGAGATAGCATTCGTAATCGTTTATATCTGCATTAAATCATTCATTTAAAAAACAAACTTGACCTATAAAATATGTATCTTCTATGTTAATAAATGGTACTTGTTTCATTCAGCTCTAATAAATGAGCTTCATTCAGCTTACTATAAATGAAGAATACTATCTATATTGCGTTTAAAAAACTTTTAAATTTATTGACTCAAAGAGTATGTCATGTAGAATTTTTTAAAGATTTTAAAATAGAATCAGTAAAAATATCTATAAACAGGTAGAAGCCATGCCCTTTGTGGAATAATACCCCAGTCTATTAAAAGAAATAAATAAACCAGATGAATTTCAATTACTACTTTTCGTTTTAAAAATTAGATTTTCAATACTAAAACGCAGTCATTTCTTAAAATTATCAATACTTACAACTAATTTCCTTTTATAACGTAGCCTTAGGAACTTTCTTCTTTCACCGATGACGTCACTCGAGGAACAATTGTCACTGTTTCGCTCCGCTCTAGACACCATACCGACATACATTATTAATGTGAGGCAAAGCTAGTACAAAGAACGACCAACAAAAGCGCTCTTAGTATTCTTAACGCACATAACCGGTTAACAAAAGCTTTACAGAATGTATAATTACCCTAAGAAACACTTTGGCTTATTTCAAAGTCATGTATTGATTTGTTTTTGTATCAACAAATTTTAAATTTTGTTTCCTTGCTTGCTTTTAATAAACCTTGTGCATTATTTTCTCATCTACAATTAAAATGGTATCACAAACACAAGTGAATTTTAACTTAAATTGAAGGTAAATTGATGGAATTTTAATTTTCGAAAAGCTTCGTTGCCCAAAGTATAAAATGTGTTTATACAAGTTTTATATACTAATTTTAAAAAAGGTAATAACTTACAATGTCACGTTTTAAATAAAATTTCATACTATGTGGCAATATGAGCTGCAAACTCCATATTATTAGTATAAAATAAAACTTCCATATGTAGCTATTAGAGATTACAATAGATCGATAGTTTAACTAGAGAGCTCTTAGTAAATATCAC
>JBAIZL010000004.1:198807753-198817753 GCA_036971475.1 Prosapia bicincta
CTACAGATAAATTATTACAGTTTATGCTGAGACAGTATTTACTCCTGCCGCACATTGAATCCCATAAATAATAGAAACTGTAAATAATAAGTAAGAAAAGAAAAGGCTAAGTCCTTGTAATTGTTAAGGTTTTTTTTTTAATTTTGTTATTTTAGTTACAGGCTTATATTTTTTTGCAGTATCTTACATTTTTTTAAATATAATTATGGATGTTGTATACTCGATTTCCAACAATTTTCAATTTAAAAAAATGTGTACGCAATTTGTTAACTTTACAAATATGAACCAATTAGACACTTCTAAGTAATTAATATTTATGTATTCTATATGGTATGTATATCATTGTGATTTATGTAACTTCCTAACAGCAATACTAAAGTAAAACGGGAAATAAAAAATGTTATAAATATATACGTAACTTTATAAAAGTTAATTATTGCATGTCAAATATCCTAAAATATTAAACAAATTATGCACTTTGGGACATTTTTTTCAGGAACAATTTAATTTTATTGAAATGAAGCAAAAAAATGTAAAAGAACATATTAAGTTTATGTTACAATATGGAAAACAAAAAATGGTTATTACGACACTGGATTCTTTCTTCTGAGTTTTTTAATTTTTTTAAATACACAAAATCTTGAATAATAACTTATTTAAGGTCAGATGACATATTATTATTAACTTTTTTATCAATATTATTAGAATTATATTAGAATTAGGTTTTACTGAAATTTAGCAAAATTAAATTTTAATTAATAGCAACAACAATATCTACCCTGGATATCTAAAATTTAATACATTATTGATAGAATATCAACGTATGTTTGTAGATCCAATTATTTCTAATAATTTATTTTGAGATAATATTACATCAAATATTGATTTCTTACATTTTGTCAAGTCTAATTAAATTTTTTTTTGTTTTGTTTCTGCTTTTGTTACTTATTATGGTCGCATAAATTTTAATTCTCACAAAATCAGATTAATTATATTTCTTCAACTGAACCCACACTTCATTTAACTTTGATAAATATATTGTACCATTTTATGATTTAAATATTTATTCCCCATTGCCTCAATGATTTTTGGATGTATGTAGATAAAAACTCTTTATAAAATGAAGCTATGGATGATGAACACAATGACTAAATATGAAGTTACTTATGTTAATTCATTTTCGATCATTTAAACTTTTAAAAGCAAAAAATACTCATTTTCTTATAAAAATCAGAGAAAAATAGATTCATCTCTGGAGACGGCTTGAATGTTTCGATTGAATGAGTTCAATTATAAAACGTTTTTCATGAAACCTAGTCATCGTTGGTTGTGAGCACAATTGTTTATGTTAGGCTATATTTATAATTCAAAAATATCAAAATTAAAAATCATATAAGTAGTTTTAAATCTGTTGTTATTTATGGAGGATTACGTTGATATAAAAGGAAACAAGAAGATGTTAAACAAGGCTGAATACGTTTCTCCCGGGATATCAAAATATCTAAAATAAAACCTTAAACTCCAAGCTTTTAGTACAACATGCTATCATTTAAATATTTCAGCCGTTTTTATTCATAATAACAGTTTTACTTAACATGTAGATATTAAACTACAAAACCGTTAGAATGGATAATATAGAGTAAAAATAAAAGGCGCTGAAGTATATAACTGGTTTATTATAAATTATTATAAACTAGTGTGAAATAATACATTGTTGAAACAAAATCATTTGAATTTTTATTAAATTTCAAATATTTCTTACTCGATATGAACAGCCTTTATTAATGTTAAGACATGTAGGGGTATATAAATCGCAGTTTCGGATCCTAATCGGTGATAATAATAATTTATTACTGTACTCCTTGGATTTAGAAACACAGCTTGTGGTAATTACAATTCATATAATACAAACCTGTGATAGTTTGTTGGAAATCTGTTGTAGAATCATGGATGGCTATTTCTCTTATTTTCATAAAAGTTTAACAAAGATATCTTTCAGACATAATTATTTTATATTTGATTGAATTAGACCAGTTATAGATATTAAAAATTTGAAAAAGGTTTTATTTATTTTGAAACATTACTCTACTTTTCGATTACAAACATAATCCTTTAATTACCTTATGATCTTTGCATCGAATTTTATGAAATTTGGTGAAGTTTTAAATCTAAAGTCAATTACTTTGTACATTTTGTGTTTGTTGTTGCTCCTAAATGAGTAGCCTATATTTATATATTCTTTGAAAGGTAATATAATAAATAAAATATTAGCTATTAAAAATGTCCAGTTTGAAATCTAAACCGAATTGCTTTATATTAATTATAAGTCTGGTTTTAATTTCCATAGTTGTTCGTAATCAACCAATTATATATTTCATACAAGATAGACATAAAAATTATCGAATATTTTGGTAACTTAATATTTATCGTACAATAGTGTCATCGAAACGTAGAGAATGTGTATTAAAAACTACTTCACATTTAAATTTTTTATTGAATCTATTTGTTAGTTTGTTTGTTGGTCGTTATAGAAACCTATTTAACCTATATAATTTTAGGCATAAGGGTAACCTTATATTCTTTACTATATTTACAATAACAGCTTGCACAAAGTAGAAGCTGGGGAGCACAAAGTATGAGGCACACGCTTATCTGGTTAATTGTCATTTACTTACACTGCGATAACACCGTTAACAAGAGTAAACACACAACCGATTAATAAATGACAATTAACAGATATGAAGCTGCTGATAAAGTAAAACATGATCTCATCCAATTAGAATATGCCTCCGCAAGCGTACTGTTACACCTTTTTCAAAACCGTTTTAACGAAAACAGTAATGCTTTATGGTAGTAAAAGAGTATTTAAAGTTGTAACGTTTCAGTTTTTTTTAGAAATTAAACAAGGTTTAACTAATGGTTTAGCTTGTGTCAGTGCCAAGTAGTCCCTCCAAAAACTGTGTTAAAACGTGTTAGAGTCCTTTTTAGGCAAACGTTTCTAAATTATCGCATCGCTTTGTGCCAAATTGTATTAATTGTAACGGAAAGGCAGACGTTTATCTTAGATCTATATAGGTGACTCATGTTCCTTGTTTTCAATTTAATAATTATTTTAATATCTAATAAACCTTATCTAATGTAGGACATAATATTTTAATAATAGGATAACTGTATGGGAATTCGAATCAAAGATAATTTGTGTCTGTTCTGGTGTAGGAAAAATTATTTTATAGTTTTTAATACTTTTTAAACACGTCTTTTAAAGGAATTTGTATTTAAATAATTACTTTTTTATTTAGTTTATAAAGTACCTAAGTTTTAACTTTCTGTTCAACTACTTAAAACATATTACCTACTTACCACGTTTTGCGAAGTAAGCTACATTCTTACCCTCAGGAAACGACACGCCATATATATACCCTACACAACATAAGTTACGCTTTTTATACTGAACATTAAAATTCCATTTTTATCCATACACAATTGATTCACAGCTATATTTTCCCTAAATATTACATATAATATCAAATGTAGGCTACTTTTTACATTGATATTGTTACAATTTGGAAAAAAATTGTTATATTACACTGTTACAATATGAAATATTTAAAGAGAAAAACCGGTTCTTAGAGTTCTTTTTAAAAAACAGTTTTCAAAAAAAACAAGACCACTAACATAAAATAATATATAGCAAAATTTTCAACTTTTTGAAATCTGGAAAAAGACGACCTTCTGAAAACATAAGATAATATATGAGATACTGATGAAGATGACTTGAAGTTATCGAAACCATTGTGGGTCGGAAACATTAATTATACTGTTGGAAAGCTGTGTTTTTATCAAGTTAAAACAAAGTCCACGGAAAATTAACCTGCCCTAAAATTCTTTTTATTTGTATGGTCACAAATATTAATTACAAGTAAATTAGATCATTTTGTTATTAATTAATAACGTTTTAAATGAAAACAACTACGGCAAATCAATGTTTTTGTAAGTTTCAATTCTCTGCTACGTTATGGGCAATAAAATGCAGCCAATACAGGTATCCTTGGCTTGGCTTTTATCATTATACCTCCGGAAGGTTTTTGCAGCACCAGTAAAGATTTCGATAAATAGTTTCTCAGAAATGCACTTCTATATGATATTTTTGAAGATAGCATATTAAAACAAAATTATCTTGAGATATTCTGATAATTATCTCGGATAATGTTCTGATTCTTTCTATATATTTGAACTAAAATCTTTTAACTGATGTATAGCAACTTTGTATGCAAACCTTATTACATTTGATACTTACGCTTGTAAAACTAATGAAAGGAAAGTAATGGTATAAAAACAAAAGTAAAAGTACAATCCTAATCCTCTTTTGAAGCCATCTGACATACATAAACATAATTCGTAAGACTTTAACCAATTCTTTTGCAGAGCCTTACGATCTTTACACGAACGAATAATTTAGAATTTTTAATCAAAATATATTCATTCTTAAATTTAAATAACATTTCAGAGTTAGAAATCATCGCTATTGCTCCACTTGGCAAGCATTCCAGGATCGCTATGCCAGTAGGGCAGACACCAACACATGCGTCTGACAATCATACTCGAACACAAACGCACACGCGCGCGCACTCCCACATTATTCTCTATCTGAATCAAAACATAACTCACCTCTCGACTACAAAATAGTTTATTTTGTCAGCGTTTGTCAAATTTATGAACTTTAACCGAACCGAGATATTTTCAAAACGTCTGTCCTAGTAGTGGATATGATATATTTAGCTTGAAACAAATTCCGCGACATTGCTGCCTTCCATTTGAGTTATTGGCCGTTCAAATCCAGGTAGGTCGGACGTGTTTTTTGATTTATAAAACCGCCTTTCAGAAAAGAATTCTTGGCAGTTTAGCCGTCATGATACGATCTAATTTAAAACGAGTGAAACAAAAGATTAATAAGAATATGAAATTTTAAATACTGGTTTATTTTAATCTTTAGTTTATCCCCTTTTACTTATTAGGTTCAAGGTTTAAGTTACAATATATAACCTGTATATAGCCTAGATATATATATATATATATATATATATATATATATATATATATATATATATATATCCAGTTTTTAAGGATATTGTAGCCCCCCTATTAAACTTAATTAAATTGTTATTTTTTACCAGAAAAATTTATTTTTGATTCTCTTGGATTTTCCAAGTTTCTCTAAAATATTTTCAGGCACACACTTCTTACAATGACTTTGTATGATTCAAGATCTGTTGACAGGCTTTATTTTTAGCCAACTACGTTGGTTCCAAAACTGTACTAATTACTCAGTCGTCTGAAAGTGCTTGGATAAAATGCTATACTTTTTATTTCACCTTTCATAAGTGTATTTGTAATTATAGTCCATTCCCCCAAACCTTTTTAATATTTTGAAATTACCTAGGTTCAAACTACAGCCAGGAACATTTCGAGATGAAAACCCCAGTACAGCGCTTACAAAGTTTCTTTATCATCATTTATTGATTAAACAATTAATTAAATTGACCAGTTTTTTTAAGCTAAATTATTATAAATTTCACACTCCCACAAGGAAATTAACAAATTACAATTTCAGGAAACTGAGAGGTGTTAAGAAATTTGCAATAAAACTATCGTAAACCTCCTTAATGTGGGTAACTTTAATGAGGGATGGATATTTGAGAAATAAACCTTACAAAGAGCGCCTGAATTAACTAGTTATGGGTTACATCCTTGAATCAAGGATTAAAATCTTATAGAATTTTTAAAGAAGTGACGTAGACGCAATACGTCTTTGTGGACCTGTAGTTTATAAAAATGAAAATTTATTACTTTACTTTAAAGGTTTTATTATATTTTACAAGCATTTAACTTGATTTCGTAAATAAATAACAACCTTTACACGTGTTTAAATTTAATGTTCATTGAGTACTATTTAAACTCGAATTGCATTTTAATTAGGAATAAATTTAATTAATTAATTTTGTTAATTTTAAAGATTTAAATTGTGTTAATTTAAAGAATTAAAATAGTATTAAATAGCATTTAATTATCATAACTAAGTGTCAATATATATATATATATATATATATATATATATATATATATATATATATATATATATATATTCCTTATTTCAAATCACCCTTCAATGTAGAAGTTCAATCCCCCCAGAACAAATTTCAAGCTGCGATACTGCTTAGGTCATCTATTCATATTCATACATTCATATTTATACATCTCAACAATGAGCCTGGCTTAGGTGATGAAAGAAAATATTTGAAACTAGAAAGTTTGTTGTCCATAAGTCTTGTCTGAGATTATAGTTGACAGTTTCATAGAAAACATTTAATTCAAATTAAATTTAATGTCTTCGTCATTACTTCCTCGGGTCTTACAAAAGTGAATCTGGAGAAGTTTCAATTCATCTGAACTTCGCGGTAAAAGCGTAAGCCTAAATATTAATTTCCTTTTAAGGTTAACATTCAATAACTCAAGAGTCTTGTATGGTTTCTCATCATTTATCAATGAAAAAAATTCACGGACGCCTTATTTTGATAATATAATCTCCCTTTAGGCCTACCTATCTCTTGTGAACTAAATTTCATCATTTTTTTTTTTGACGAGAAAACAAGAAATGAAATAAACTGTTTTTCCAAATTTTATTTTAACTTACTATTCCAAATTAATCAAAAAGGATTTTAAAGTACGTCTATTAATATTTTAATAATTTTCGTCTTACCAGATGTGTAAAATATACCTGGTGTGTATATATAGTATGTGGAGTTTAATACAATTTAGTTAAAGTATGCTACACATTCACAGGCGTGTTTGCAAAACTTCCACTCTTTTAGATATTATTGTAATCTGTAATGTCAAGTGTAGGAGAAAGCCAGTATAAGTTATTAGATTGTGACAATACAGACTTAGTTTGTAATATCACTGCCACTTGGTGCAAAAAAACCACTACAAACAGCATTAGTGAAACCTTCTATAGAAGACAGAGATCGATAAGAATCGTGTGATTCAGATATTATTTATTTATTTATCCAGCGGTAACAAAAAATAACCATTTGTAACACAAACATCGTCGATATTGAAATAGATAATTTATTTCCTAGTGGAATCAATATCGATCGTTCAGACTTCCAGGTGACAGGTCTTAGGAACATTGAAAAAAATTAAAATTTGGCTCTGATGCCCCATTAATTAAAAGGTTTTACAAAAACACTTATTTTATTTCACTTCGCATTAAACACAGAAGTACATGACTAAATACTAAATATCTTAAATTTTCTCCTATCCCATATGGTACTCAATTATACAACCTAAATAAAGAACAATCATTTAAACCTAAATCATTTAAAATATCACAAACCACACACAGGGGTAAAATTTGAAATAGCCTATAACCATAATGTAGTAAGATTGACTAAACATCATAAAGTAAAAAATAAATTTTATTAATTTAGCACACACATATGTTATAAAATAACTAACAAGTATCTGGTTAGGTTAGGTTTGGTTGTGAAAAGCAATAGCTTGACTATTAGGAACACTAAATCGGGAAATGGTTCAATATAAATAAAATTATATACTATTATGCACAAGGCTAGAAAACTTTATCAGCAGATTTTTACCAGTAGACTTATTACAATTATCCTAACTTTATGACATTTTATAACCTCGATGTTTGTTAATAAATACACAAAAACCTCTTAAACACAAACTTTCTTTATTTTACCCTTATGTACATTTCAGTTACAAAGTAACCATCCTCAGAGGGATAACATATAAAAACTCCTTCATACATAGTCTTTGTATGTTATCCCTCTGAGGATGGTTACTTTGTAACTGAAATGTACATAAGGGTAAAATAAAGAAAGTTTGTGGTTAAGAGGTTTTTGTGTATTTATTATTAAATCAACCACAGTATATTCCTAATAAATAGTAATCGATGTTTGTTCACGTATATCCGGAAATAGAGAGCAAATGGGAAAATTTTACAATTAGTTTATTATGTTAAGTAAGTTTACAATTAATTTTTTTCATAAACAAATTTATTTTAACAAGATAGTTTGTAACTTTATTTTACATTAGTAATGTCGTGAATAATAAAATGTATGGCAATAAAATGAGTATTAAAAATTAAAACATTTGAAAATTTTTAAGAATTAATCAACAGTGGTTATTCATCACGGTGAGTATTTTGGATAGTTATTTATAACTAAAGTTGCAATGCCAAGCAAACCATCTAAAAACCTATTCCAATGATAACTCAATTCAAGTGCCTATTTTTTATTTTCATTTAATCATCCAATCAGATTTTTCTGTTCCATTTTTTTCTAGGAGAAAAATGATTTCTTTAGTTCTACATTTTCGTTATATTTATTGAGGTAGGACCAAGAGAAAGTGACACAATGGTCTCCTGGTGCTAGGAGTAGAAAATAATTGTTAAATCTTGGGCAAAAATAAATATTTTAAAAATTGTATTATCACTCAAGTGTAGTATATAACTGTTTAAACGTAGGCCTATTTATTTTTTTAGTTTTTTTATGATAAAACTACCTATTCTATTTTCGTGTAACACTCACAAGAGGGTTTTATGTAGAAAAAAGTTTAATGTCTGAGTCAAGAATCATTTATTAAAATACTGGCAACGTACCTATATTTTTATTTATACTGCAACCTTTTTGTTGTAGATATAACACTTAATAATTATATAAGTTAACAAAGCATGTTTTTTCTTTTATAGATAATTGTGTTATTTTAAAATCAGAATAGACAAAGCAACCAAAACTTAGCGTATACACTAGCTTATGCGAAGCAATAATATCACCACTAAATATTTAGACAAGTAAATTAACTTTTCTAAACGACTATATATATTTATTATTGATATAAAAAACGGATATTGTTATTAAAGACGAGTTTAAATAAACAAAAAGACGTTTGCAGAATGTTTACCATTAAATAATAACTATTTAAATTAAATTTGCAATAGCGTCCTTATTTAATTAAGAAAACCACATCGTTAATATGTAAATGTATCTAATATACATCAGAAACAGACATCGAACATAAAATGCTTTTCTGCAAAGTATGTGAGTTATTAAATAAAAGTGAAGTCTATATATCTATACAGAGAACTCTTTACAATTAAAATAATTTGGTTCACCGGAACAGGAGATTAGCTAAACCCTTTCAGAGGAAATTTGCTTCCTTCCCAAACACCCGATTAAACGTATAGAATCTTATAAAAAAACCTGTAATTTTTAGTTTTTCTACACTTGAATCTTCTCACTCTCCTAGTAAAGAGAATTAATGTATTTCCGCGTTCAAATTATTAAATAAAATTAAGTCTCTGAAATGAAAGCGTATAAGTAACCGGAGCTTCGACACAGGCAAGATACAGGCCTACCTGTTTACACAGTTGCTATCTGTGTTCGATTTATAGAAGATAAATCGTCGACGTTCATTATCTCCAGTTTTTATCTCGACTTACTTTCCGTTTTGGTTGTCCTGACTGTGTAAATGAACTATTAATCCATTACTCAGAACAAATAAGAAAATATAACACCGGCGTTTGTAAATTGCAGACAAATAGTTGTTGGAACACATGTGAAATGTGGGGAACTGTGAATGCGTTTGGCGTGAAACTTTGTAACACTGCGGAATGCAACGGGTTATTGGCTTTACGTATTTATTTAAATAAAGCTGGTTAATTGTATATAAATATTTTAAAATAATAATAAGATAGGAATCATTTCCTCACTGCGTATTTATTCCATTTTCATATCAATAATTCTCTGAGTCATGCGTTTACCTTCTATGGAAGTTGTCTAACTGAATGCAAAACGCACACAAATATAATAAACGGAAAATTACATTTAGCTAATGTAAAAATATATTTGCATTATTTATTATACTATGCACACAGTTAGAGTTGTTACTAAACAGTTAATACAGGTTAATTGAACATCAG
>JBAIZL010000004.1:199480253-199597753 GCA_036971475.1 Prosapia bicincta
TTAAGAGAAATATTTCTCTCATACGTTATTAATATTATATAAATGTTTACTTCCTATAAATGTATATGCCTATTTTATGTATATATATATATATATATATATATAGAGAGAGAGAGAGAGAGAGAGAGAGAGAGGGAGATATAGTGATATTTCCCGTTGTCCATTATTTGTCCGTTGCACTGACTTTATAAAGTTGTTATTGTTAATTGTAAACAATTATTCCACCACTAAGTGGAATTATTTTTTCTTTATGTGATGAGATCACCTATTTTATTTATTATTTTTACCTTTCGGTCACTTGACCATTGTCGAATCACTGAATAATGTTTTCTATTTTTCTGGTGTGGTTGTTCGATCCGTGATATTGGTATTTGTTGACGTCATAAATTTTCTTCTTGTGCCGCCTGCATGATGTTTTTGAGAAGTACGTCGTCTGCATATGTTGTCTGTTGGTTCATTAAGTTGTTGTGTATGTTTTTATAGATGTGGTATTTTTCTAGTGAGTTTAGTACTATTTGGTTATCATTTATTTCAAATATGGTTAGGTTATTTTCGTAACTTGTTATTTCATGTTCATGTGAAACTAGGTGTACTACTACTTTTGATGTTTTTTATTTTTAGTTTTGAATGCTCTGTAATACTCTGCAAATCTTATTTTAAATGATCTGGTTGTTTTCCCTATGTAAAATGCGGTGCAGTCGTAGACAGATTGTAAAATACAATCGTATTTAGGTTGATTTTTTCATTATTATTCATGTTTTTGAGTTCAGGTTGTAGCGTTGTGTCTAGGCTAGGTATTTTGTAAATTTATTGTATATGTTTTTTATAAGGCGTTTGTTGTATCCATTTTCTATTGCTATTTGTGTAATATAGTCTAATTCTTCATTTAATTTTTGTATATATATATATATATACAGTAAACTCCCGATTATCCGTGGACGGATTAACCGGTTTGCGGATTATCCGGGGTGTGCCATTGTTTTACAAATATCCAATTTTTATTCCAATCAGATTCATGTGTTTAAATTTCCAAACGGTGAATCCAAACGACGTAAATACATATAAGGCTTAATAGAAGTTAAGATGAAGGGAATAGATATGTAAATATGTACGTACTAATTTTTACATTGAAAGGGAAGCATCCCGACGCGGGCCAGCGAAATAAAAGGAGCGAGCAGACTACTGTATATAAGAGACAATGACAAAATGCTTGGACGTCCGAAAACCTAATGTGTATCATAAGATTGTAAACAAATTTCAGCTAATCTCGGCTATAAATAATCTAGGACGTGACATACGCATTATCCACGTCTGTCATATACATTATCAATCTTTATGGTTTTGTGACACAAGTAGACACTGTGCGACAAAATGGTTCTCAAGAAACGTACATCGCACATTAAAGCTAAATCAATGCTCACAAAAAAAAAACAGACGAAAGTGACAGATTTTTTTCTTAAAAAGTGAAAGTATTATGTGCAAAGGAAATTACATATGTACATACATACTTACTTTTGACATATGCTTATGTACATATTGTAAATAGTTAGATATATAAATGTACATGTTATAATCCGTCAAATACATCGACATTTTAAATTATTTTCTATATTTATTTTGTCCTCTGAAGATTATTTGTGAGTTGCATTAACCGGGGTCATTATTTGTGTAAACTTATGGCATAATAATCGATTATCGATCGTTTTGCGTATTCTTTGTTCATAGCGGATTATCCGGGGAATTCGTTATCCGGCGTTGCCGGGCCACCCTATTCCACGGATAATCGGGAGTTTACTGTATATATATATATATATATATATATATCTATATATATATATATATATATATATATATATATATATATATATATATATTGTTTTACTGTGTTTAGCTATACACAGTAGGCTATATTGTATGTATATATATATATATATATGTTAACACACCATAACATATAATATATATTACAAAATATTTTTCAATAAATGTCTTGAAAATTACGTGTCTGGCATCTTTCACAACACCTAAAACTGTAACTTAAATTGATGTAAGCGAAATAATTTTTTCAAAACTACTTTATTTTTTCAATTATCTATTGTTTTAATGATGTTCATTTTAAACTGCAGTGGGTTGAATGAGTTTGTCAGCAGGAATTTTCTTGCAGTAAGTGACCACATATATATAGGCCTATTACAGTACTGGAAAGGGATCACTTGGCTTTTGATTATCAGTTGAACACACTGATGATTTGCATGTTGTTTTTTGAGAGCCAGTTTAATAAAAAAAATGGTTAAAAATAAGAATGTAGAAAATAAATTCAATCCTAATAACGGAGCTACTCCTAGAGACAGATATTGTTTATCGTCAAAAAGTGTGACGATTACAGTTGAAGATCTTAAACTCTTCACTGACTGCCAGACTGCAAATATATTTCTTCAATATTCTGGCCTATTTCTCGGTTGCTCCTTCCTAAAGTGCAATGCACAGTTAGTAGTACAGTATATAACTCAAGTATTATATATAACCATAAGTATAAAATCGTATTACCAATACAACGTAACAACTAGGACTGATGGAGTAAACGATATTAAGTGCAGAATTAAGTAGCCGAGAATTTCGTATCGGTTAAATAACTCTCGTAAAACTTGAACAATTTACCTCTTGTTGGAGAATTTAATGAAAAACCTGATCTTGTACCTGCCAAAGGAAGCTAGCGCCTTCAAAATATTATGATACTAAGACAGCTACGTATCACTACTGGCGTTAAATATACTACAGGGACTTACCGTATGATTTTTATTTGTCCTCATATATATAAAAAGGAAAGGAAATCTTTTAGTTTCTTAATAATTTTCAATAATATGTTTTATTCACTTTTTAAATAATAATTAAAGCGCATTACGAATGGGTAGAATTGTAATTCAAAAGTAAAGTATTCATGGCAGAAATTAAAGATCGGATGAAATGTTTGTTAGGAGTCAAAAGAAGAAGAGTTGAGTATAGATCCTCTCTGCATCCATACACATACTGTAGAAATTAGGAGTGTGCAAGAAAAAATGGGAGGCAGAAAGGTAGATAATCATGTAGTGTTTACTATTCAGCATTTGAAACACTTTCTTCAATGAATTAGCCTGAATCAATGACTACCTGTAATTATCAAGAGCTAAGCGCAAACTAAAATTTTTTAATTATTTTTAAAATAATATTTTCTCATAACTCCTTACTGCCTAGTAA
This sequence comes from Prosapia bicincta, assembly GCA_036971475.1. Taxonomy (NCBI): domain Eukaryota; kingdom Metazoa; phylum Arthropoda; class Insecta; order Hemiptera; family Cercopidae; genus Prosapia; species Prosapia bicincta. Next base: position 199,483,488 of record JBAIZL010000004.1, read on the forward strand.
ACAATATTATATTTTTAAATATATAAATATTTTTGAAAAAATTTTAAATATGTACATTTACACGCCTTGATAATAATAAAAGACGGTTGATATATGAGTCAATAACATTTTTTCCCCCAAATTAACTGCAGTTAGTTATTATTATTGGCCTGATGAAGATGGCAAACTAGCTGTCGAAACTTCGCTGTTATTTGAAAATAAATGTTATTGACACATTTACTAACCGTCTTTTATCAACATTTTGAAAAAATGTATTTTTTTCAGGATATTAAAGGTTTATAGATATTTCATATGCTCGCAAAGTCGTTTAACAGATAAATAGAAAACATTTAATTGTAAGCCAAAAGATATTAAAAATGAAATATTTGCCAGGTATTATGGTGTGATGTAACAAACAGTAAGATGGGCCTTTTCCCTTCTGGTTTACTGGTGTAAGAGAATCTGCAGGCTGATTACATCACACATTACGTCACTGCCATTGAGTCAACTTTCTGCTCTGGTTTCTAATAATTTTAGGTATAAGTTTTTTCCAGTTTAGGGCAAGACTCATCGTCGGTATTTCAAGGTTTGATTTCTCTCGTTATCTAAGTAGGTTAATTTGGAAAGAGAGAGAGAGAGAGAGAGAGAGAGAGAGAGAGAGAGAGAGGGGGGGGGAAGAGGGAGAGAAAGAGAGAGAGGGAGAAAGAGAGAGAGAGAGGGAGAGAGGGAGAGAAAGAGAGAGAGGGAGAGAGAAAGAGAGAGAGAGAGAGAGAGAGAGAGAGAGAGAAAGAGAGAGAGAGAGGGGGAAGAGGGAGAGAAAGAGAGAGAGGGAGAAAGAGAGAGAGAGGGAGAAAGAGAGAGAGAGGGAGAAAGAGAGAGAGAGGGAGAGAGGGAGAGAAAGAGAGAGAGGGAGAGAGAAAGATAGAGAGAGAGAAAGAGAGAGAGAGACAGACAAACAGAGAGAGCCGTGATTACCTTGTCTTAAATAGAGTAATGGTGTTTGTGTATGTGTGTGTGTGTGTGTGTTTTGTGTGTGTGTTCGATACTACGCTAGCTCAGGAAAAACTACATAATAATTATACAAAACACGAACACACAGGACAATACAGTGACTTTAATGCCTTTAATAGACAATCATTAGCTGAAGTAGTTCGTTGGTCTTACACTGTGTTTAATGTTTGCAAGTATAGCCCATGTAATATAGATAATCACTAAATAGACAAATGTCGTGAAGGCCGACATACGGCAAATATTAATATGGGAAAGATCAAAATGGAGAGGGACTCAATCTGTGAAATACTTACTCTAAAAATGCAAAGAAACTGCCATTATTGAAGTGATGACTTCTATAAGCTCAGTGAATAAAACAAGAGATTAAATCATTGCTTTCTCGCCACTTTATTTTTGAAACGGATACTTTACACCATATAACTTAAACAATGAATACATTTTTTTGAACAGGTAATAAATATATTAATTTATTTAAATACTAATAAATTTCAATAGAAATAACACAATATAATGACAATAACAAGTTTTTTATCCAATTTTTGAAAGGAAAATATTTCTAGGCCAGCCTTATACTTTTTAGAGAACTGATTGAATTGAATTTGTTAAAAACATTGTATTTAATGAACATCTAATAAATGCTTTTTGCCGACATTATTTTATTATTAACTACAATAAGTATTAGTCTTTATTTATAACATTCCTCAATTAAAGATGTAAGTATTAAATGAAAAATTTATAAAATTTACATCTTTATTTGAGGAATGTATTTAATAAAAACTGATATTTATTCTAGTTAATAGTAAAATAATGGCAATATTGAGAACTCTAACATAAATGTTAACTATTCTTAGCATAAAATATTTTTATTTTGAGCTTAATATTTAAACTAGATTTTTGAAATTTCTCATTATGGTTTGTTTTTCTGTTCTAAGCATTTTGAGGAATAATATCGGATTGATATGCGAAATTTCTAATTCACTTATTGGCTAAGCGTTTTAAATATATAGGTGTGTCTGTGTGTGTGTGTGTGGTGTGTTTGTGTGTCTGTCTGATAATTATAGATTTGGTAAGAAACTAAAGCGTAAAACATTCTGAACGTAAAATGTAGCATTTAAAAGTTAAAAAATTACGCTTTATTGCAAACACACGATTATAAGCGATTATAATAAGTTAATTCATAGTATCAAGGTAGCACTGTCCTGTCTGCTATTTTGCTTAAATTTATATCCTCTTATGCGGATTGAACCATTTTCTAATAATATTTTGATAGCCAACAGTTATTAGCCGGATAATTTTTAAGTGCATATTGCAATATACGTGTGTATTATAACATAAGAAAAATTTACTTTATACTGTTTATGAGTGTGATTTATTTAGGGTATGTTTCACATTTTGCAAATTTTAGACAATATTTAGGTTTCGAGACGCTCGAATACATCTGTGTTTTTTTTTTTTTAGAACGTAGATTTCAAGTAAAATATGTTGAAAAGAAAAACTCCGAAGCTGAATACTATTTAGTCAAGTTTTACTATACAAAATGTGTTTTCATCTATATTATATAAATGTTTATAATCTTGAAGGAGATGCTTACAATCTTATGAGATTAACTCTACTTCTACTATATTCAGTGGAGTCTTTGGCTATTTAAAATTTTTTATGTGAGAATAATGTAACTTCTTGTTGTAGTGTTAGCCGTTGGACAGTTAAATATACATAATTTTGTATTCTAGTTTAATTAGTAAAGTTTGAATATAATAATAAAATTTTGGAATTTACTAATTAAGAAGTACAGTCGAACCTCTGTAAAACGAAGTCGATTATCCTGAGAAAAAAATCGTAGTAGAGAGGTATTCGTTATTGAGAGGTTGTGTTGTCAAGAATGCTCTCACCCCATCTTACTGATCTTACCGCATTACGCATCCCTTTTATAATAAAAGGGATACAGTATAATATCGCGAGCGAATTTATTGTAATAGGCCAATGTTAATATAGGATAATGTTTTATAATGTCTCAATTTATTGAAATTCAAGTTATTAAAAATGTTTTATTGATGTTTTCAGAATCTTTCTTCAATGTATTAGATATCCATATTCAATATTTTTTATAGGGTCTACTCTGTATAGGCTATTATGATAAGTTATCTAATGCTTATGAAAACTTACTGGTAAATAAGTACACTCACCAATTCATTTTCAGGAAGCATGACTTGAACGTAGTGGAATTTAATCGAAGCAAATTCAGTAGGCCATAATCTAGTAACTGTATTATTTATTAACCGTATAATTTTATTAACTGCCTATACTGATTTTATTCGAATACACACAATCTATCAGTATTTTATTTTTATATACATAATTCAATTTCAAACAACACAAACTGTTTTATACACTACATACACCGTATCCGGAAAAAAATACTGTATTAAATTAAACATAAAATACGATGTACAGTAATACAGTACTGTAAATACAGTAACTTCGTATAGGTACTTTTTAAAAAGTTAGTAATTTTTTGATGTACTTTGCGTATGAATAAAACATTACGTGCAATGAATGTTTCACATTTATCCAGATAATCAAAAATGTTGTCTGGTACACCATCTTTCACTTGAAATCCTCGCCTGATGATTTTGAAAGCTTGTAAAACATCATGATGTGTAGGGTACTTCTCTTCAGATTTTCGTTTTCTCTTTGGAGATCTGCTTGTCCAGCTTCAATATCCATTCAATGAAAATTCGCTCGCATCCACGACTTTTTATTAAACGTGTAATCAACTTCTAAGGACTTGACAGATCGGAAACATCGTGGTGATTTGCTTTTGCAAATCTCAAGCAATTTGAGTTTTTCTGTCGCTAACATGTTAGCTGCCACTAATATGGTGATCCTTTCTTTGCTTCCTTTTCCTCCAAAACAAGGGTCGGTTTTAAAAAATAGTGTCTTGTTGGGCAAACATTTATAAAACAGACCAGTCTCATCAGCATTGAAAATGTCTCTCGGTTCATAATCATTTTAAACTTTTTCCAACACATTTCCTTTCAAAAATTAACAAGTGGGGATTTCAACATAGCACTTGCTCCCGAAATGACTTTTTGAACAATGTTATGGCGTTTTTGAATTTTTCTATCCAACCGTTACTTGCGTTAAAGCCACTGTGTCCTAATGATATTGCAAATTCCGAAGCCTTTTCTTTAATAAGATTTCCTGACAATGGAATATTTTTCTCGCGCATGACTGTAACCCATTTAATCATTGAGTTATCGATACTGTTAAGTGTCCAAAGTTTCATTTTCTTTCTTTGCAAATCATGAGAAATACTTTGTTCTAGAATTTGATCCCGGTTTTTCAGAATAGTGGATAGCGAGCTCTGAGGTATACCGAATTGTTTCGCAACATCCAACTATAACCGAACTATGACATGCAGTCAATTGCCAACATGTGTTTCCCCTACCATTCTTGGTTTTGTTGACCTTCCTGCTGAAAATAAACAATTTTCTGGAAATGACATTGTGAGCTGCCTATACAACACTACATTTCTTCGGTTGAAGTGAAAAAAAAACTTCGTTATTGAGAGATCCGAAATTCGTTACATAGAGGTAAATAAGAAGTATAACTAAAATGTCATGGGAGAAGGTAAAAAAACGTTATATAGAAGATTTCGTTATCTGGAGGTTCGTTATATAGAGGTTTGATTGTATATGCAATTGTGTAATTTTTTATCCTTGAGTTATTTATGAATATATTTTGTTTCCCATTGATATATCTACAATTTATCCACAAGTTCTATTTCCAGCTAGGATTCATGAAAGTATTTCAATTTTAATTGCCTACTGTGCGAATATTGGGTGCATTTTATAAACAATTTAATTTAATAAAAATTAGGCTAGGGTTTTGGAGATTTGCTTCATATTCAGAAAATGTACTGGGCAGAACTTATAAGCCAATAAATTACATTATAGGAAGGTTTAAGAATAGTGCAACTTATTTAAAATCTGAAAACTAGTTTGTCAAAAATACATGTTAGAAAACTGATAGCTATCCACTTAGTAAATGTCAGTTCCACTCACAGTATCCTGTAATGTAATTGTTAATAGTTTAGATGAAAATTGTGAATTATTTCCGTGTAGATTCTTTTGATTCACTTAATTTATAAACATTCTAAGACTGCTACCAGTTCTATTTAAATATTGTCTTCTTGAAGATCATATTGCTTCATCTTACCAATAAAGTATGTTTTTTATAATTTACACTGTATATTACAAAAAAGTCAGTAATTTTTATTTGCGTATTTTCTTTTACTACAAAAAAAACTATATTGCAACAGAATGCGTTAATTTGCACTTTCTGTGGGTTTATAGATGTGGGGGCTGGAAACCAAACATCTATTTTGATTGCAATACAAAGTGCCCTTGCTACCTCAATCATTAATAGCTTCTCAGCAAGTGGTAATAAACTGTCATACCATGAGGTTTTCTATTTGGCCACAATGGGAGGAGCTGTAGGTAAGTTAATCAGTTTCAAGTTTTATAGAAATAAATATTTTTTTGAAATGATTTTGGGTTTTTTACTTATTAATTTTACTTCTAGTTAGGAATGTTAAGAGGGTTTAGTAATAGGAGTGTTAGGATTGTTTGGACAAAATTCAATAAAAATACATTAACTAAAACTTTCTTGAAAAGAAACTTTATGAATAAAAAAAAATATATATAAATATTATAGAAATTAAACTCTACAGTCAATATTAGACACAGATTGAATGAGAAAGTAAAACTAAATTCTTCAGAATTAGTAATTAATTTTTAGTGTAATTAAAATTTTAATACTTCATTTTGAAACAGGCTCTTCATTAAACCAACACTTTTATTCAGTGTATTAAAAAAAATTGATATAATAATTATTAATTAATAATGATATTTCATAATTTTAATTAACATTACTAACAATAAATTACCACAATAGTAATTTAACAACATCACCTGATAAAAATGATTTACTCAACTCATTCACTGATAATTAGCTTTCAAACAGATTTCATTGAAATGGAACAAGATATGACTCAGTGACTCAGTTCTTAGGATTTAGCACAAATATGATTATCCTTGTGCATTTTACATATTTATCAATTACGATATATTGTTGCATGGAACTGAAAGTAATAATTTTAAATACAAAAGTAACAAATGAATTTTAATTTTAAGGCAATCATAATCAGAACAAAGTTTTGACATAAAAAAACATTGTAGCATCATCCTACTTTAGACATTGCACAGCAACTTATGCCATTATGTCCAAAAACAAACTTGACTGGGTAAGTTAAGATAAATCTGAAGAAAATGAACCGCTCCAAGATGAATTTCTACAACTACATAGGCTGCAATGACAAGAAAGAACTAATTCTCCTTTTTGGCAAAAATGGCTTTACGAAACTGCTTAGTCACCCACTATGAATGGGCTAGTCTGAAAATGCAGTATTAAATGTTCTATTTCTTTAGAACATAATACCTAAGTTATTTAGAACAGAAACTTCTAAAGTAAGAGTACTTCTTAGTCACAGTACTAAGACTGTTCTTTTTTATTATTTTTTAAAATTGTAATGGAGTTATTATAGATTATATAACTTTATTTGTCTTTTATTTCAAAATCTAGTGACTCTTGGTATATTTTTGTTTTTTATTTTTAATATCAATATTTTTATTGTTGTATTTTAATTATTTTATAAAGAGTATCCAGAAAGTGACAGAGACTTTGACCTTTATTGGTGGTGGGTGGGGTTATAGCCGGCACCTAGTCACAGAAAAGGAACAACGAGTAAAAACTGAGTGAGGCGATGGTGTATTGATTTTCAAAATTGTTATACTTATGTTCACAAAGTTCACCACAGTAGTTAGCCTAGGTTTTGGCTATAGTAATGAAAATTTGGAGCAATTTCCACAAATTTCACAAAGTTTAAAAGTCTGATATTCCAATATTTAGTGTCAACAGTTGGGCCAAACAGTTTTTGCAAGGAAGTAAAACCTTTCCTTGTGTTCATTATTATCATTGTAGAAATTCATAGTACTGCTTCTTTTGTTAATTTTTGTTTTAGCTTCCCATATAGTGAAATTCATTTCTGGGAATTGTTGCCACATGCCACCCGAAGAGTGCTTGAAGCAAGAGACACAACAAAACTCTTTTTTTTTATATCAACATGTTTTTCTAAATATAATTACATCTTAAAATTAACAATATTTTTTAGTTTCTCATTAAAAACTACCCCTTTTAAAATCCAGCTGACTTATATACTTTCAATTGAGAAATATAAGAAATACCTGGGATAAAAATATTTTTCTAAAGAGCCTGGGTGATGAAATATCATCGTTGATGCCATTTCAGTACTCTTATTTAATACCTAAATCTTGTATTATGTTTTGGGGGTATATTTTTAGAAAGTTTGAAGAATAAACAAACATATATAAATTATTTCAGAAGTTTAGAAATACTTGACTTGTCAAAAATCATGCAAGAGAAATTAACTGCCTGACAGCAGTCTCACTTAAAGCTTTTTGAATTATTCAAAGTGCCCCAGTTTGTTTTCTGTTCTTGATGGCTTTTTTCAATTATTGAAATTAATATATTCAATAAAAAATTTCTTGATAAAAAAATGTTATCATTAAAAAATTATACATTTTACCCAATAACCATTTTATTGAAGAAAAAATCAAGTTAGGTAAATTTTTAAGGGTTGAGAACATGAAAAATGTTAAATCATTGAACTAAAAATTATGTGAGTCCAACTAAAATTTATGTACATTTTTACTCAAAATTTCCAATGTAAATTTTCACTGTAATGTTGCATGTTTTTTATGTTGTTATAGTGTAATAGTGATGTAAAAGCTCCCAAAATTAATTATTTGAATTTACATCATTAAAAGAATTGTTGTAAGGTTCATATGTGTTTTAGTGTTTGGGTGTTTTTTCAAATATGTAATTTTTTTTGGCATCAGATATAAATAATTTTGTTTACTGTTTCTTAGGACTGTCTTCATTTGATAGTGGTTTTTTGCAATACTGTTGGTTCTGAGGTTAGTCCAAATATAATATATATTTTACTTCTTTTATAGTTCTTTATGTATAACTGTCATTTTTTATTTTCTTCTTTTTAAGAAAAGTTTAGAAACAAAAGCGTTATCAGATAGTGATTCTGTATTCATTTCTTGATGTTGAAAAATAACATTAGGAAAAATAGCTTTTTTTCTTTATAAATAAGCATTAGCTACAGGAGTTCTTATGATTCCTATTTAGTTTGGGAATGGTTAATCCTTATAAACCTAGATTCCAGCATTGTTTAACACTCTGATTGTTACACGATTGACTATTGTCATGATTATTTTGGCAATGCTTGCGATTGTCGACAATGAGGATCTTGAACAGTCATGTCTTTTCTTGTCTTCTAATAATCAGTACTAGTTTTTAAATATAGTAAAAGTGTTTATGATTTTTAGAAATTTGTTTGTAAAATTTGTTTCATTTTGAAGGACAATCGTCATGTGCATGACCAAACCTAATTTATTTTTAAAAAATATTTCTAAAATAGTTATTTTTTGTGTACATAAATGTTATTTTAACCATAACGTAATGTTGGAAAGTGATCAAGAACAATTCATAGACTAGCTAGGTGAGGGTGAAAATTGTGCTAGTGATATAGATGATAATGAGGAATAAACCTTATGACATAGAAGATAGATATTTCAAGATTCTATTTATGATAGTGATACTGCAGAAAAACCAGACTTAAAACAAAGTATTTTATAAAACATACCACCCAGTATTGGATGAAACTACTAAAAACAATATTCTTTCTGCTTCTGAACAACAAATCAATCCTCTTACATTTAGGCCTGTACGTCAAATATTTTTATTATAAAACATTTGTTATATATTTATAACACACCTTTCTTTTAAATAATTTTATGTATTGATACTGCTAAATAACTCTTGGTATGCATTACAAATGCATAGTGTATACATGTCAGTATTTTTATTTGGAAATTTTTAAAATAAAATATTAATATATTTTATAACCGAAAATAGTTGTAAACAATATATGTATTTAAGAACCCTATTTATAAGGTTACATATTCTTAGAGGGTTATTCTTAGGTTATGAGTTCAGTATGCTCAGGTTTAGAGCTGAAGCATGGACACTCACAAATGCCATATGTAAGAGACGGGAAGCTTTTGAAATGTGGACCTACTAGCATATGCTGCATATTTCATGGATTAAAAAAGTGCTGATGATTGCCAACGTTCAATAGGACACATCACAATAAGATGAAAAAGTTCTTTTGGTTTCCCTTTGAAAAAGTATTGATATATCAGAAAAATGACAGTGGATAATAATAGTCATCTGCATGACCGCTGGAGTGTTAACCTACTAACTCCTTACAGTCTTGTTCCTTAATTCATGGTTAATCTTAGTAATATAATCATATAAAATTCAGTGCTTTAGAAAAACTCTGAAGTTGTGATTGCTTTTTTTACTTTACAGCTTTGAATATGGAGGACACAATAGGTAACTTTGTTGTGGGAAAGGACTTTGATGCTCTCCTTATAGACATGAAGAGTAAAGATTCTCCTGTTGATATATTGGTAGATTTAGGTCTGGATGAAATGTTCCAGAAGTTCTTGTACTCTGGCGATGACAGGAATATTCAACAAGTTTATGTCAAAGGCAGTTTAGTATCAAATAAAATTTAGATGTCAGGAAAGTTATATATCATTAAGTTACATACAATTGCTTTTAATTTTTTGAAAATGGGTAAGTGTTTTATATATATATATATATATATATATATATATATATATATATATATATATATATATATGTATATATAGAGCAATATATATACTTGGATGGACATTTTGTCTTACAAATTTAGAAATCAAATAATAATTTAATCTTAGTTCATTAATAAAAACAGTTTTATCATGATAGCGTTATTGTGAGTTTTAGCAAAGGTTTTGTAACTCTAAAGATAAAAAAATGACACCATCAAAGGAATAAAACATTCTGTAATTAAATTATTTTTACATAAACAATTAAATATATTTAAAAACTTTCCTGTAATATAACTTAGCATTTATCTATAATAATGATGTAGCAGTATAATGAAGCAGTAATATAATGATGGTATATGGCATTTTGAACAAATGTTTCTCTTTGTTAATTCCATGAAATATATCCCTTTATATTAGAGTATAGGTGCAAGTTGACAGAAGGATGCATTGCTGGGAATTGGTGTCATTATAACAGACTAAGTTTTACTATAGGTAAGTATTTATTTACAGTGGGTTTCAGTTAACTGGACCACTGGTGTATCAGACAAGCCATTTAATTAGACCAAATTAGAACAATAATAAATAAATGCATGCTATAGACAAAAAATGCACCAGTTATTTGATCTAAAATGCCGATTATCTGGTCTACTACTTTTTTTTGTAGTCTAACAACTTGATTTAGGGAATATATTCACAATTGTAGAATACACAACTGAATATGGTACATACAAGTGGTGAGTAATGGAGTAAAGCTAATGAAGCAGTGCTTTAGTATAAGGCTACGATTAAGTGTAATTATTTTGTATTTATAATTGCTACCAATTACACTGATCCTCCTGTAAATTGTGTTGTCCACTCTAAACACATCACTTGTTAATTGCAATTTCCATAAGTCAGAGAATGGGTTGCAGTCCTTGTCTAAACTGAAGCAGAATGGTTATAAATTTGGTTGGCAGACTGCATGTGATAAAACAGACTGAGGGGGCAGAAGGGAGTGAAAGTAAGAGGCCAAAAGAGAACTGTAAGATAAATCTATTTTCTGTTGACTGAGATATACTAGTGAACTAAAAACTGCTGAACGCAAAAACAAAAATTAGAAGGAAAGAATTGTCAGATGTCAAATTGTCATCTGTTACAATGGTGTTCACATGTAAATAAATTAGGCTACACTAATATATGTATAATAATTTTAATTTATACATTAAAAGGTTTAAACAAAAGCAGCTAAAGAGCTTTGCACATTATTTGACTCCAATTTTATATTAAAATCAGATGTTCCTTAACTTAATCTATTTGTTTCTCTAATTTATTTGTTTCTCTCTTTTGCTTTAACCTTATATGTATATGTAGAATGTGAACTATTTGTAGAAGTGAAACAGAAAAAAAGTTTTTAATGGCCTAGTCAATAAAGTTACTGCTAAGGGCAGAAGATACTAAGGTCATTTAATTTATGTTAATGGAAACTTTTATACAAATTTTGTTTCAAAAATATTAAATTCACTTCAAATAGCCTATATGCTTTCAGAAATATCTTTTAACACTTGATGTAGACTTGTCAGTTTTTTCCTCTTTAATATCTATGTAGAGAAATACAGGTGTTTACCTGTTCTAATTTATTTAATTTCTTTTCCATTTTATAATGAATGTAACATAACTATGATTCAATAATAATTGTTATGTTAAAAAATCATATATAATAGCCAGGCTATCCACCCTGTATCTCCGTTTTACCCTTACTGCATTTGGAGCATTGCTTCGCCTAATAAATATACCACTGGTAAGAGTCCACGCTGTAGTCTTGAAACAAAAACACATAAAAGCACTTTACCAATGAAATATTTCAACCACACAGTAGTCTTTGTCAATCAAAGAGAAAACACAAAAAGAAATATGAGAGAATGAAATAAAATAAAGTCATTGAATGATTTTCTGAATGACTGAAGTATTTCATTGGTTAAGTGCTTTTATGTGTTTCTATTTCAAGACTACAGAGTGGACTCTTACCAAGGTAAGTCTGTCAGTCTCCCAGTCCAAAAATTCTAAATAATCTTTACCAACCAAAAATATACCACCGGTGAATACATGGTTTTGAAATGTGATTAGAACCTTGTGCATCACTACTGAAGTAAGACTGCAGCTGTTATTTGCCAATCTCACCATCTCTAGTAAAAAATGACAACTAATAAACCTAAACATTGTGAAACCATCACATAGTGAGAAAAAACTTTAAAACAAGCAAATTTCTGACCATTAGTTTTCTTTTTGTTACAAGTTTTTAATATCTATGCTTTGGCCACTGGTTTAATTTTATTTAACTTTTGAGATTTGATGTTTGCCTTAAGTTTCTGTTCACAAAGTATATGGTATTATGATCTGTAGATAGTCATGTTTTATTTTCTCTAACATTTGCTGTTATTGGAAAATTTGTCAATTTAAAAAAAAAATACTTTAAGAGGAATATCTTATCTACTGATATTTTTTGAAGTTTGTATTTTCTTGTAGGATCATTTACAAATTAGCAAGGGCATATAAGATAGAGTAGAATAAAGAATTTCAACCACAAAAGCAGAATATACTCTTCTTCAGTTGACACTGTTTCTATTATACTATTTGTGTTAATTCCATCACCTCAATTGTTCTGGATTGCTACTTCCTCCTTGGTTTTCTAAACCAGATTGTTATTATCTTCGTGTGAGGGAGCACTTTTTTATTGCCTGATTCTACTATAACTGGAGATACTGTATTTTTCTATCCATTTATATTATGGAATATGAATAAAAAAGTTACTTAAATTTTCAATGCCATCCTTCACTTTGGCAAGAAAAATTGCATTGAACAATTTATTCTGTGCTTTTTGAATTATCGTAGCATATAACATAGCATATATAATATGTTTCATGTCATCTGTTTTCAAAGAATCTGTTAACTTTCAGTTTCTCTTCATTCTTCAAGAATATAGCTAAATAAATGTGTATAAAATTTTTATTTAATATATTCCAATACACTTTGGTTCATAGGTTAAGTAAACTTACAATGTTAGAAATAAAAAATTGCTTATATGCTCCCACCTTCTAGATATTGAGGATGCAAATTTTTGAGCAATTTTTAAGCAGCCTGTTTTCTATTACAAACAAAAATAATAACAATTTTGGTCCTATAGGGATTATAAATTAAAAATTTAATAATTTTGGTGTTGTATTGATAATAACAAATAATCAGGGAATTGGATAGTTTTCAACTAAGTAATTATTTTAGTTTCTTTATTCAAGATTCAATGCCAATCAGATTTGCTTCATCAGTTTTTCTAAAAACAATATTTAACACATGAATATGGGGAATGAGAGTAGAAAAGAAAGAAATTAGGAGTTAATATTTGGGTGATAGTTTCTATCTCACATTTGTGCCTCCAGCGTCAAGCCATAATAAACCATTGTTATCAATTAAAATAGTCAGATTCTGAATGTTACAATCTGGTTGGTGTAACACTTGTCATTGATACAGTGAATTCACTATACATATGGATGTACATGTTGGTGTATTATATGTGTAAAATAGACGTAGGAGTATAAATTATAATATCCTATATAAAATCAGCAAGCGTCGTCTATAATAAAAGTATGTTTACTAAGAATTATAACTTTTTGTGTTATTTATATTAAGTTTGCCTGAGTTTAATTGTGTAGATTGACATCATACTAAACAAAAACTGATCTACAGAAATATTGATTGCTATCATCATTATATAAGATTTGGAAAGTAATCTGCATTCACCAACCAGTGATATCCTGTAGGTCATAAATTCTACAAGTATCTTTATTGGTTGTCAATGTGCTTGGAGTGTAGGGAAAATGTACTTTAAACATTATTTAATTTAGTTTTTAAAGAATTATGTATAGATTTTTTTGATCGTTGAAACTAGGATAAATATTAGACCTAAACTAATTAGACTTACAAATTAAATATGCTTATCAGATTGGTAATGAAAATCTGAGTCAGGTGTTGATCTTCCTATTACATTCGAAAAAAATCTCATCATTGTTATATCCATGACATGTTTTTAAATTATTCTTTGAAAAATTTAAAGTCTGAAGTTTTACTTGAACCCTTGAGTCCAAGCGATAAGACATAACATTTTAATTGGATAACTTGGATATAAATGTTGACTAACTCTCTACTTTTGATTAGTTTTATTTCTTTAAACAAGCCTTTATTATACTTTATCATTCTTCAACTTACAACTCCTTGTACCAACCAGATATATACTAATTAAATGACCAACAATAATCTATAAAGCCAAAATTTTCAGCTGCAGTGAAGTTTGTTATTGATATTCTGCAAGGAGAAAGACATGATTTATACCCTCAACACAAAATTTAAAGACTAAGAGCAATTTCATTTGAATTTAAAGTCAAGAATTAAATATAAGTTGCATAGTATTTGAATTTTAAATTAATTTAAGTAGATCCCAATTTTAAAGAATAGTCAGTGGAGATTAAATTTAAGTACATATAGAGATAGTGTTTATTTCAAAATAAAGATTAGCAAGAATATGAATATTTAAAATTTTTATCTTCACAAACAACCGTTTTAAAAAAACTATTGAGTATCAAGGCTTCATTAAAAGGGTAATAAAATATTAATGTTCTATTACAGCAGTATTTTTGTGAATAGGAGCCATACATAGAGTATTTAATTGCTCTTCTAAGTTTTTTTAAAAATTCTTTACATTAGCTCACAATCTCCTTATATATATTTTGCACAAATTGTCAATTATTAATAAAGTACATCTTTATTCATCCAATCAAGTTCAAACAGATTTGAAAAAAAACTTATAGTGGGTGATAATTGATGTTAATACAGTTTTTTCAAATATTTATTCAATAATTTAATTATTAAAATTTGTGGGGCCTAGGTTGGATTGGAATTGAGTATCTTCATGTTCGAAGTCTATCGCTTTGGCATTGTGGAAACCTTCCCATAACTAGTAATGTACTTCTCATAGATGTATAAGATTTTTTTTTGTCGCCACCTGGTCGTTTTTGAAACCTCCATTGCACAACCTTAAATTGTTGTCATGGTTACCACACAATATCATAAATAACGCTCTAGGTTTAAAAATGAATGAAAAGAATAAAATAACAAACAGGATTAACAGTATCAAACCTCGCTTCACAAACAGAAAATACCAAAGGAAAGCGAAAAGAAACTTCAAAATAATGCGACAAAAAAAAGAAAGCTTACAAATAGAAACAAACAAAAATTATAGCCCAACACCATTCATATAAAAGAAAATTGAAAATTGCAAGGACATTCACTTCCTATTTTGCCACCTAATATTGTTATTCTGACATATGTTTATATATATTTATATTAATTATAATAATAAAATTAAAAAAACTAAAATAAAGTTTCTCTTTGTTGATTTAAGTAGGAATTAACTTAAATTTTTTTTTTTTAATTACTTGTTTCTCAAGTACTTACATTTAGGACATATATTTATTAACAGAGCACAGTTTACTATTAAAAAAATTATTACTTTTCTGTTAGCAGTAAACCCAAAACCCTCCTTGTGCCCTTGTTCATCTCCAATGATTTATCTAACTAAATATCTTGTAGAACTTATTAACTCGTGTTAAATCTAAGCCTATAAGATTCTACTGTACTTTTTATCATTTTCTATTTGAATAACACAAAAGTTGAAATTTAATCACCCTTTTTAATAAGTAGCTTTCAAATTTATGTTAACTGTGTTGAATACCAATCCAAAAAACCTGATGGTAAATATCCACTATAACTTGACTGATAGAGTTATTTCTATTTTTTAATAAAACGATAACATAACATGCACACACGCACACACACATGTATTATATATTCTATACATTCAGCAATAAAACTTTCTTTCTTATTTGACCTAATCAACCTAATTTATTCCTGCACAACTGCAGCATATTAATCTTAAATTTAAATAACCGTACAGTATAATCAGATTTAAATGTTGAATACTAATTAATTTTTATTAATTGAGATCTCTCTTACCTGTCTCAACTGAAAGATAAGGTTGTCCTTATAAGCGACATTTGTTTTAAACCATATTATAAGAAATTGTAGTTTTTAAAAAGGGAGTAAGTGTTTCTTACACAATCAATATTAACAATGATAAAATAATATTCCAAAGAACCTCTCTTAACTGATGTACAAATAAAACTGATTTTTATGAATCCAATGTTATATCCAAGATACACATGATGCAATAACACACTTTTATTTATTAAAAAATACATCACAATATTTATGGCTTACAAATAAATAATAAATGTGTATTTAGTTAGTGGTTTCAGAACTTGTTGGTATGTGGGAGAAATAACTCATGACAAGTATTTATATAACTGGGCAGGTATATGCACTACATAATCCATTAGAAACTGAAGTTAAACTCTTTTTTTGCCACTCTTTATCCCTTGGTGTAAAGATTTAAAGGTTTTTAATGAAACCTGTTATATATACGCAGAACAAAATCAAAATGACAGAAAAAGAAAATTTAGTCAGTTGGTGAATATAGTACCATCTGAAACAAATAAAATATTTTATTTTTTCTAAATACAAAAACTTTACTTGAAGTATATTAAGAATTAAGTCTGTTGATTGTATGCAGATTATTTTATATCTGAATACTTTTTAAATGATTTTAAGAACATTTTAATAGCTTTTTTCATATTTTAGTAGTAATATTTTAATGACATAATTAAAAAAAATGATATTTTGCAATAATCTTAAAATTTTTGTAAATAAATAATTAGATTTTAAAATGTGCTATAATTTAATGTAGGCCCTATAACAAACTATTGTGTCAACTAATAAGTGTGTCGTGTGTATGTAAGCACATATGCATCTTCATGTATGTTATATAGACCAAGTTGTAATCAAGTTAAAAAATAACTTCAAGTTAAAATTTTGTTAGCAAAAAAAAAAAAAAAACACTACTCACTGATATTTTTCAGCAGTCATGTTTTGCACTAGGTCTGTGCATTGTTCAATTCTGTGATTTACAAACTCATTTATAAGACTCAATGTAGTAATCTTAATATCAAGTACATAATGAAATGAATTAAACTGCTAAGTTTTAACATTTTTATTATTGAATTTGGTTAATTAGTTTATAATTTTTTATTGTCCATTAGCTTTTTTTTGTAGAGAGATTACTCTGATTGATTAAAGTATGATTGATATTCATATGTCAATCTTAAAGGATTAAGTAAATAAAGGAGTTATTGAATAAATATTTATATATTTTTTTACTAACGAATAGTCACAAAATTTTCCTACATTTAAGCCTTGAGTGCTGTAGTGTCTACATAGTTAATGATTTAAAGTGATCATAAAATGCCAAAGTTGACCCAGTTGATAGCTCTTGATTAATTATTATTTTTATAATATTTATTTAATTGATATTTTAATTCACCTCTCCGTCTTTTAAAGTACTAACTAGTGCTGGTTTCCTATTTTTTCCTGCACTTCCTCCATCAAATAAAATGATTCAATTGCTGACACATTCTAGACAAAATTTTTCAAGCAGGAGTGTTACCATTGGTAGTTAAGGGTCACAGTACTTTTTGCATAGTACTTAATAATTAAAAATAATATTATTATTTGTTTATTGTATGCAAATTGTAGAAAATATTTGTGTATATAAATTTTTTGATTGGTAAATTTGTTTCAACATTTTTGTTGTTGTTGTGAGTTTTAGAAAATCAAAATTTTGGTACATTTATGTTTGAAAAACTACATTTCATGTAAGTATTTTATGCTAGATTATTAGCATTCTTCATGTCAGTGAATATGGCAATAATTACAATAATTATGGTACAATAGTACAATTACAATACAGTAATATATTCAAAATGTTTGCAGTGAAAGTAACTGAGCAGTTTCATTTTTATTATACTGTGATATTATATTTTTAAATAGAGTAATTTATTATATATGATATGTTTGAGTACAGTTTTCTGCCATTCCTAACATTTCAATTTTCTTCTCTGTTGACGCGTTTTGGAGTAACTCCATTTTCAAAACTTAAATTATACTGTACTATTTAATAAATTGGGTACAGTATGATTTAAATCTTGAAAATGGAGTTACTCCGAAACACGTCAACAGAGGAGAAAATTGAAACATTAGGAATAACAGAAAACTGTACTCGAACTTACAGAAATTTTCTTAACAGAAATGAAAATGAGTATATTAATAATTTTATTATATATGACTTGGTTCAGATTTTCATGGTCTGGTAAAAAATGTTCGTACACAACTGAAAAAAATGTTAAAAAACTACACAATCAAAAACTTTTTAATTTGAATTCAATTTTTATTAAATTTATTATTTTATTTGGTTGTAGAAATAATTCATTTATTATATAGTTTTCATTTAGATAAACATTATTGTCACCATTATTTTTGTGGGTTGTTGCCAAAAAAATCATGAAAATTGGTTGAATAGTTTTTTTTTATAATGATTTTCCCCAAACACTGCCAGGTTACTTATGCTATTACTTGGAGCATTGGCTGCAGCACTGAGAGGTTTTAGGGTTTCTAAATTCTGATTCTCTATTATACAGTTTCTCTATTTCTAAAGTTTCTCTATTATACAGACATACATATATATTACAAAAAATACAAACATGTACCAAGCGCATCCGTATCAGGCGCGTATCCAAGAGGGGCGATCACCCCCCCCACCCTCAAGAACTTTGGGTTAAAAATCGACAATATATTATTAAATTAGGACTTTCTATTAAATTAGACTTTTACTTAAGTTGATTCATCTTTTATTGTAAATAAAAAATAAAATTTTAATTTGAAAATGTGACGCGTTCCTTCGAAATACCCTCGTAAATGTCTAAACGTTTTATCAACAGATAGCGCTAGTGAAGCTTAGTCTCGAACATATGATTTTCAATACGTAATTTTGCAAGCGTAATATTCGCAGTTGACTCCGGAATTGTTCGTGTTGGAAGAATAACTACTTATATTAATTAATAAATCATTTTTATAATAATAGCTTATTATGAAATTAATAATATTTTCTAGCCATAAGTGTTATCAAAACTGGAATAATTATTTATTAAAAAGTCTAATTTGCTACGAATCTTTATCATGTTACCGATTTCTAACGCAAGCGTAGAAAGAACTTTTTCTGTTCTATGTTTTTACATACACGCACGCGCACGCGCACGCACACACACACACAAGCACACATATTATATATATATATATATATATATATATATATATATATATATATATATAATGGATCGATCGCCCCCCCAAAGCAAGTCGCTGGATACGCGCCTGGTACCTCCCTTTATTATACCTTTTTAGCTTTTTCCTAGCTGAAGGTAATGTCTCAGGGTTGTCTAGTAGTATGTTTCTCCTGACACCTTGTACATAATTAGAAATGTAAGGTAACCAATCTACAGTTTCCAAATTGAAAAAAAATAAGCGTCTATCTTCATCTTCTATAAAATTCCACAATACTCTTATGTTTTGCTCTTCAAAGCTCCATCTTCTTGTGGAGAAATAACATAAATGTGTCCTGATAACTTGGATTCTGTTAAATATTTTTACTACCCTAATAAAAATAGTAAGTTGTTATATATAATTCAGTTTTAATAATAATAAATTTTAATATAGTTTTTATGTGTAATTTTCTAGTTAGCTGTAATTTTTATAATTATTTCTCTGAGGAAATAAATATTTATATTTATTGAGAGAAATATTAATCCTTTTAAATTTCATATTTTGCTAAAAGATGTTACTAATAATATTTGTAAAATGTTTAGTTTCTACTAATAACATTAATGAAATTGTGTGTCAAAGTCAGAATAAGGGAAGATATAACAAAAGAAAGATATCTTTAGTGGTGTATAGCAATGATATGGTATAGTACACAAGCCATATTTATGCATAATTTTAGGAAAGGTTAAAGAAATTTGATGACATCTTAAAAGTAAATTTAGGAGAAAAGAAAAGTTAAAATTTTATAAAAATATAGTATTTTAGAAAAAAAATATAATAAAAGCAACAACTGTAAAAATTATTAGATTAAGCTAACTAAAAAATTGCAAAGCTATAACTAAAAAAATGGAATAAATTTGTTAGTAAGGAATAGAGCTTTTATTTAACTAGAGAGTTTATAATAACTTGTAATGTAATAACTCTAATTATTTGAGTAACTAAGTGAAAACTATTAATTTATTTGCTGACATGTTTTGAAACAGTTGTTTCATTGATGAATTTGGGGAAGATCGATGTCTCTGTGTCTTTGGGAAACCAAAAGGGGGTTTATTGACAAAGGTAACCCCTGCTACTGGCGACTATCAGTCAAGGCTACAAGGTTATGATTTATGGTTGTGGGATAGGTGGGTTGTGCACTATATAATGGAAACGGGTGTTAGATTTGTAGTGCGTGTGGTTGTTTAAGATATGTTGTTTTTGTGTTGTGTGATGTTTTTATGTTTCAAATTTGTTTGTAGTAGTTAGTTTTACTATGCTTTAGTGTGTGGAGAATATTTAAATTAGTATGAATGTTTGTGTATGTGTGTTTGGTGCTTTGTATATGTGTTGCGTAGCTGGATTTCATGTTTTTTATATCATTGATGTGATCTTTGAATCTTGTTTTGAAATATCTACCGGTTTGGCCAATGTAGAAGCTGGGGCATGTTGTTTTATATATACCGGACAGATTGTAATTGTCTGTTTGTTGTTGAAATGGTTGTATGTATTTTTTAAAAGTGTTAGTTGTTTTGTATGATATTTGGTAATTCAGTTTTCTGAAGGTGGAAGCAATTTTGTGTGTGTGGTTTTTTGTGATGAAGATGTATCTATTGTTTTTTGTATGACTTGTTAGTGTGACTGTTTGATCGTGTTGTTTATGTTTAATTTTCTTGAAGATGTTTCTAGACATGTAAGTTAATAGCCGTTTTGTTGGGCGATGTATTTTTAAGTTCTTCATCAAAGTCTTTTTGTTTCATAGGTATATTGATTAAGCGGTCTAACATATGGTTAAATGCAGCACGTTTGTGTTGTGTGGGGTGATTAGATGTGTTGTGTATGACGGTATCTGTGGTTGTCGGTTTCCTATATATTTTGAAATTGTAATTGATGTTGAGTTTGGTGATAGTAAGGTCAAGGAAATTTATTTTTATGATTGTCCTCTAGTTCAAGGGTGAATGTTAGGTTTCGGTATATGGTGTTTATGTAATTGCGTAGTTGTTTGTTGTTGTTGTGTAGTATTAAAATGATGTCTTCATGTCTATGGTAGTTGTGTTTGTTGTTCTGTGGGATGTATTGTTGTTCGATGTGGTAGAGAAATATTTTGACCAGGTTACCTGAGAAGGGGAAAGAAATCAATATGCCTATGCAACAAGCAACTTACCCTTCTAATGTAGCTACAGTGTAATGCAAGCTATGAAGAGGGGAGTGAAAATAAAGAAAGTAATCAAAATATATTTGTATGCATTTTGAAAAAGTTTTATAATCAATTCGAAGAGATTGAAGGGTTCAAATAATAGAGGTGGTAACTATTTATCATATGGCCGAACTAAAGAGGCTCTCCTAAAGTGTGTCATAAGTGTAAAAAGAAGTATTTTTTATTTATTGAATAATTTATTTGGTATATTAAATTGGGTATGGATCTTATTATTGAGCATAGTGATGATTAATGAATTGAATATTGTTCTGTGCTCTGGGGACAATGAGTTTTAAATAGATGGAAAAAATGAAATAGTATGTGAAAGATTTGGTAGAAGAACCAAAATGCTAAACCCTTCATGAAACAGAAATGGTGGTCTGAGTTGTTCCACTACACTTCTCCTATGTTCACTTGTACAGTCAACTCAACTTGAAAGTCATCATCCGCAGTAATGATGACTAACTGGAATTACTGTGTACAGGCCCAGACTGTATCGTATCTGCGGATAGTGAAAGAATTGTAGTGCGCATACACAACAAGGCACCTAGCACTGCGGCATAGTATGTACTTAGAAGTGTTTAGTACAAAATACATATTTAATAATTTGTCAATAAGCAAAAGATATTGTAATTTTTAATATGTTATGAATGGAATGTCTATTATAGTATCATATGCTTTCTAAAAATTAAAAGCATCTATTCTGTCAAGATAAACTCTATACATTGTTATTTTGGAATACATATTCATATGTATTCTATGTTAAATCACTCTATACGTTATGTGTGATTATGGAAAGCAAGCATCACATTATATTTAAAAAAAGCATCAGTAAATCCAATTATTTACTGACAACATTAGTATGTAACCATTAAAAAACATTGAGGTTTCATATTTAATTTGAAAAATTTGTGGTATTTGAAAGATCTAAACGATTTTTATTAATGTGTTTATTTCTGCATTGAATAACTAACTATGAAACTCATTATTAATTATTTTTATATACTTTTTTACCAGTTACAAAAAATATTTTCAGAATCTTTAAGAGGCAAAGAGTTATGATCATTGAATATCCTCTCAAGGCGGTGTTACAATACTTTATCAGGATCTTTAAGAGGCAAAGATTTATTATGATCATTGAATATACTCTCAGGACAGTGTTACAATAATTTATCAGGATCAGAAACATAAAAATGTGTTGCAAATTAAAGTTTAAACAATTACTACTACTATTGTAATACAATTTAGTTATATCAATATACTATATTAAATCTGTTTGTTTAAATTTACCTTGATCGTCTTTTTTCTCCAAATATATTATAAGCTCCTGCAATTAAATTGTGAAAAAAGAAGTGTTGTATTGTAGCAGTCACGCTATTTCTGGGCTTATAGAGTACTGGGTACCAGAAGAGGTCATTTAAAGGGAACATTTTTACATAATGAAGTACATAACGGTAGAATTTAATCCAAGTGAGTCTGTTACATGTTGGCATTACATAATTTACAACTGGAACTACAGATTTATCCTTGTTCCTTGACCTGAAACTTACAATGTTACTCTTATGAAAATATTTTTGCATAATATTAATAATTTTTAACCTGTGTATAGCAATAACAAGTATATACTCGTTATTTGTTATGAGAAGTCAATGAGCTAGATATATTTAGACATTTTGAAAATATTATATAACTTATTGGATCATTGAAATAAATGACGGTTTTTTAATGTGTTTAGGTTATTGCAAAAAATAATCCAAAAATTTGTAAAAGTGCTTTTAGAACCCTTTTTTACTATTTTAAAATGCGTAACTTAATACTATGACAGTAAGCATTCTCAACTTGTGAGCTCTATACTAGTCAATGCATTTTCAGTGACACATACAAAAATTATATTTAAATAATAATTAACAAAATTTATATTCTAAATACCAGTAACACAAGTGTAATACAGTATTATACTTTTTAATAAGTATTTGTTTTACCAGTGTATGTAAAAACTTGAACTTGCTTATTTATGTCTTCAAATATTAACTCTAAAGTGATAAAATAGACCAGACTGAAATTATTTGAATATTTTAAATTTTTTGTTCGCCAAAGAAGGAGTTTGTTTTGATTTGGAGATTAGGCCAGTGAAATTTTAAATTTTCCTTGTTTCATGTTTAACTAATTTTCTCATCTTTTGGGTTTATTTATTTTACCGGGTATACGACGATTACTAATTCAGTTTAGATTATTGATGACTTTATTAAATATGAGTTTCAAATTGAAATAGAACTTTAATAAATATGTTTAAAAATAGGAAAAAATACTTAAAATGTCTAATTATTAGCTATAGCCAAGCTTTCAAGAACCGCAGCAGAAATTATTTACAGACTCTTTTTAATAAAATGCTTCAAAATAAACTATTTACATAAAGCAAGACCCATAAGTTTGATTTTTTTTACCTACTATACATCTTTGATTATATATACTATTTCATTTGTAACAAAACACCCCAATAAGTTATTTAAATAATAAGTGGGTTCTAAAAAAAAAAAGAAAATCAACAATCTTATATGAACATAGTGCTGTAATAGTTAAGTTGAAAATTAATAAAAAAGTTATTTGTGTACCTGCCTCCAAATAATTTGTAATGCCTAAGGCTATGATTTGCCGGTAATGGTATGAAAGTATTTTTGTAACCTTAACTTTGGTATTTTACTTTTTACATCAGTACAGTTCTGTTTGTGCAGGCCTAAATGTTCATAATTAATCAGAATACTGTACTCTCACTCTATATAGCATAATTTTATTTACAGGTTTTTGGTATTTACAAATGTACACATTTTTCCTCGGTTTATATATATATAAATTAAAAACATTTCAAAAACAAGAATACTTTTAATGAATATATTTATTCAAAGCTTTTCGCCATTAAAATAGTACCAGCATCTTCAGGAAAATAATTATCTAATAAAATATTTTTACAAAATTAAATCATATGTGCTACAAACGACCATATGTTTATAAGTATTGCACTTTATGTAATTTTTTCTATAACATCAATGACCTTATAAATAGTTTGGTACCTTCATCTCACTTGAATTTGTTCATCAATTAATTTGTCTTTAACTTTATGCTTATAAATTTCCAATGTTTCAAATATATTCATTTTTAATCCTTTATTTAATTCTTTTAATAATTTCATATTTTCTATTTCCGGAAACCCGTGTCTATTATTAATACAATGCGTATCTAAATTTGATTTGTATATGTTTTGTTTGATATACGCGTTTAAATGTTCTTTGTATCTTTCTTTTAATTTCTTTTTTGTTTGTCCTACATATAATTTATTACAAGTTTGACATTTTATATTATATACTCCATTTCTTTCGTGCATATTATTTTGATTTTTGTTATTGTTTATTAAATTTTTAATTTTATTATCAGTTTTATATGTAATTTGTAAATTTGTTTCTTTAAATAATCTTGTAATTTTATTTATTTTGTTATCAGTGAATGTAAAAGTTGTCCAAATATTTTCTCTCTTATTAGGTACAATGTTATTTTCGAGTTTCTGTTTTCTTATTATGTTATTATTTAATTTATCTGTAGTTTTTCTTTTATATCCATTTTCTAAACCAATTTGATATATTATATTTTTCTCTTTTATTTGATCATTTAAGTTCATTGGTATTTTGTGCATTCTATGTAGTAAATTATAAAGTGCTGCCATTTTTTGGTTGTATGGATGATTTGAATAATTAGGTATTATTTGATTTGTCTGCGTTGGTTTTCTATATATATTATATTCAAATGATTCATTATTTCTAGTAATTGTAATATCTAAATAATTTAGTTTATTTTTTGATTCAAATTCATGAGTAAATTTTATATTTTCGTGTATGTTATTTATAGATTTTAATATTTTGTCAATATTTAAACCATTATTATTTGATATGTATAATCCATCATCTACATATCTAAACCATTGTCCATTTTGATCATATGTTTTAATAATATTATCTATTTCAATGTCTATATCTTGTAAAAATATTTCCGATAATATGCTGGAAATATATATATATATATATATATTCCTGATATTTAATATTGTCCATGTTTTTCCGTTGCACTGACTTTATGAAGTTCAGTGTATATATATATACTGACTTTATGTATATATATATACATATAGCCTGACGTGTGTACAACCACGCTAGTCCTGACCGGAACCTAATTAAGTAGATGATAGATTGCTATATGACCTGACGTATGTATAACCATGCACTTAGACTTTATAGGTTTTTTTTTGTTTTAGAAAGACCTTTACAGTTTCTAACACAACCACCACACCAGGTTCTATTTTTGCTAAACAGTCAACAAGGCAGAAAATAAAAGCCATTTAGAGAAAGTGGGTAAAATAACCTAAACTTAACAATTTTCTATCTTGTAGCAGTCTTATAAGAGTATAATTTAGAACTAAAAGATTTTTTACAAATTGTATCTATTGAAAAACGTTACTTTGGTTGACATAAATCCTCTAATAAAATTATATCTTTTATTCATTGATTAATATTGATTTTTATAAAACCCAATGGCAGTTTCAAAATGTACAGGATTTTTTCCAATGAGAGTTTAAAATTTTCTCAGTTTTATTTATATTTAAATTATCAGTTGATTAATCATGTTCACATTGAGTAATCTGAGTTTTTAGCAATTCACATTCACAATTACATTTTGTTTTTCTTGACATTGATTTTGGTCATCACTCGAAATAATGGTAATTTGAAGAGGCAGTTTACAATAAAAGGTATTTACACAACAGTTGGGTTTTAGGCTGCTAGTTGTTACATTTGTAGTTTGCCTTACAAGTTTAGCTTGAGGTTTTTTATTCTCAGCTACTTTTTAAAAAAATGTGATAATTTTTTGTTTAAAATTGGTTAACCCTATACTTTTTGCTGTTTCCTTCTTTGAGAGACCGTTTTATATTTTTGTTTATGCTTTATAATTTTCAATCGATAATTTAAAATATAATATTTTTTACTAGACCTAGTTTGACAAACAACAACTAATACGATTTTGTTTTTCTATTATTCTATGAATAAGCCAAATAAATAACAATTGATAAAAATGGCTAGACAACAACAAAGCTCTGTATTGTATCTTGAAAAGACAAATTTAAAATAATATATGAAATTTATCTTTTTCAGTTTGAATAGATAAATAAATTAAAATTCTTATACACATACACACTTAAGCAATCAACGTAACACTCCAAGTGGCAAAAATAAAATTTAAAAAAAGTTTATATCTTTTAACCTTGAAACAGTTTTAATAATGATGTAAAGAATATGCGAAGGTGAGATATGCAGGGCAGATAGAGTATTTCAATCATTTAAATTAATTAATTAAAAATAAATAAACTTGCATATAAAAATATAAAATAAAACATGTAATTTCAATTTATCATAAATTAAGGTGGATTAAACTGACTGGCATTTGTTTTGGTCATGTGTTCAGTAATGTTGTAGAAAGAGAATGTAGACAGGTCATATTATACATTAAATTAAAAATGGCACGGACCAACCTTTTGCTAACAACATAATACCTGTCTTTAGACCAAACATGGTAATAATTTTTGCAGTTTTTGTGTTGTACATATTGAGGTTTTTTATTTAAATTACTTCTTTTGGTATACTTTGGCAAAAAAACGCTACTTACTGTTATTTTTTAGCAAACTGGTTTCGCACAAGGTCAGTGCATTGTTCAGTGCTGTGAGTCGTGGACAAGTGTGTTGCTCAGGTGTGTTTATTATTGTACTAGTGACACTAATCTAGTGGAAATGCGTCTGCTAAAAAATATCAGTAATGGTAAGTAATACCAAAAGTAGTAGTCGTGATAATTGTCTAACAATGCAGTAGAAAATGTTTTATCTCAATAAGTACTTTCAAGAATTTGTTGAGCTTGTAAGCTCAGTCAAGTTTGATATTTCAAAGTTTAATCACAAAAGATTCATCGAGTGTCTTTAACAACAAAATTTATGAGTAAATTTCAATCTGATTTAACTGCAAAAAGTACATGCCACAGTACTTTAAAAAAAATGTACCTTTCTTTAAGAAAATAATCACAGGAAAACTTGTATAACTGTTATAATGTATAATATGTATGTATAACTATTATAATGTATTATATGTATGTATAACTATTATAATGTATAATATGTATGTATAACTATTATAATGTATAATATGTATGTATAACTATTATAATGTATTATATGTATGTATAACTAATATAATGTATTATATGTATGTATAACTATTATATTGTATTATATGTATGTATAACTATTATAATGTATTATATGTATGTATAACTATTATAATGTATTATATGTATGTATAACTATTATAATGTATTATATGTATGTATAACTATTACAAGTGTTAAAAGAAAATTAATTAAAATGAGAGTACAGTTTGCCTAACTATATAGTTAAATATGGTAACATAACTTACAAAAATATGTGATGTGATCGAGTTCCAACAGTGTAACCCAAGACAATAACAGCATTGGCAGTCCTGTCTGCGGGAACAATGTTGGCCGTAGCTTCGTAATCGAGCTGCATAGACTTCATTAATCCTGTAGATATCGCTTCAACTGTAAGTGTAGCTCCAGATGCGTTTCTTAGCCAGCCAGGGAAGGGTTCAGCTATAGTAGATGTTACTAGAAAATGCAGATAACTTAGATTTCCCTACAAAGATATAGCCAAACAAATTTCTCTGCAGAAGAAAATGTAAGTGTGAAAACAACGTTTCAGATGAAATGGAAATAGAATACACCTGTAGGTTTATATTAACTTTTATGGTCTAGTAAAAGGAAGAGTTAAAAGAACACTTTATTACCAAAACGTGAGCTCAATTTGTGAGCAAAGTGATAATTTAATAATATTTAACACTAACGCATAATCAATAATCTATTTTATAATTGGTTTTTCAATGACAAAGTCATCATCGTCAGTAAATATAACTTGTTTCTTAAAAGTTTTATAGTTAAGCTCACTGAGGAGCTTATGATCATTTAGAAAAGATTTTATTTTTTAAAGGTTAGAAGTGTACTAAAAGAAATTATATTAATTTTCTTTAAAAGGCCTACTGACTCGTATTTTGCCTGAAAGGCCATATTGAATCGTGGCATGATAAAAATAATAAAAAAGAGTAGAAATATATTATTTGAGTGAGTTTTCCAGAGGACCGTGAATTAAATGAAAATTATAAAGTACTCACATAATTAGCTACGTATGGAATGTATGTACAGAATCATTGGGTAGGCATGAAATGAAGAACCACGCTTGAACAGATTTTTGATGATGTAATACCTCTAAAAGATTCACTCTAAATTTCAGTAAATTAAATATGTTAATTGTGTACTTTAACACGCAATACTTCACTTAAGGCGGTTACTCAATAATGACAGTCGTGTCTACAGGAACAATTTTGGCCGTAGCTTCATAATCGAGCTGTAGAGACTTCATTAATCCTGTATGTATCACTTTGGACGCAAGTGTCACACTAGCAGTGTTTGGTAGGCAGCCAGGCAAGGGTTCACCTGTAGTAGAAGTTACTAGAATGCAGATAACTTGGATTTCACTACAAAGATAAAACCAAACAAATTTCCCTATAGAGGGAAATGTAAGTTTGAAAACGTTTAACAAAAACTGGAAATAGAAGAAATCTGTAGGCGCATATTAACTTGCCTTGTCTACTAAAAGGAAGAGTTAAAGGATATATTAATACCAAAATGTGAGCTTAACTTGTGTGCAAATGTGATAATTAAATAGCAATGAACGCCAACTCACTATCAATAATCTATTTTTTTATGCGGGTTACAATGACAAATTTATCATTGTCTGTAAATGATTTGTTTAGAAGTTTTATAGTTAAATTCACTGATAGAATGCATGCTCATTTAGGAAAGGTTTTTACTTTTTAAAGGTTGAAAGTGTACAAAATGTATTTACCTTAACTTTTATAAGTACTAACTCTTATTAGGCAAAAAAGGACCCAATGAATCGTGGAGTGGTAAAAATAATGTATAAGAGTAGAAATATATTATTTGCATGAGTTTTTCCAAAGGACTGTAGAAAATTATAGAGTACTTATATAATTAGCTACGTATGGCATATATCGTAAACTTGTTGCCGTTTATGACGAGCTGGTTGTTAATTCTTATTACACTTTTGCTATTACTTGTGACCAGACTTTTTGTTAACTATAAGTCTGGTCGGAAGTAATATCAAAAGTGTAATAAGGCATATTTGTACAGAATAATTTGGTAGGGATAAAGTGAAAAACCAGACAAACACAATTTTGAATCTTGTAACACCTCCAAAAACATCTCTGGGCAGAAAATTATATATAATGTCAATCATATACTTTAACATGCAAAAAATACTTCAATTAAGGTAACCAGCCACTTGATTCACTTGGTGATAGAATTTTAATACAGTATAGAATAAAGAGTACATAACTTAAAACAAATTATAATGACTACATACGGGTATGAGATTCGAGAAAAATTTGTAATAAACAAATTGAAATTGAGAAGAAAAGTTGACGCAGTGCCACGTGTCTGCACTAGGAATCGATGAGATTCAACAAGTCTCTATCAGGAGAAAACCAATGGGTAGGGGACAAGAATATGAGTGTATGTTTGGTCTTTGGCAACATTTTCATTTTAAATAAAACATTTAGTATAGACTATATATGTAACAATTACTTATTACTTTAAAGTACTTATATTAGTTGTATTCTTGCTAAAATAATGTAGAATTTAAAGCTTGAAAATACAAATATAAAACTGATCATTTTGCCAAACGCAGAGAAATCTTTCAAAATTTTACTGAGACCATGCTTATTACAGAAAAACAAACCTCTTCTTAAAAAAAAATGCTACCATAGTGTACAAGAGTAATAATTTGAAACAATCTTTTTTTGACAATAATTAAATAAACACTTTTATTAATCACTTTTAACATTGTTAAAATGATTAATTAAGATAAACTGAACTGTACTGGACTAGAAAATTCAAGACCATCTTTAGAAGACTTTAAATCCTAAAAAAGTAAAGAATTTAATGCTTTTCAGATAGTTAAGCCGGCATCAATTATTAGTTTTGAAATACAGTTGAACCTTTGTATAATGAAGTCGATTATCCAAAGAAAAAATTCGTTGTAGAGAGGTATTCGTTATTGAGAGGTTGTGTGGGAATGCTCCCACCCCATCTTACTGATCTTACCGCATTACGCATCCCTTTTATAATAAAAGGGATACAGTATAATATCGCGAGCGAATTTAGTGTAATAGGCCAATGTTAATATAGGATAATGTTTTATAATGTCTCAATTTATTTGAAATTCAAGTTATTAAAAATGTTTTATTGATGTTTTCAGAATGTTTCTTCATTGTATTAGATATCCATATTCAATATTTTTTATAGGGTCTACTCTGTAAGTATAGGCTATTATGATAAGTTATCTAATGCTTATGAAAACTTACTGGTAAATAAGTACACTCACCAATTCATTTTCAAGAAGCATGACTTGAACGTAGTGGAATTTAATCGAAGCAAATTCAGTAGGCCGTAATTTAGTAACTGTATTATTTATTAACCGTATTACATTTATTAACTGTCTATACTGATTTTATTTGAATACACACAATCTATCAGTATTTTATTTTTATATACACAATTCAATTTTAAACAACACAAACTATTTTATACACTACATAGACCGTATCCAGAAAAAAATACTGTAATTAATTAAACATAAAATACGATGTACAGTAATACAGTATTGTGAATACAGTAACTTCGTATAGGTACTTTTTAAATCATTTCAAAGGTTTACTTGAAAAAGTTAGTAATTTTTTGTTGCACTTTGCGTTTGAATAAAACATCACGTTCAAGGGGCACGTCATCAGCTACGTTTCCTGAACTCTTCAGAAAATCCCATTGCTTTTTTATTTCACTTAAAGTCATGTTGTTCTCACTGTCCTCTTCATGTGTGACCGAATTAAATCCAGCTTTGGAGAAACAATTAAAAACTGTTGTTTTCTTCACGCCATTCATCCAAACGTTTGCCAATTCAGCGATGCAGTCTCTTAGATTAACAATGTTTTTGGGTATGATTTCATTGTTCTCTACGGTAGTCACAATCTTTGAATTGTCGTCCGTTATCGATATTGTCGAATGTACAAAGTTTCATTTTTTTTCTTTGCAAATCATAAGAAACACTTTGTTTTAGAATTTGATCCCAGTTTTTTAGAATAGTGGATAGCAAACTCGTAGGTATACCGAATTTTTTCGCAACATCCAAATTTTTTACTCCTTCATCAATCTCTCGTAAAACTCTCACTTTTTCTGCTACACTTAAACACTTTCTTTTTGACATTTTTTCTCAGCACGAGAAACTCACGGCACGAATAAAACTGAGTAACTGAGCTAGCAACATTGAAATGAGTGATAAAAGAAAATGCTGGGAGGATGGGAATGTACTGTAGGCCTATACAGTAGGCCTATCTATAAATGCTGAGTTCTTAGAATTCCTTACCGATGAGTCACTGCATTCTTAACTGAACCGAACTATAACATGCAGTCAATTTTATGACAGTAAAATGTCATGGAACAAGGTAAAAATTCGTTATATAGAGGATTTCATTATCTGGAGGTTCGTTATATAGAGGTTCGACTGTATATTGTACAGGTCTAAAATTGCTGCTAACTTTGTGGTTTTTGGCAGCAATCGGCTAGTTAAATATCATTGATTTACAAAACACATTATACCTGTTGATAAAGTCTTCAGGTACAAGGGAAAAGTAGTACAACAAAAAATTATAAATTTCAGAAGCTGTGAACAATAAAACACCAACTAACAATACAGACACATAACTATATAAAATCAAGTACTTTTATTTATTATTCAAAGAACTGAATTAAAACTTGGCTGGAAAATATAGTTAGGGCAGATTTGGTTATAAAGATTCCCAACATAAGGTAACTAGTTGACAAGTACAATGTCTCCATTTTGGTATATGTATAGCCTACATTTTTACATCACCACAAAGATAAATATATCTTATTTTTTAACTTTTAATATTTTGGATATCGGTATCAAAAGTTGTATTATTTTCCCATGTTCCAAAGAACTTTCTGCAACAAGGTATATTTATTACAAAATCTATGATGTTCGTGCAGCTTATAATTATTTTATTATTTGTAACTGACGCATCTATAAAGTGTAATAGACCCATTGATTTAAAAAGTGTTTTTACTTGATCACTATTTTTGAGTGTTAATTCCTTTTTTTAAAGTTGAAACAAAAATAATTTAATGCAGCTAACATGGTAGTTGTCAAATTAGATCAGATGGGATATAAAACAACACAAGACTATTTTTAGCGCTAACTGTATGAACCTAAATTAAAAAGATTTATCGTGGATAATAATCATCACGAACTTTATCATCATAAATAATATTAACTTCCTTCAACAGTTTTACATAATTAGCTATTTTGTCCCCTCAAAGGGAGTTGAAAATATTGTTATGGCCTACTTGTGTTTATAATGGAAAATGGCAGTCACATTGGCAGCCTATCAAATATGTAGTTTACTTTTAAATGTTTAAAATCACTATATAGAGCGTGATATGTTTTACGTAATTTTCTAAACTAGTTAGAATGTAAGAATTATATTTCAGCTACATTTCTTTGCTATTTCATAGTACATCATCAGTCGAGAGAGTTTGTCTATTGCTCTTATTACTCACGGCATATTTGGACTATATATACCGTCACGTCACTAACCTGACCTACAACTTACTGATCGACGGTCTGAAGATAGCTACTGGCAGAGTTTCTCCAAACTCACTGACTATGTTTTCAGAGATGCATTTTGTATATATGTAAGTGCTCCGACACTGATCCAATAATCTGTGAACATTATTTAAATTTAAAAAGATTTTTTGGAAAAATATAGCCTATCACAACAAACGTTTAATGTATACTTAGTGTATATTAACAAATAAACAATTATTTAAAGCTATACTCCTAAGTTAGGAGCTACAATGGTACTCAAGCTATTTTTTAAATAGTAGGATACATTCACATATTCCACGCTCATCTACACTTTTTTGAACAAATGCTAAAATAAAAAAAAAATATATATATATAAATAATTGTTAAAACTATGAAACACAATAGATTAATATCATTAATAAAATACTCATACTTTCTCAGGTTATCACTCAATAAACATGTTAGATCATCTGTTTGTTGTAAAATATTTATATATATATATATATATATATAAAACACGTTTTCTTGTTTAATAATTTAAAACAACACAGGTTATTCAAATACAAGAATATTTATTATTTTAAATCCAAAGCTTTTCGTTGGCAAACAGTACCAACATATGTTTCCTGTGTTTTTGTAGGCTATGTTAATAATATTATTTTTTAGTGTTTTATTTATTCCTTTTATGTTGTATCCTGTGTATGTGAATGTAGCCCATTTTGTTGTTTGTGGTTCGAAACCTGAAATTTATAACTCAAACTTAGCCACACATGCCATCAAAAACAAACACACATTCCCCACATTAAAAAACGTACACCTAGTAAAAAAGGTTCAAAAAGGCCTCAAAATGACAATCTGGGAACAACTAGAAATTTATAAAAATTAAAATAATATCATTAACGAACAAATACAAATAAAATAAAAAAACGATAAATTATTCAATCTAATAGACAATATTAACCCCAAAACAAACGTTAAAAACTCTCACAGTGCAGTGAATCTAAAAATAGAACATAATAGTACACCAAGGTCAACGGGAAATCCACTCAGCTCTCAGTCTACAACCCTGTTCAGTATTCCTGAGGACGACGGCACAGCCAGTCGTTGAAAGTTAGCTCACATAAATACCAATTAAGATTCTTGTTTAAGTACATAAGTGAAAGTGATAAGTGTATACAAGAAAACAGTGTTGCATAATCTACAAATATATATATAACAGTTTGAAAATTAGACTTTACGCACTAAACTCAATATAGGAAAATGTAAATTGATAAATTACATCACTGCAGCTGATAAAGTTATTGTAAAACAGATAGAGAAATTTCATAAAAAAATTAACCATTAGTTAAAATTAACAGTCTTATAAAAGAAGAATCACATTGAAAATATTTCAACTTTTGCTAAGCATATACAAGTCCAGAACAAAAGGACACAAATTGTTAATAATGTGGGCTAAAATTCTGACTTTCTAACCATTGATTAAAACCATACGTTGATTAAAATTATTGTTGTAAGAATGGTGTTAAGTGGTACTGAGATAGAACACGTTTCTACATTGTTCTGTATTTTGAAGTACAACAGTACCACTAATTTGTGTAATAGAGAAGTGGAAATTTTTAAAGTTTATAATAGTTACATGATAAATAAATAAATAGAGAATAGGTTTCAAGCAAGAAATTTATGCTGCCATTTTGGTATGTTGACCATTATAACTTGTGTTGTTTGAAATTAAAATACATCAGATGATAATTCTATATATTTTACTCAATGTTTCAGCACATGGTAACTTAGAAACATAAAATTATAAATGTTCAGGGATATAACTTTGAAAGAAAAAAATATTCCGCTTTCACAGAAATGAAAATGAGAAATTGAGAAAGTTACACAATGTCAAGCACATGAATATTATTATACTCTATAAAAGTTTGGTTGTTGGTAATTGTCGTGTAATCGAGGTACACAAATTGAAAATAGCCAGTGTATATAAGAAATAAAGTGAAAAGAAATATGGGTTTGAGCTTATGCAGAGGACCATTGTTAAACAAGATAAATTAGTCATTTCAATGAGTTAAACGTAATACGTGTCAACAAATAATTACGTATGAGTAATACAAAATATCCTTGTTGAAAACGCATAATGTAGTACGCCATGATTAGAATTCCAACTGGCAGACTCGTTTTAGTTGATGAAGATTTTTTCTTGAAATCGGTTTGCATTTAACATACAAGCCATGAGTGCACCGATGGCTCATTTTTGAGTTATATACACGAATGAATCAACACCATGACTGGTGAATCTATTGCTATAGTAAAGGTGAAAATCACCATAAAATGACCACGCACAAAACATTCTCCTAGGTGCGTACAAAGCTAGTACAACACCCTTACACAAGAGTTTAACAAGAAATAGAAAACAAGGAAATCAAGCTTGAGATATTAGGCTAGTTGCTGTAGGAGAGTACCGGGGAAAAAATAGCTGAAGACATTTGTAGTTCAGTCCAATACAGATCCCGTCTAAATGGAAATGACAAACTGACTGAAGGACGATATAGAAAGCTTTGGAATATGATTAGGCAATCACTGGCTTTAGTGGCAATACAAAATCCAAAATAAAACAATATTTTCCTTATGCAGTAGGATACTGCTGGGATCATGGTTTAATAATAGATTGAATTTGGAGCAGTATGTAAGCAGTAAAATAGATATTAGAAAATAAGACAGCATAAAAACGATAGTTAGAGACACAAGAGTTGGACTGTACAAGCATCCTGAGTGATTTTGATGACAGAAATAAAACAGAGCTAGATGGCTTTTATTAATTTGGCAGGGAGATTTAAAGTATTTAATTTTTACCTGAAAGTAAAATCTAGTGACATATTGAAAATAAAACCTAGCTCCGAGCTGTCTCAAAACTTGCTTTATATATTTTTTAGTTGCAACATATCAGGGAAATAATCAGTTATTTCTGTGTCATAGATATTGCATAACAAATATACCTCCTGGTATAGAAAGTCCTTAAAAACATTATAAAAACAAAAACTTTGTAATGACACCCTAAAAATTTAACAATCTATATAGTACATTAAAACTATCTACATAAATACAAAAACAACCTAATTTTTAAACAGTGAAAGTTTATAAACTTAAGGCTCCTTCTTAATTTTTTTGTAACATAAAACAGTACCATATCTTCAAAGAGGTGTAAAAAATATGGGAACATTTGCAAAAACACTAAAATGTACAATTGAAAATTTTCATTACTTACAATGCAAGATTACCACCAACTGTACATTGTTGCCCTCCACAAAGATGGAGGTCACTTTCCACAACTTGTCAGATTGTTAGGAAACATTACTGGCTGAAACCAAACCTACCCTAAACGGTTGCTTTGTAACTATATCTGAAAACAGCTTTACTGTAATAGAAAAAAATTGTGCTTTGTCTTATAAAGAACAGTTGAATATGTATATAAAGTATCGCATTTGTGTGTGTGTTTTGGGGTTTTTAAGTGAGATTATTTTGGAGGTTTTCACAATTTTTAATTTTTCTGTCAGAGCCAAATTGCGTTATTTTCTCGTATTTCTAAAGGTGATCACCATTTGACAAGGTTGTATTCGTAATTTCATCAAAAATTGAGGGGGTAGGGGTAAATGATAAAATATTTTTGTTATTGAAGTACAACAATTGGATTAACCTTCTAATGATATTTTTTAATCTTTACAAGTAAATATGAAATCTTGTTTACTTCTTTGTCATACTGTTGATAGTTTTGGTGTCAGAAGATTGGACAAAATCAATCGTTTCATCTGGACTCTTGTCGCAAGGATATACTTTTTCTTCAATGTGACTGTATTGGCAGTTTGAGTATATGGTTGACACGTATATCAAAGCCTGTAATAAAAATATTTAACTGTGTTAAAATTAAGTAATAGCAAGGAAAAAAATAGCTTATTATTTTATATTAAAAATTTATTAATGTACAGAATAATTAGTTATAACAATGAAGAATTGGATCAGGTGAATTTAAGAGAGGGGGTTACATATATTGCAGTACCTAAGTAATAGTCACACATTGACATATTTGCGTTGATTTACAAATTGCATTGTATTTAAGTCAGGCGTGATAAATTATTAAAGAAGAATATGAGTAGATATAATTAAATTTTTTAATCATTGACACATATTTAAAGTTTTTGAAGAAATTACAAAATTGACAAAGTTTACTTACTGAATATTGTTATGAACTAATGTAACTGAACAACATTATGTGGAAATAAGTACGGGGTTAAAATTAAAGAAATGTGGAGAATAAAAGCTTGCCAATGGAAAAATAAATATCATAAAGTACAAATTACAGGGAAAGGTGCAAATTTGGAAGCATGTTGGTAATGTGGAAGCATGCCTTGTATGGCTTGAGATTTGCTGTAGTCTAGTGGCGAACACATAAACTTCTTGCTCTGTTGCCTTATAAAGCCTTTAGGAGCGCTGGTAGTCATTGAGTGGTTGTTTGTCAGTAAAGACAGTGTTAAACGTTTTTCCAGTTTTCCAAAGGTTTTTTAGGTAAGTTTTGAAATCTCGTTTATCAGGTAGTCTACCAACCTTTCTCGTAGTTCTTATTATTTTACTGTTAAGCAATAATTAAGCTATAATCGTGTGCAATTAGGGAATGTTTAGTTTGAAAATGTAGCGTCTATTCAACTTTGTAGTCCAATATGGCGATGCTGGTAATGGGGAAACACAACACTGAGGGCAATGTGGAAACGTTTCCACATTTCCCTCACCTTTTGTTGTGTGTACTACATTTCCATTGCTCGTGTTTCAGATGCCGAGGAAGACAATTGGACTCAAGCCCAAGGGCAAATTGAAAAGTTGGGATGATAAATCCATGATGCAAGCAATTGTTGCTGTTAGAGAAAAGAAGATGGGGTTTACCAAAGGCTGTAAAGCAGTACAAAGTTCCACAGACCTCTTTGCAAAGATTTGTAAATAGTGACAAAACACCAGAAGAGTGTGTAAAACTGAAAGTTGGACGGAAGTCTGTTTTACCTGCTGATATTGAATCAGAACTGGTTAACCACTTAATTGAAATGGATGGCCGGTTCTATGGTTTAAGAAGGGAAGATGTGAAACGTTTGGCTTACCAGCTGGCTATTCGAAACAATATTCCACACCCATTCACAAAAGATACTGCAGGGAGAGCTTGGTTTGATCTTTTTTTAAGACGTCACAAGAAGAAGCTCACATTACACAAACCAATTGGAACCTCCTTTTCTAGAGCGAATGGATTCAATAGGGATGCGATTGAAAGGTTTTTTAAGTTGTTGAAAGCAGAGTATGATAAACATTCTTACCCAAGTGACCGGGTTTATAATGTTGATGAGACCGGGCTAACAGTTGTCCAAAGTAAAATTCCACATGTTGTTGGTTTGAAAGGGAAAAGACAAGTCGGCGCCATCACATCAGCAGAACGAGGTTCCCTTGTAACAGTAATTTGTTGTATGAGCGCAGGCGGAAATTTTGTACCCCCTATGATGATTTTCCCAAGGAAAAACATGTCAGATGCTCTTATGAGAGGGGCACCACCAGGGTCACTCGGCAGATGCCACCCCTCAGGATGGATCCAAAGAGAACTGTTTACAGAATGGTTTAACCATTTCATCGAGAAGACTCGCCCATGTAAGGAGTCCCCTGTTATGTTAATACTCGATGGACACAACACTCATACAAGAAATCTTGATGAACTGGCTCGTACAAATCATGTAACCATCGTCAGTATTCCGCCACACACATCCCACAAAACCCAACCACTGGACAAATCCTTTATGGGACCATTGAAAACCTACTACAGTGAGTATGTGCGCCAGTTTTTGCGACACAGTAATCGGCCTGTTGGTCCCTATGACATTGCTGAACTATTTGGAAAGTCATATCTACAATGCCTAACCGCAGCCATCGCTGCAAAAAGGTTTCAAAGTGACAGGAATATATCCATGTGACAGCACAGTATTTAAAGATGTCGATTTTCTTCCATCAGATTCTCACACGCCAACAGAAACTCCCACGCCAAATGAATCAGTCATGAATCAGTCACATACTTCTTCCACCATTGAGGTTAGTGCATCCTCATGTGCACCTAAGCCAGCACCTAGACCTACTACACCTAGACCTAATAGTCTACATCCTGCTAGAAAAAAAGACGACCGTGATAGGTCTAGGATAGATTTACTGGAAGCTGGCCCTTCAAGACCTGATACCTCTGTTTCACCTCGGGAAATAATACCACTACCTGCGCCAAAGCGAAAAACCTCCAATAGAGGAAGGAAACCAGCAGTAGCTGCTGTTATTACAAGCTCGCCCTATAAAGCTTCGTTGATAGAATCTTTGAAGAACCAAAAGAAAAAACCTCCACAACAGAAAAAAGAACCGAAGAAACCACCCAACCGTAGCGTCAAAAGAAAACTGGAAGTTCCTACAAATGAGGAATCAGACATCTCATCCATATCGTCTGGGGAATCAGTAATGGAGACAATTGATGGTGAATTACCATCTCAAGAAGACGATGCAACATGCATTTTCTGTGGGGAGGAGTTTTCAAAGGATGTACGAGGGGAATTGTGGATTAAATGCATTTTATGTGAATGTTGGTGCCACACATTATGTGCTGGCTGTGAAAACGATAATTATGTGTGTGATTTTTGCAAATAAACTTCAATAGACTTTGGCTGAGACTTATACAAGTAACTTCTAAACTAGTACCTTTTTTATTTTTACAATGCTAATAAAATAATGATCTCATGTTTGTTTTTTGTCCCATTATTAACCAGAAACACCCTGTTTCCACATTACCAGCACTGTTTCCACTTACCAGCAAAGTGTAATGTTTTAGTAAAAAATTTTTATTTATGTATAAACGTAACTTTTGCAAAAAAACAAAAGGTATTATTTTTTATAACCTATCTGTAAAGTTTTTCCCAGAATTTGGAGTAATTACAGTGGTAAGTAAAATTTATATGGAACAAAATAAAACATGGTTTCCACATTTGTACCACTTCCTGTACCCTTTTTAGTTGCTCATCATGAACAGCAACAAGATCTCGATATCATAAAGTAGTTAAACAAGCCTAGTCCATTAGTTTACTTGTTTAAAACTGTAAGTAAACTCTGTCAATATAAAAACTCTTCCTTTAAAACAAAATACTGCCACAAAAAAGACAGAAACACAATTAAATACATCTCTCTCACAACAACACAGCCATTAATAAATTATTCTATGAGACTAAAAAATGAACTAAAGCTACACCACAGGTGAAAAGAAATTTATTGCACTTACATACATCAACAAAACCTCCAGATGGCTCAAAACTTCCAAAACAGGTTGAATGAAAGCTTATAAAAATAACAACAATCCACAACACAACATACACAACAATAAAACAAAATAGATAAACTCCAAGTAGGCCTACCAGATATATTTCGATAAACTTTATTTGGGCACAACTGTTAAGATTCAAAGAACACATATACTCAATTAAAAAGGAAACTAACTAACACCTTTGCAATAGGGAGCTTGGTAACTACAAATATTTAACCTTCTGCAAGGTATAAAATTACTTCGTTTTGCATTTAGATTACTTTTTTTACATGTTTTTAAAATTATCAATTTGCTTTGTATATATTTATAATATTTTGTTTACCCACTTTATGACTAAACACTGGATTTGCTGTTGATTTTGTTTTTCTAATTGTTTATTTGTATAATTTTAAAATTATCATCTTATTATAAATATACAGAACTTTTTGACTTGTTGAAATTAGTTTCAAAGTCTGAGATATTTAGTGATAAATAATTTTAAAACAGGACTGGAGAATAGTCAATTATTGTAGAATTTTTTGATAACGTTGATTTGTTTTATATTTTTGAATGGCACAAATGGTGTCAAATGCCCGATAAAATAGAAATAAAGCATCCATCATTAATAAATAATTTTATCCAAAGAATATTTGAATTAATTGATTTCGCAATCAATCAATTAAACAAACAATAATTGTTTAGTATTAAAACTAATACAATGTCCCAAATATCAGTGTTTCAAAACAAAATGTTTTATTTTCAAAAAAATTTTATGTTTCTAATTAAAAATCAAACAAGTTTTTTGATAAGATTTTTTAAATGTCTTTCTAATTAATATAATTACTTCAAACACTCTTTTCCCCTTCAGAAATACATATAATATCTCAAATATGTCTCTCCCCTTTGTACGTATTCCTCGCACTTAAACAAATTCTTTATAATTGTATTACTTTGTTTTGAAAAATATAATATTACATTTTGTACAAGTTTCTAGGACATAGAAAAATAGTGTTTATAATTTAATTAGATGTCGCTTTTTTGTTTTTTTTGCAAGTGATTGGATGATATCGTTTTGTAAATATTAATAAATAGTGTAATAAAGTTTCTTTTATTGTAATAATATGAATCTTTATAATGTATTTTTTTTTTTTAATAATTTTTATCAAGGTAGGTTAGTAACTTTTCTAATTTATTTTAAGATAAATAAATTTTCTAGAGCTTTCTTTTTTTTTAATAACAAGTTTAATGTATCATTTAAAACACTTTCTTAACAATTATAAGTTCTATTTATAAATTACAAATTTTTTCTTTTTTAAAGTTTTGCAAATTTACTATAAGTTTCCTCTCTTATTACAAGTCTTATTATTCTAAATTGTATTTCTCTTTTGGGCAGCAACAGTTTTTATTTAATTTTTGCCTAAATTGATTTTAATTTTGGTTGAGCACAAGCTCTCTTAATCTCGGGTTATCTGGTGGGTTTTAAATTTTGAATACTGAAATCTTATTTGGCACTCTAAAGTACAAGAACAAAAAAAATCTAATCTATAAATGTTATAAACTATGTTACAAATCAATTTATTTCTAAGTAAAATTGTTCCTTAATATTTTCTTTAAATGTTTTCTTTTATAGTTTAATTTTATAATAAATTCACTGGTTTCATTTCTTTTGTAAATGTCTGGTTGCAAGATTTCAAAATGTAGTAATGGATCTAGCCTAGATACTTAAGTGTTTTAGATTGCAGATTCCATTTTTAGCCTTTATCAAAATATTTAATAATATCTTTTTAAATAAATAGTTTTAATTAATTTTCTTGAAAGTATTTTGTAGTGTTATTTGAATTCGAGACTAACACTCCCGCATTAAGTTTGGATTCGTTAAATTTTGTTGGCCAATTCTGAAACACGTCTGTCTTGCTTGAGTAGGTGTGATCAACTAAAAACGACGCTAAGCCACGCTTTTAAAATGGCTAGAACAAACTATTTCCTTTTTTTAATTGTTGTTACCGGTTTTACGGATGCTGTATTCACTGCCTTTTGTACATTTCACGTTCTTAATAACTAGATTTTAATTTCTCTGCAGGTAACTGCATTTAAATATTATATCTCCCGACTACGTTTAAATCATCAGCTGTTCTGTTCACAATGCGTGCGCATCTTACTTAATACGCTAGTCTACCAGTTTTGGTCAACTTTTGTGCAATCTAAAATGGTTTCACTTTTTTTTTTTAACACTTAAAGGCTTTTACTATTATTTACATTGTTTTAGTGTTTTTTTTAAAACTGTTACACATTAAATTGTGTCTATTATATTGTTTGTTTTACAGTGGTTATTTAGGCTATGTTTACATTTTTCTCTTTTTTCATAATTGGTTA
Source organism: Prosapia bicincta (assembly GCA_036971475.1). Lineage (NCBI taxonomy): Eukaryota > Metazoa > Arthropoda > Insecta > Hemiptera > Cercopidae > Prosapia > Prosapia bicincta. The sequence goes on from JBAIZL010000004.1 coordinate 199,526,318, forward strand.
TTTTATGGTTTGAATTTACTTACATATTTATATTATATTATACATAGTGCCTTTCTTACTTGCTATTCCAAAATGTTACAATAGATAAGTATATAATTAAAAAACGCTTGAAAAAGCATAAAAAAAAAAAAAAATACATAGATTACACCTCCAAATAAGCCATTGATCAATGGAAAATCGATTAATGCTTAAAATATAAACCGGTGTAACAGAAAGCCTGTCCGGTTTATGAAATTAAGTTAAAATCTAAATTAATTTCTTACTTTATTCTCCATTTATTAGATGAAACAAAAATATATGGAACCGATAATGGGTATTTATATAAAAAATTGCAGGAAGTAATTAATTCTTTCATATAAAAACTTTAACAAGAGATTTAGCTTCCTACCCCTTTTTGTGGGTGTGCTTTACAAATACATTTTTAGACAAATAAGTTGCTGACAACTAAAAATATGTATTACAGAGTTATATGTTTAAAATAATAATTGGCTATTGAATTTAATTAAAATTTTTACTATTAAATAAAGAACAACTTGACAACCAACCTACAAATAACTTTTATAGTGTAATTTAAATAGTCTACACCCTTTATTTTTTCGGTTTAGGCTATATTTAAAACAAGCGAATCAGATATTATCTATTATGATACTAGACATAAACTAACAAGTTATAGACAGAATTTTCATAACAGAATTCATCTTAAATGAGGAAAACGAGGTATAACTTTATAAATAAACCAGCTCAGTTTTTAAAACTAACACTGTTGAGACTTTCCAAGTTTATTAAAGTAAATTTATAAAAACTGTTTCAAGACTAAAAGTTTTGAGTGTACAAAACTTAAATCAGTCGGGGTTGGCCACTATAGTCTATCCATTTTGGGAAGGCGGGTAAAAGATTAAGTCACCGCCCGAGCTCCCAACAATAGCTTGGGTCAGGCGCTCGGCGGCCGGCCGCCCGCGCTAATGAGGCGTAAAAAGCACTCCACTCCAAAATATTATCACATAAAAGTAAGCGTATTTTTTAATTTTTTATTACAGTTTTGATGTCTACGTGTGATTTCATGAAAAACACGACGGAGTTATGTCAATTAGTAAAATTGTACTCACTACAATTTTTTGTAACCACTAATTTTACTAATTGACATAACTCCGTCGTGTTTGGACTAGTTTTTCATGAAATCACACGTAGACATCAAAACTGTAATAAAAAATTAAAAAATACGCTTACTTTTATGTGATAATATTTTGGAGTGGAGTGCTTTTTACGCCTCATTAGCGCGGGCGGCCGGCCGCCGAGCGCCTGACCCAAGCTATTGTTGGGAGCTCGGGCGGTGACTTAATCTTTTACCCGCCTTCCCAAAATGGATAGACTATAGAATGTGTTTTGAGCTATTAGCAGTGCCTTTAAAGGCGTATGTTACAGTGTGGTCACAGAGTGTATGCTATTTGGATTAGGTTGTTCAATTAATATGTTTTTTGCAGATGTTTATATTGTGTTTGTAAATTTTATATTGATCAAGATATTGTACCGAGGTTTTTAATGGCCTACGTGTTCTAAGCTGTAGTTTTTGTCTGCCTCTTTCTATTATGTGGTTACCAAAAGTCGAGTATAGCGGATCAAGTAACCATGCACTTAGCCTTGCTTGTACTACCACTTCTGAAAACATGTTACATATTGAGAATGTTCGATACATCAATAGCTTCTGCATCCCATATGTCTACAGATATTTCATATGTTTGTTATGTCATACCGAAATTAATTTATCTAATATCGACCGTCTCATACAAATCAGTGTTTTGACAGTCCTTATCATGTTTGTAAAGAAAGTATTTATTCTGATCTTCTACACCTCGTCTCGCCTACTGAGTTCTCTCAAGGCCAAGTGCACGGTTACGGAGTCCGCACTATTCATGTCATTTTGAATTAAATGAGGTTTTTAGGTTGCAAGGCAGGGCTGTTTGCCTAATGTTAAACTTTGTTTAATCTGTAAAGTATAATTTGTATAAATCTGGTGCTTGGAATTACCTTTCTTGTTTGTGTTGCATGTTGTATTATAATATGATTTAAATGCTATTAACTTATGATTTATAACTTTGTGTTGATTTATTTCAGGACTTGATCATACTAACTAGAGATTGTGAACACACCAATATAAAATTACAAACATACCAGAAAATTAAATAATCCTAATATAAACCACAAACATTCTTTAACCATATGTAATGTAACACCTGCCTTTAAAACAGCTACCGACGGACTCAATGACACATCTTAGCGGTCAATCTAGACACTGATGAAAATTTAGTGCGCTCAAAAACGTTTTGTCATAATAGGTTTTTAAAAATAAACTACTTTAATCATACGTTCAGTATTCATATCATTAATAGTTTTAAACATTTAAGTTTTGCAGAACGTCATAGTCAACAAAATCCATAAAACCTTTAATCGACACCACATTACTGAAAGTCTACATGCAATTGATTACACCAAATACAAGTTAGATGTACTATCGTAGGTGCAAAAGTTTATAAGTACATAAAACATAATATTACAAACCTAAATAATAACAATAAAAAGACGCTAAAAATGTCAATAATTTGTTTTTTCAAAAAATAAAACCATTTTTACCTCAAATTTTTTAATTTTCTGAGCCAGTAAGCAAAGATTCTTTGTAGAAATCACATTAACAGCCACAGCATGTTTGAGTTCGTCATCCAACCGTAGAGACGCTGCACAGTGAAAAATCAAATTCACTTGATCCAAAATGACAGCTTTGTCAGCTAAGCTCAGACCCATATCAGGCTTGGATAAATCGCTTGTAATTGGTTGAATTTTATCTTTAAAATTTTTGCACGTTTCTGCTAAACCCTGGAAAATCTAATCAAACAGGAAAGTGAAATTAGGTTTTCATAATTTTCCTAAATTATTTATAATAGTTTATTAAAAAAACCAACGACTTTTATAATTGTAATATGCTTAAAAATTAACTCTTATAAGAGTAAAAAAAATACTATAACAGTAAGATTATCTTATAAAAAGTAAGTAAGATATATGAGTAATAATTACTTGGTTTTCTAGCATAGCATGGACCCTGTCTTCTGCACTGCAGCCTCGCTTTTCCCTCACCAGAAGGTATAATTTTCTCACATCACATGTCCTTAAGAGTTTCTCCACTATCAACACTCCTAAAAAGCCTGTACCTCCTGTCAAAAGTACCACTTTATCTTTGTAGAACTGCTGAATCTTTGTCAGTCTGTCCATCTAAAACTACCAGAAATGGATGGGTGAAGATGGAAATGAAATGTAGGTTACTTCTTCCTGTTATAAATATTATAAACAAATATTTTATTAAAATATTACGAGTTTTTTTATAATATCATATTGTTACAGTATGATTGATAAAGTTTGCTCTTTTACTAATATCAGACAAAACAAAAACTGATAGAAAAAAAAAATGAACATTGAATTGATAAAAATTAAAGAATCGAAGAGTTTAATAACAGAAATGTTTAGTGATACTACAAAAAATTGTCTCAATCCAAGAACGTCTATAGTTGCCTTAGCTATTTGTATTTGTAATGCAAAAAATAGTCTACAAATATTTTTTAATGAAAATTTTATTTATCGATTAGTCCAGAAACATTAACAAGTTTGAGTCAAGTCGAAAACAAAATTAAGTTTGATAATTAAAATATTTTGTTGTTTTTATGTTATAAGTTGAAACTAAATTTTAGAGTAAAATTTTACTGTTTCATATGTTTTTTGGCCTTAAAATTAGAAAGAAATGAGTTTCAAGTTGTTTTTTTTTTAACTTCAAACTGGGAATAAACACCTTTGGTTTAACAAAATCATTCACTTTGTTTGTTTTTGCGGACATTAACTTAGTCTCATCATCAAATTCTAACAATTTTTAATGAAATATTCCACAAGTTTATTTCCATAAAGGATTATCTAAGCAAAGTTTATTAAATACATACAAAATTTAAAATAATGTATATTAACAAAACAGAGTTTTTCCTCTGTTAGGTTAACAAACCGTACATATGGATTTTCTTACTATATGGATTTGTATATATTTTCTGACTGTTTAGATACACACATATACAGACTTATACAGACATTTCATAGACCTGTATTTTTATTTACATAATATTTGTCGGAATGAAATACTCTTCAGATTTGTGTATAACATTTACATGTTTATTGCTGTGATAACATCAAACTTTTTGGTTTTGAAACAGGCATTTAAAAACTAATTTTGCTGATTTTTGTATACTTGACTTTATGGACAACTATAAACCTGCTTAAACTGTAATATCCCGTTACAAGATCATATCACCGTAGAGGAAATAACTTTTCATCTTGCTTCATATAATTAATTAATTGAAGCTTCAGTTCTGTGAAACCTTGAGTAAAATTCGAGTTGGACCACTAAAGAAGCAAACTTCAAATTCTTCAACTAAATTCTTGTATTTCAAAACTAAATTACAGGTACATCCTTTTTAAGTGAACAGTTTGATGATATTGTAAAAATTATTCTACAAAGTTTTAATTATCCTACAAAGTTTGGCTACCTTCACATATGAAGCAAAAAAAGAATTATGAATGATGGTAAGTTTAAGTTAGGTACATAAAACCCCTCGATAGAGGATAAAGGAGGGGGTCCGCTGGGCCGCCTACTTGAATTAGCCCTATGTTATTACCGGTTACATTTCCTTTTAAGAAGGAAACGAAGGTCAGTAGGAATTGGTTAATAATGATTCCCTGATACTCTAAATAAGTGCGGACCTAGATAATTTACCTGAAGTAGACCTGGTCCGACCAGGGGTCTAGTCACTACTCAAGTTAACTAAACTAAGGACCTTTTTAACTTAAAGTAAGTGAAGACCCCATTTTCTCCATGAAAACAGGACATTTTGAAACAAGATGTATAATCCCTAATGTTGTTTTTCTCTGTAAAGTAGAATATTTTATAACACTAACATCGTTTACAGATAACGATTAAAGAAACAATTATCGTAGAAGTAAAAAGACTACAACCTAAATTTTAAACCGTATTTAAAATAACGAAGCTGGCTCAGAACGTAATAATATTTAAATCGTAAAAGCCTAGAAAACTGTTATTGTTAGAAGTTTGTTGAGAAAATTGTTGTTTTTTTAAAAAAAGGAACATTTAAAAATAATGATCATTTAAATAGGATCACATTTATTAGTCTTCGTAAAGAAAATTATTCCATAAAACACAAATATTGTTTGCAAATAAATAATCTACTTAGTGATTTAATGGTTGTATTAGTGCACACAGATTTAAGAAAAACTTAAACATTAACGCCATATGTTTTAATTACCTTCTTCAATTTTTCTGACCTAAATATATAAGCTGAATCAACACAGGCTTTAAAGAAGCAGTTAACATTCTATAACATGTACTTACAAAATATTTGGGACCAAGTAACACAGTCATAAAATTTGCTGACGTACAGTTTTTAACGAAGGTAAATTTATACGTCCACAGTGTTTACTTTGATAACATTTTAAAATGTTTAATTATTTGTTTACTTTAAAATAAAACTCAACAACTTTGTGTTTAATCCATGTAATTTCAGTTGCGCGCCTTTTAATAGATAAGAGACAACTATTTGAAAGTTAAAACAAGGCCAAATATTATCTTCGACGAGGTTAAACCAAACTTACAAGTAGTGGCCGTTTACAACTTAACTGCTTTTCATTTACTGCTACAGTGATGTATGAATAGTTTGCGTTTATAATTTGTTTTGTAAGAAACATTTAGTGCCTAGAATAGTTTTTAAGTTTTAAAACCTGTTCAAATACTTCAACCTTAATGTTGTGCACGGAAGTCACTGATAGTTATTAAATCACCGAAGACTTTAAAAGGAAAATCATATTAAAAATCCAAAACAACTTCTAATTATTTTGTTTGAATTAGTCATCAGTTTTATGTTATTACTAGCGTTACCCGGCGCACGTTGCTGCGCCCGAAATCACAATTTTGCAATAAGAAAAGCAAATCAAACATCTAAATAATTATATTTCATTTACTGCAATGCTAGAGGATAGACAATATTTTTCTTCATTTCATTAGGCGTATAAAAATATCAATTTTTAGGGGTCCCAAAACGTGAGACCCCAACATATAATTATCCGTAGTAAAAGCTCAAAATTTGAGAACATTTAATGTTCTAAATTTGATCCAGCAATAGTCAATGATTGTCCTTGTGCCTTGTTATGGTTAATCCGAATGCAAGTCACAAAGGAAATTGTAGTCGTTTGAAATAAAAAAGTAGATCTGATGAAATCATGGAATTAAGACCATCTCTTTTTTGAACTCACCCTGAACCGGATTACATACTCAGGGGCCCGTCGCACCTTGTCTTTTTGGGGCCCCTAGCATTTGTTATTATTGTTTACTTTTTAAGGCGGACGCACAGTCTCGTCGAGTGTCTTAAGGAGTCATGTCAATAACTAACACAGATAAATATTGTAAATATGTTTATTAATTATCACAATCGCTTTACATTTATATCAACATTCGAAAACCTTTTTTCTGCTAGGCCAAGTTCAGGTAATACTCTCAGTACTTTGTCTTTCAAGTATTCTGCCTTATTAATTTATTAATTGTCACAATCGCTTTACATTTATATCAACATTCGAAAACCTTTTTTCTGCTAGGCCAAGTTCAGATAATACTCTCAGTACTTTGTCTTTCAAGTATTCTGCCTTATTAATTTATTAATTATCACAATCGCTTTACATTTATATCAACATTCGAAAACCTTTTTTCTGTTAGGCCAAGTTCAGATAATACTCTCAGTACCTTGTCTTTCAAATATTCTGCCTTAATAATTTATTAATTATCACAATCGCTTTACATTTATATCAACATTCCCAAACATTTTTTCTGCTAGGCCAAGTTCAGATAATACTCTCAGTACTTTGTCTTTCAAGTATTCTGCCTTATTAATTTATTAATTATCACAATCGCTTTACATTTATATCAACATTCGAAAACCTTTTTTCTGTTAGGCCAAGTTCAGATAATACTCTCAGTACCTTGTCTTTCAAATATTCTGCCTTAATAATTTATTAATTATCACAATCGCTTTACATTTATATCAACATTCCCAAACATTTTTTCTGCTAGGCCAAGTTCAGATAATACTCTGAGTACTTTGTCTTTCAAGTATTCTGCCTTATTAATTTATTAATTATCACAATCGCTTTACATTTATATCAACATTCGAAAACCTTTTTTCTGCTAGGCCAAGTTCAGATAATACTCTCAGTACGTTGTCTTTCAAGTATTCTGCCTTATTAATTTATTAATTATCACAATCGCTTTACATTTATATCAACCTTCCAAAACCTTTTTTCTTCTAGGCCAAGTTCAGATAATACTCTCAGTACGTTGTCTTTCAAGTAATTATCACAATCGCTTTACATTTATATCAACATTCCAAAACCTTTTTTCTGCTAGTCCAAGTTCAGATAAATACTCTCAGTACTTTGTCTTTCAAGTATTCTGCCTTATTAATTTATTAATTATCACAATTGCTTTACATTTATATCAACATTCGAAAACCTTTTTTCTGCTAGGCCAAGTTCAGATAATACTCTCAGTACGTTGTCTTTCAAGTATTCTGCCTTATTAATTTATTAATTATCACAATCGCTTTACATTTATATCAACATTCCAAAACCTTTTTTCTGCTAGGCCAAGTTCAGATAATACTCTCAGTACGTTGTCTTTCAAGTAATTATCACAATCGCTTTACATTTATATCAACATTCCAAAACCTTTTTTCTGCTAGTCCAAGTTCAGATAAATACTCTCAGTACTTTGTCTTTCAAGTATTCTGCCTTATTAATTTATTAATTATCACAATCGCTTTACATTTATATCAACATTCGAAAACCTTTTTTCTGCTAGGCAAAGTTCAGATAATACTCTGAGTACTTTGTCTTTCAAGTATTCTGCCTTATTAATTTATTAATTGTCACAATCGCTTTACATTTATATCAACATTCGAAAAAAATTTTTCTGCTAAGCCAAGTTCAGATAATACTCTCAGTACTTTGTCTTACAAGTATTCTGCCTTATTAATTTATTTCGTATTTCTTGCATTATGAAGCGTCTAAAATTAATTTTATAACTAAATCAGGTATTAGAAAAAGCAACAATCAGGAAAAATTGTTAAATTTTTAATTTTTTATGGTCGATTTGGGGGCACCCAGGCTCGGGGCTCCTCGCACCTGCGACATGTGCGACTACTTAAATCCGCCCCTGAACTTACCACCTTTGATTTCTGCCCGGATCAAGTTGCAGCAATAATTTTACATAGTATTTAGCAATTATAAACAGTTTAAAATAATTAATAATGTATTTTTATTCTTAAATAATGTTTATAGTTTTTTTAAATTAATTTTAGTAACGCTAGTATAGATAGGCAATACATTTTAACATTAGACATATAGAAGGCTGTACACTGAATCATCATAAGCATCTAGGATGGAGCCCTGTGGATAGATTTACACCAAACCTCACACGAACCATCTAAGGAATATGTTAACCAATCCTTCCAAACTCCATTAACTTCTGTTCAGCGGTTTAAGCGTTCATAAGACATTACATACACACATATACATACATCAGTATTTGAACAATCCCAAGCCTGTGGTGCGGAGCCCTGTGATTGGATCTACACCAAATTTCACACGAACCAGAGAGAGTATGTTAAACTAACCCTTTAAATTTAGTCAACTTCTGTGTAGCGGTTTAAAGAGTTCATAAGATACATACATATATACATCAGTTTTTGAACCTTCCTAAGCCTCTGGGTCGGAGCCCTATGGATGGATCTACACCAAACTTTACAAGAACCATCCTGGGAATATTTTAAACAATCCCTTTAAATTTCATTAACTTAAGACACACACACACACATACAAATATATATATATATATATATATATATATATATATATATATATATATATATACACACATACATCAGTTGTTGAACCATCCTAAGCCTCTGTAGCGGAGCCCTGTAGATGTATATCAAACTTCACAAAAACTATCCTGAAAACCAATATTAACCAATCTCTCCAAATGTCATTAATATATGCAGTGGTTTAAGCGTTCATAAGATACATACATACATATATCGGTTTATGAACCATCCTAAGCCACTGGTGTGGAGCCCTGTGGATGGATTTACACCAAACTTCACAGGAACCATCTTGGGAATATGTAAACATACCCTCTAAATTGCATCAACTTCTGTTCAGCGGTTTAGGTGCCTATAACATATATACACACATACATACATACATACATACATACATACATACATACATACATTCAAACATTCATTTTTATAGATATAGATAATTATGGCAATTCTTTTTGTTATAAATTTAGTCTGGATATGAAAAGTTATGTTGACGATTAAGAAAAAAAAATAAAAATTATACTGTAAAATAGATATCGTTTAAGACCTTGTTTTTAATGGGTTTAAATTCAGAATCTTCAGTAAATAATTTATGTTAAAAATACAGTTATTAAAAATACAAAAGTAAAAGAAAAGTGTTTATGAAAGGAAATAAAAATGGCGTTTTTAACTTTTAATTAAATATAGAATAATATTGAAGAAATATTTAATACAAAATAATTAATTATAGAAACTTGCAGTTTTTGCGTTGTACATCTTGAGGTTTTTCTATAATTACACTTTTGGTATTAACTGGTTAAGAAAACACTACTTAGGCCTACTGATATTTTTCAGCTGACGCCTTTCACAATAGGTCAGTGCATTATTCAATGGTGTGAGTCTCTCAGTATTGTCCGTGACTCACAGCATTGAATAATGCGCTAACCTAGCGTGAAACGTGTCTGCTGAGAAATATCGGTAAGTAGTGGTTGTTTTTCCAAGTTAATACCAAAAGTGTAATAATTATAGTTTCAGCAATAACAAAACCGCTTAGAAGAAACTGCAATATATTACCTTAAAGTAAAACTCTCCAGGCTTCGGTTCTATTCGACAATTAAAAGGCAAAATGCTCTGGTATGATGTGTCACCATAAATTAAAACTATAAGACATATTAATTGCTTTGGAAACTTTTACATGACTAAGTACCAAAACTCGCACACAACACACACACAAGGAGTTTCTTATCAAGCCTTGGTGAGATTTCATCTTCTCCAAACACATTAGCATAAATTACGCTCTAAAGACAAGAAATTTTACTAAAAACAATTATTTTTTGCTGCAGTTCAGAGTACTTACGCATTTCAGCAGTAGTAAATAGAAGATGTAGATTTAAAAACCTGAGAAAAATTCAACAAATATTTATTTAAACTTAAAAACGAGCGTTGATTTACACTTCCAGATTTTCGCGTATATTTTTTTGTTTTCGTAAATTACGTAAAGGCTCGTATGAATATAAAATTTGTGAAAGTACATCTCCTTCTTATGATATCTCCAGGACTATTGAAACAGTTAATTTTTTTATTGATATCTTCTATGATGTCTTCGGAAAAACATCTGTGTATATCTTTCTTGGCATTACCCGATCGTTGTTTTTTTTCAAAATATCGGCCGATTTTAAATGAATTACAAAGCTCTCTATCAATTAACAGCCTTTATCTGTTACATTCGATCTCTTTTCACTAAATCATCGTTACATGCGATAACACAATCGATTATTACGGATGATCAACCATGTATTGTGCATAAATTTTAATCTCTTTATAGATGCCGATTTATGGACAGTATCGAATACCATCCATATGCTAGCTTGAAAGCTCATGTTCACCAACTCTCCCAGTGTGTATTGTCAGTCGACAATAAAGTGTAAATTATTAATTCAATAATATGACTATTCACTGTCCTGTCCACTTAGCTTATACATCATACACTAGGCCTAATGTTTACAATAAACGGTGTACGGATGTTTGGAGAATAATCAGGTCTCTTTATGATAAATAACTACAGTACTGTACAAAATAAATAAGTCGAGAACACAATATCCTACAACTTGCACAGTAATTATTTACTATGTCCTTCTAGTCTTTTTTAAAAAATACGATACATTTTAGCAGGATATGCTGTAATTTTTCCAATCGCGAATAGCGAGGGTCTACTGTACTATTTTGTTTTTATCTTTTCATCTCATGTTACTTTGACTTTTTCAAGTGGTTCCTTGTTATCCTACCAATGATTTATTTCCCCTTTTCTTCCTTCTTTTAAAATTTCTCCACCTGCCCTCATTTGTCTTCATATTCGTGTTTTTTTACTCGTTTAAAGTGTAGTGTAGGGAAGGTTTTTCTTGTACACGATTTGGTTTTCATGTTCTTTATATTTTGGACTCCTGAAATGGTAATTTGATTCTGATGTTGTTCTTTCCTTTTTACTCTCGATTGTTGGGATCTGTCTTCAGGATCTATACTATTGACTACCGGCTTCCGAATTATTTGCTTCTTTTTAGCTTTCAATTCGTTCCCCCTTTATTTTCATTCGACGCGACCTTTTTTTTATTTTTTATAATCTTACTTTTACTTGGTTCATTGTTTATTTTTCTTCATTTACGACGATTCTCTTGTTTGGCTCTTTGTTGTCCTTTGTTTATTTTCTATTATTATTTTATTTGTAGCCATTATTCTTTTCCTGATATCAATTTTATCTTTAACTTGATTGATTTGATTTCCTTTAGCAGTTTTCCACCTCTATCTTTAAAATTCCTTTTCCTTCGCTGGTTTTAAGTTTTTTTATATCTAAAATTTTTATAGTAAAGGTCTATCATCCCAGCAGAAGGAAATCTACCAGCACTGCGCCACCTTACCTGTGCGCCACATAGCCCCGGTCTCTCCTACAATTACCAAAGTAATTTTACTTAAAATGTCTTTCCAAATTTCTATTCATATTAAATCATACTAACCCACAACATGATTACTATTCATTATAACCTACAAATAACAAAATGAATATTCATGAAATGATTACTAGGAAGTAATGGAAAGTATTTTCGAGAATTAATAAAGATTGTTAAAGAGAAATATTTCTCTCATATGTTATTAATATTATATACATTTTTACTTCCTATAAATTTATACGTCTATTGTATGTATATATATATATATATATATATATATATATATATATATATATATATATATATATATATATATATATAGAGAGAGAGAGAGAGAGAGAGAGAGAGAGAGAGAGAGAGAGATATCGTGATATTTCCCGTTGTCCATTATTTGTCCGTTGCACTGACTTTATAAAGTTGTTATTGTTAATTGTAAACAGTTATTCCACCACTAAGTGCAATTATTTTTTCTTTATGTGATGAGATCACCTATTTTATTTATTATTTTTACCTTTCGGTCACTTGACCATTGTCGAATCACTGAATAATGTTCTCTATTTTTCTGGTGTGGTTGTTCGATCCGTGATATTGGTATTTGTTGACGTCATAAATGTTTCTTCTTGTGCCGCCTGCATGATGTTTTTGAGAAGTACGTCGTCTGCATATGTTGTCTGTTGGTTCATTAAGTTGTTGTGTATGTTTTTATAGATGTGGTATTTTTCTAGTGAGTTTAGTTCTATTGGGTTATCATTTATTTCAAATATGGTTAGGTTATTTTCGTAACTTGTTATTTCATGTTCATGTGAAACTAGGTGTACTACTACTTTTGATGTTTTTTATTTTTAGTTTTGAATGCTCTGTAATACTCTGCAAATCTTATTTTAAATGATCTGGTTGTTTTCCCTATGTAAAATGCGGTGCAGTCGTAGACAGATTGTAAAATACAATCGTATTTAGGTTGATTTTTTCATTATTATTCATGTTTTTGAGTTCAGGTTGTAGCGTTGTGTCTAGGCTAGGTTTTTTTGTAAATTTATTGTATATGTTTTTTATAAGGCGTTTGTTGTATCCATTTTCTATTGCTATTTGTGTAATATAATCTAATTCTTCATTTAATTTTTGTATATATATATATATATATATATATATATATATATATATATATATATATATATATACAGTAAACTCCCGATTATCCGTGGGCGGATTAACCGGTTTGCGGATTATCCGGGGTGTGCCATTGTTTTACAAATATCCAATTTTTATTCCAATCAGATTCATGTGTTTAAATTTCCAAACGGTGAATTACGACGTAAATACATATAAGGCTTAATAGAAGTTAAGATGAAGGGAATAGATATGTAAATATGTACGTACTAATTTTTACATTGAAAGGGAAGCATCCCGACGCGGGCCAGCGAAATAAAAGGAGCGAGCAGACTACTGTATATAAGAGACAATGACAAAATGCTTGGACGTCTGAAAACCTAATGTGTATCATAAGATTGTAAACAAATTTCAGCTAATCTCGGCTATAAATAGTCTAGGACGTGACATACGCATTATCCACGTCTGTCATATACATTATCGATCTTTATGGTTTTGTGACACAAGTAGACACTGTGCGACAAAATGGTTCTCAAGAAACGTAGATCGCACATTAAAGCTAAATCAATGCTCACAAAAAAAAAACAGACGAAAGTGACTTTTTTTTTTCTTAAAAAGTGAAAGTATTATGTGCAAAGGAAATTACATATGTACATACATACTTACTTTTGACATATGCTTATGTACGTATTGTAAATAGTTAGATATATAAATGTACATGTTATAATCCGTCAAATACATCGACATTTTAAATTATTTTCTATATTTATTTTGTCCTCTGAAGATTATTTGTGAGTTGCATTAACCGGGGTCATTATTTGTGTAAACTTATGGCATAATAATCGATTATCGATCGTTTTGCGTATTCTTTGTTCATAGCGGATTATCCGGGGAATTCGTTATCCGGCGTTGCCGGGCCACCCTATTCCACGGATAATCGGGAGTTTACTGTATATATATATATATATATATTGTTTTACTGTGTTTAGCTATACACAGTAGGCTATATTGTATATATATATATATATATATATATATATATATATATGTTAACACACCATAACATATAATATATGTTACAAAATATTTTTCAATAAATGTCTTGAAAATTACATGTCTGGCATCTTTCACAACACCTAAAACTGTAACTTAAATTGATGAAAGCGAAATAATTTTCTCAAAACTACTTTATTTTTTCAATTATCTATTGTTTTAATGATGTTCATTTTAAACTGCAGTGGGTTGAATGAGTTTGTCAGCAGGAATTTTCTTGCAGTAAGTGATCACATATATATAGGCCTATTACAGTACTGGAAAGGGATCACTTGGCTTTTGATTATCAGTTGAACACACTGATGATTTGCATGTTGTTTTTTGAGAGCCAGTTTAATAAAAAAAATGGTAAAAATTAAGAATGTAGAAAATAAATTCAATCCTAATAACGGAGCTACTCCTAGAGACAGATATTGTTTATCGTCAAAAAGTGTGACGATTACAGTTGAAGATCTTAAACTCTTCACTGACTGCCAGACTGCAAATATATTTCTTCAATATTCTGGCCTATTTCTCGGTTGCTCCTTCCTAAAGTGCAATGCACAGTTAGTAGTACAGTATATAACTCAAGTATTATATATAACCATAAGTATAAAATCGTATTACCAATACAACGTAACAACTAGGACTGATGGAGTAAACGATATTAAGTGCAGAATTAAGTAGCCGAGAATTTCGTATCGGTTAAATAACTCTCGTAAAACTTGAACAATTTTACCTCGTGTTGAAATTAATGAAAAACCTGATCTTGTACCTGCCAAAGGAAGCTAGCGCCTTCATTATATTATGATACCAAGACAGCTACGTATCACTACTGGCGTTAAATATACTAGACTTATCGTATGATTTTTATTTGTCCTCATATATATATATATATATATATATATATATATATATATATATATATATATAAAGGAAAGGGAATCCTTTAGTTTCTTGCGTATTCTCAATAATCTGTTTTATTCACTATTTAAATAATAATTAAAGCGCATTACGAATGGGTAGAATTGTATTCCAAAAGTAAAGTATTCATGGCAGAAATTAAAGATCGGATGAAACTTTTGTTAGGAGTCAAAAGAAGAAGAGTTGAGTATAGAGCCTCTCTGCATCCATACATACTAGAAATTAGGATTTTGCACGAAAAAATGGGAGGCAGAAAGGTAGAAAATCATGTAGTGTTTACTATTCAGCATTTGAAACACTTCCTTCAATCTTCAATGAATTAGCCTGACTCAATGACTACCTGTAATTATCAAGAGCTAAGCGCAAACTAAAATCTTATTTTTTAAAATAATATTTTCTCACAACTCCTTACTGCCTAGTAAACAATATTATATTTTTAAGTATATAAATATTTTTGAAAAAATTTCAAATATGTACATTCACACGCCTTGATAATAATAAAAGACGGTTGATATATGAGTCAATAACATTTTTATTAAAAATTAACTGCAGTTAGTTATTATTATTGGCCTGATGAAGATGTCAAACTAGCTATCGAAACGTCGATGCTATTTGAAAATAAATGTTATTGACACATTTCCTAACCGTCTTTTATCAATATTTTCAAACATGTATTTTTTTCAGGATATTAAAGGCTTATAGATATTTCATATCCTCGCAAAGTTGTTTAACAGATAAATGGAAAACATTTAATTGTAAGCCAGAAGATATTAAAACTGAAATATTTGCCAGGTATTATGGTGTGATGTAACACACAGTAAGATGGGCCTTTTCCCCTCTGGTTTACTAGTGTAAGAGAATCAGCAGCTGATTACATCACACATTACGTCACTGCCATTGAGTCAACTTTCTGCTCTGGTTTCTAATAATTTTAGGCATAAGTTTTTTCCAGATTAGGGCAAGACTCATCGTCGGTATTTCAAGGTTTGATTTCTCTCGTTATCTAAGTAGGTTAATTTGGAGAGAGAGAGAGAGAGAGAGAGAGAGAGAGAGAGAGAGAGAGAGAGAGGGAGAGAAAGAGAGAGAGAGAGAGGGAGAGAGAGAGAGAGAGAGAGAGAGAGAGAGAGAAAGAGAGAGAGAGAAACAGACAGAGAGAGCCGTGATTACCTTGTCTTAAATAGAGTAATGGTGTTTGTGTATGTGTGTGTGTGTGTGTGTGTTTTGTGTGTGTGTTCGATACTACGCTAGCTCAGGAAAAACTACATAATAATTATACAAAACACGAACACACAGGACAATACAGTGACTTTAATGCCTTTAATAGACAATCATTAGCTGAAGTAGTTCGTTGGTCTTACACTGTGTTTAATGTTTGCAAGTATAGCCCATGTAATATAGATAATCACTAAATTGACAAATGTCGTGAAGGCCGACATACGGCAAATATTAATATGGGAAAGATCAAAATGGAGAGGGACTCAATCTGTGAAATACTTACTCTAAAAATGCAAAGAAACTGCCATTATTGAAGTGATGACTTCTATAAGCTCAGTGAATAAAACAAGAGATTAAATCATTGCTTTCTCGCCACTTTATTTTTGAAACGGATACTTTACACCATATAACTTAAACAATGAATACATTTTTTTGAACAGGTAATAAATATATTAATTTATTTTAATACTAATAAATTTCAATAGAAATAACACAATATAACGACAATAACAGGTTTTTTATCCAATTTTTGAAAGGAAAATATTTCTAGGCCAGCCTTATACTTTTTAGAGAACTGAATGAATTGAATTTGTTAAAAAATTGTATTCAATGAACATCTAATAATTGTTTTTTTGCCGACATTATTTTATTATTAACTACAATAAGTATTAGTCTTTATTTATAACATTCCTCAATTAAAGATGTAAGTATTAAATGAAAAATGTATAAAATTTACATCTTTATTTGAGGAATGTATTTAATAAAAACTGATATTTATTGTAGTTAATAGTAAAATAATGGCAATATTGAGAACTCTAACATAAATGTTAACTATTCTTAGCATAAAATATTTTATTTTGAGCTTAATATTTAAACTAAACTTTTGAAATTTCTCATTATGGTTTGTTTTTCTGTTCTAAGCATTTTAAGGAATAATATCGGTGTGATATGCGAAATTTCTAATTCACTTATAGGCAAAGCGTTTTAAATATATATATATATATATATATATATATATATATATATATATATATATATATATTTATATATATTATATTAAATATGGTGATATGTTTTCTTGTAATATAGTTAATAAATTAAAAATATTTCAAAAACAAGAATACTTTTAATGAATATATTTATTTAAAGCTTTTCGCCGATAAAATAGTACCAGCATCATCATGAAGATGCTGATACTATTTTATCGGCGAAAAGCTTTGAATAAATATATTCATTAAAAGTATTCTTGTTTTTGAAATATTTTTAATTTATTATATATATATATATATATATATATATATATATATGTATATATATATATATATGTGTGTGTGTGTGTGTGTGTGTGTGTGTGTGTGTGTGTGTGTGTGTGTGTGTGTGTGTGTTTGTATGTGTGTATGTGTGTGTGTGTGTCTGTCTGATAATTATAGATTTGGTAAGAAAACTAAAGTGTAAAACATTCTGAACGTAAATTGTAGCATTTAAAAGTTAAAAAATTACGCTTTATTGCAAACACACGATTATATACGATTATAATAAGTTAGTCCATAGTATCAAGATAGCACTGTCCTGTCTGCTATTTTGCTTAAATTTATATCCTCCTATGCTTATTGAACCATTTTCCAATAATATTTTGATAGCCAAAAGTTATTAGCCGGGTAATTTTTAAGTGCATATTGCAATATACGTGTGTATTATAACATAAGAAACATTTACTTTATACTGTTTATGAGTGTGACGTATTTAGGGTATGTTTCACATTTTGCAAATTTTATACAATATTTAGGTTTTGAGACGTTCGAACTCCTCTGTTTTTTTTTAGAACGTAGATTTCAAGTAACATATGTTGAAAAGAAAAACACCGAAGCTGAATACTATTTAGTCAAGTTTTACTATACAAAATATGTTTTCATCACTTTGCTTAAATTTGTTATTTCTTTGTGGATTATCTGATGAACAAAAATATTTAGTCAACTCTAAAAACCCAGAATCACGAGATAGATACCGTGGATGAGTTTCATTATATGTTCGCATACAATTAAAAGTAGAATTTACACTAGTATAACTGGTTTTAGCTCAGAGAGCAATTGATGTACGCATGTGAGACTTCGTGACCAGACTAGTTTCGCAACCGTTAACAACGAAAACATATGTTGGTAATAAAGTAGCTAACACCTGAGCATGAGCGCTTAAACAGCCCACTTTATTTCTCTGTTAGGTTGTTGGACAACTTCCTGGGGGCTTGATACAAAGGAACGACACGGCGCTACTTCCTTATAACGTACCTACTGCAATCCGTACTTATCCATAATTACATTAAAGAATAAAAGTAGTAAACCACAAAGTTTGTTTGAGTTATATTCAGTGATGTTTAGTATATCTTTATACTCGACAATACTACTAAAGCTTTTAATGTAAAATCGTACTGAACAAAGAATACAATTTTCTTATATTGTTTCTGTCACTGGACAGTACAGCTTTCTTCTACATTTTAATCCTAGCGGTTTGTCCGTCTTTGACGAACATAGCTAAATCATAATTAAGTATTTGAACAATTAATCTGGGGATGAGATAGTTAATCCAATAAAGTAAAAGAAAAAACATAAAACGGCAGTGGATAGTTCACCTTGTAAAAAGTAAAAGGGAGATCAGCTGTAAAAAAAACTTGTATGTTTCAAAACGTTCTGTGCAAATTTAAAACAGCTGATAGCTAGTTACGAAACTGTCCGGTAGTGGCTAGAAGAATTTGATAAGTGTACTTTTGTCCACATTTTATTCGTTTTGTCATAGTAACATCACTACTTCTTTATTTTAAATAAAACCTCTTAATCACAAACCAAACTTATTATTTAAGACCTTAGTAAATTTTAATTGTTAAAGCAACCAATGCAAAATATTACAAAAAAAAAATTAAATTTTTTTTTAAAATAATTTTTTTGATGATGATTGCTTTGCGGTTGAAATTTACATAAGAGTTTGAATAAGTTTCATTTGGATTAAGAGATTTTATTTATTTAAATCTAAAATAATACGCCATAGTTTCTTCAATGTGTTATAACTGTTTCTCATTTTCAAGTAGATAGATTCTGAGATTGCGCGACACTGTGAATAGTTGAATTTGTTTTTGCGTGGATGTTTAACTTAAAAAAATACCCTAAATTTTAAACATTTAAAATACTTAAATTTAACAATTAATCTTTGTGATGCAACATTTAGGACTAATTAGTGTCTTAGAATAACTAATATTATGAAATTGAACTGACCTAGAAACCCAGTAACTATTGTGCTAAGGTAATTTACTTTATAAATGTACTATGAAAATTAATTGTAACTAGAATGTACTGACTGTGTTTAAAGTATGATTTTGTAATATGTATTTGTAGCAGTGAAACTTTTAATATTTCTAAGAATGGTAGCTCAAGAGTTAGTGACAAATTAGAGGAGAAATCATAAAGGTAACATAAACATCGCTTTGGCAAGACATACTCTGAAGACCTATGCCTTTATCTCATCCGACATTATTAAGTTGCACGAAGTGCTTATGAATTATATTACATAGTTTTAATTTGGCGGTAGAATTTCCGTCTGCAGTCTGTGTCGTAGAATATGATGCGTAGCAATGGAACTTGGTAATGCAGGAGTTCCAAATATTAGAGCGACTGATGCTCCTGGATACCACAATAATTGGCACCGAATTCTGGCTTGATAATTAGAGCGCTGGATTAGTCCACCGTCGACGCCTTGTATTGACGGCAGACCAAGGTTAAATTCAGCTGAATGCGATGTCTCAGATAATTTTGTTCACTCTGTCCGTTACAGTGTTTTCAATGATTCGTGGTCCGTCGTTAGGGCTCGGCTCAGACGCTACTTCATATACAGTATATATATTCGGCTTATATTTATATATACAGTATAAGCTGCTTTTATATAAATAAATAAACAAAACTATATATATATATATATATATATATATATATATATATATATATATATATATATATGATGATGATGATGATGATGATGATGATACGTATTCCTTCACGGATGTAAAAATATAATGAATCGTTGTTATCTGGAGTACATCCGTTCATTATACAGTGCATAAAATTGCAGTTCCACGTCTCGCTAGAATTTCATCTAGCATTGACGAGGTGAACGCAACAACAGTGGACTCGCTCTTCAACTTGTGTCGAACTGGTAGGAAATTATTTTGGGGGGATCACCCTTATTACTTAGGGGTATGAAAAATAGTTTACGTCCTATTCTCAGACCTACTGAATATACCCACAAAATTTCATAAGAAACGGTCATCCTGTTTTGGAGGAGTATTGTTACAAACACTGTGACACGAGAATTCGTCATTCCCACTAACATCATTCGTACTAAATTAAGGGGATTTGCTGTATGTTTTATTTCACTGTTTTCTACACATTCTCTGGTTAATACGGAACACTTCCAGCTCCAGTTCGTTCCAATTATCAAGGTTCTACTGTAGTATTTTTAAACAAATTCAGAATTTGCAGAATTTGAGTTTACATTTGCACAACCTATGCAGGATTAGATGTATTATGCCAGAATCCTTAATGGGAATTAACAACTTCCAATGTTTCATATGAATTTGACGATTGGTATAGGAACGCATACAAGGACATATATACAGAATATACAAACATTCAATATATATATATATATATATATATATATATATATATATATATATATATATATATATATATATATATATAAAATACGTTTTCTTGTTTAATAATTTAAAACAACACAGGTTATTCAAATACAAGAATATTTATTATTTTATATCCAAAGCTTTTCGTTGGCAAACAGTACCAACATCATCAGGAATGAAAATTACAATAATGTAAGCTATAGGCCTAAAACATATCTAACATATGTTTTAGGCATATAGCTTACATTATTGTAATTTTCATTCCTGATGATGTTGGTACTGTTTTCCAACGAAAAGCTTTGAATATAAAATAATAAATATTCTTGTATTTGAATAACCTGTGTTGTTTTAAATATATATATATATATATATATATATATATATATATATATATATATTTGTGCTTATTATAGATTTATATAATTAATAGCTAAGTATTTAACCCATAGCTGTATGTTAAGACCACTCATATATTCAATTATTATTCATTCTTACTATCACCATCTCAGAAGTTTTTGGCAATTTCATTAATAATTATATGCCTAACAGCAACATTACATTGAGATATTACTCATTATAGAATTAATTTATCAACACACTAATGATCATAACCTAAAGCTAATAATTATTAACTATCAAAAAGCTAAACATGACATGTCCACAGACTGCATAAGCGAGGAAAAGTTCTAGGTTTGTGCTCAACAAAACGTGCCAATCAAACTACAAGGTGTTGCCCACAGTGGCTGGGTAAATTATAAGTTTATGCTGAGATTAGCCAAGCATCATGGACAGCAAACTCGGTGCCCACTTATCCCACAGTAGAATGAACCAGGTGAGAGTTCTAAGCAGGAGCAGCACAAAATTAAAAAAAGTTTTGCTCTAGAAACAGGGAAGTATAGACAGTGTGCAAAGGACTCATGATATGGTGGCATCTTAGATGGTGCATGATAAATCTGTCTAATCTGTCTCTAATAAAGGTTTATTTGAAGTGAACATAAGTCATTTGTTTATAAAATACGTTTGAGGGAGATATTTTTAAATGCCAGAGTAAAAATGCTTAGGAAATTTTGTGAAACACAAAACTATGCTATGAAAATACGAGTGATAAAAGCAAACGTTTATAATGTAAAAGGTGCAAATTTTTTTAAAAATGATTTTTTTTTTCAACTTGTGTTTTCAACCCACTACATCTAGATTTATAAAAATCATACCAAAGTTGTAAAATTACTCTCCCAAAAAAATTTCATCTTTGCTTTCCAATAAAAATTATTAATGTAAATAGAAATAAGGACAATACAAATATAGTAGCCTATCTAGGCACTTTCATTTAAAATTCAATTTGGGACATTAGGTAAGTAATTCATTAATTAATGAGAACTGAAATGAGAAAGTGAGAAAAACACAGGGAGCGATACCTTGAGGTGTATTCATTTTGTATGCAATTGTGTTGTATTTCTGTGTATGTATATATTTGTATTTATCTCTTATTGTATTTGCAGATATTGTAAAGGGGTGCAGAGAAAATGCAGCTTAGAGAGAGTAAACAAGTAACATAAAATGGATTAACGGTTATCATTTTGTATGCAATTGTGTTGTATTTCTGTGTATGTGTATATTTGTATTTATCTCTTATTGTATTTGCAGATATTGTAAAGGGGTGCAGGAAAAATGCAGCTTAGAGAGAGTAAACAAGTAACATAAAATGGATTAACGGTTATCATTTTGTATGCAATTGTGTTGTATTTCTGTGTATGTGTATATTTGTATTTATCTCTTATTGTATTTGCAGATATTGTAAAGGGGTGCAGGAAAAATGCAGCTTAGAGAGAGTAAACAAGTAACATAAAATGGATTAACGGTTATCATTTTGTATGCAATTGTGTTGTATTTCTGTGTATGTGTATATTTGTATTTATCTCTTATTGTATTTGCAGATATTGTAAAGGGGTGCAGGGAAAATGCAGCTTAGAGAGAGTAAACAAGTAACATAAAATGGATTAACGGTTATCATTTTGTATGCAATTGTGTTGTATTTCTGTGTATGTGTATATTTATATTTATCTCTTATTGTATTTGCAGATATTGTAAAGGGGTGCAGGGAAAATGCAGCTTAGAGAGAGTAAACAAGTAACATAAAATGGATTAACGGTTATCATTTTGTATGCAATTGTGTTGTATTTCTGTGTATGTGTATATTTGTATTTATCTCTTATTGTATTTGCAGATATTGTAAAGGGGTGCAGGGAAAATGCAGCTTAGAGAGAGTAAACAAGTAACATAAAATGGATTAACGGTTATCATTTTGTATGCAATTGTGTTGTATTTCTGTGTATGTGTATATTTGTATTTATCTCTTATTGTATTTGCAGATATTGTAAAGGGGTGCAGGAAAAATGCAGCTTAGAGAGAGTAAACAAGTAACATAAAATGGATTAACGGTTATCATTTTGTATGCAATTGTGTTGTATTTCTGTGTATGTGTATATTTGTATTTATCTCTTATTGTATTTGCAGATATTGTAAAGGGGTGCAGGGAAAATGCAGCTTAGAGAGAGTAAACAAGTAACATAAAATGGATTAACGGTTATCATTTTGTATGCAATTGTGTTGTATTTCTGTGTATGTGTATATTTATATTTATCTCTTATTGTATTTGCAGATATTGTAAAGGGGTGCAGGGAAAATGCAGCTTAGAGAGAGTAAACAAGTAACATAAAATGGATTAACGGTTATCATTTTGTATGCAATTGTGTTGTATTTCTGTGTATGTGTATATTTGTATTTATCTCTTATTGTATTTGCAGATATTGTAAAGGGGTGCAGGGAAAATGCAGCTTAGAGAGAGTAAACAAGTAACATAAAATGGATTAACGGTTATCATTTTGTATGCAATTGTGTTGTATTTCTGTGTATGTGTATATTTGTATTTATCTCTTATTGTATTTGCAGATATTGTAAAGGGGTGCAGGGAAAATGCAGCTTAGAGAGAGTAAACAAGTAACATAAAATGGATTAACGGTTATCATTTTGTATGCAATTGTGTTGTATTTCTGTGTATGTGTATATTTGTATTTATCTCTTATTGTATTTGCAGATATTGTAAAGGGGTGCAGGGAAAATGCAGCTTAGAGAGAGTAAACAAGTAACATAAAATGGATTAACGGTTATCATTTTGTATGCAATTGTGTTGTATTTCTGTGTATGTGTATATTTGTATTTATCTCTTATTGTATTTGCAGATATTGTAAAGGGGTGCAGGGAAAATGCAGCTTAGAGAGAGTAAACAAGTAACATAAAATGGATTAACGGTTATCATTTTGTATGCAATTGTGTTGTATTTCTGTGTATGTGTATATTTGTATTTATCTCTTATTGTATTTGCAGATATTGTAAAGGGGTGCAGGGAAAATGCAGCTTAGAGAGAGTAAACAAGTAACATAAAATGGATTAACGGTTATCATTTTGTATGCAATTGTGTTGTATTTCTGTGTATGTGTATATTTGTATTTATCTCTTATTGTATTTGCAGATATTGTAAAGGGGTGCAGGGAAAATGCAGCTTAGAGAGAGTAAACAAGTAACATAAAATGGATTAACGGTTATCATTTTGTAACGCCAAACCTCGATAACCGTAAACAAAAGATAATTGATAGTTGAAAGAAAACACGAATTTTCTGGTTCCTTTTAAAATTAAAATAATCAAGTTAGGAAAAGTATTAGTCTTATAGCGAGAACCGAACAAAAAGGGTCTTCAGTGTTTACCTGATGACTGCAGGAGCACTTTCCGATCGGCATGTCTTCCCAAAGAAACCAGCGAGCAGCCCGAAGTAACATATAGATATAAAAACGACACGCAACAAGTAAATAGTTCAAATCTATTTCTATTATATATATAAGTTATGTGAACGATTTATGTGAACCTTTCATAATAAAATGCGTGCTAGGAAATTTCCTGCTTACGCAGCTTTTGTATTATATAGGTGGTGAGAACAGAGCCCCAGTGTGTAACTCGCCTCTGTATCGAACAGACATCTTCCACTCCAATAGAGTGCATATCAATTGAATTGTTGTATTAAATAATTTATGTAACAGTTTTCTAAATTAATTGTTTATTAAATTAAATAAAGGTTATATATATATATGTATATATATATATATATATATATAAATATATATATATATAAATATATATATATATATATATATATATATATATATATATATATATATATATATATATATATATATATATATATATATATGCACATCCTCCACGGCCCGAGGGGGATTATCTACATGTCCGAATTTATTAAGGGGGATATTATAAATTCTATTTTTTAAAATAATAATAATCTCGCTATTTAATCCTTTGACGGCTTTGTGAGTCATTTGCGCCGTCAGGGGTGTCCGAACACTTCGTCTTATGACATTTCATCGCCCACAGAAAACGCAGGAATATCGCCTTATGTTTTGGGCAGGCTGTCTGAGATGGATTTGAAAATTATATCGAAATATTTCTATGCCGAAACTTCGTCCCACTCAAGTGTAGGGTTGTAGGACAATATATATTAGAGATATTATTTATGCAGACATTTTATAGGGATGTCTATTTATAATGTACGAGGATCGTAAAGTATGATTATTTAGGGATTTATTATAAGCACAAATCAAGACTAAAGCGGTCTTTAAATGAACTATGATCTATGCACTATGGGTATGTATTATAGCGCCTGATTTAGTTGTGTAGGCAATAAACCTTATTCCTGAGTAATGTGTGTTCTAAGTGCAAAGGCAGTGTACAATAACTAAAACATATTTTAATTTGGCCGTGTTTACTGATTGTTTTGTAATCAAATCGACTCTCCTTGATAATGTTTTAAAACATTATTGACAACTTTAACTTTAGTTCTAATATTTAGTTTTTTCTTGACTCACAGAATTTTTTTTCAAAGTAATTTTTGTCATATTCAACCGGAAGTGGCGAGTTTGAATGTGAGTAGAGAAGTGTCTGGGGCATTCTAGGCAGAGTTTGTGATAATGGGAGCATTTGCGATCACATTCGTGGTTTCGAGAGAAATGGTGCTGGCGGTGACCTGTTGATGGGTAATGCGGCGGTGGACGAGAGCAGACAAAGGCGCTCCAGATTGAGTCGTTCTATCCGTTCTGTAAATGTTGTAGGACGACAGGGAAAACGGAGGTTGGGGTGAGGCGGGGTTCATAGATATATGCGATATCTACGGCATATACCTTGAGGAACGATTGGAGTTCGGGTTTCCTCAGCCAAGGACCATCGGCATTCCACGCAACAACGTAAAAGACACTGAACATGGTTAAGGGGAATGCTATGATAGAGGCGAGGACGATGATGAAAAGAAATTGGACATATAGCTTTAAGAAGCTTAGGGATCAGGTCTGGGACTAAATATTGTAACACTCTTAAAAATAAGGTGTTACATATAAATTCATTTATATATTTGATTTTTATTTAATAATTATATCGTTCCAATACAAAAGAAATTTTTTTTTTATTGGTGCACATTGTGAAGCTAGCATAGATAGTAGCGCCCCTAGTGGGTAAAAATGTAAAATATCGTACGAGTTAGTAACTCAGGGTAATTAACTGACATCACCTCATATGACGTAAGCATGGTCTGATATCGCCTGATCAGATGGACCAATCAAAAAATTCGAAATAATAACCAAGGGTGGGAAATTCCGTTGGCGTGCCATTGCAGAAGCCCCACTTTTCCAGAGGTTCTTGAACAGAGCAGACGTGATGGCATTTTCGGACGTAACCTAGAAATTTATAAGCTTCTAGTATTCAAAATTTAAGATGTCAAGGCCGGTACCAAATTTATTTAACGCAGCTAAAGAAAAAGTCAGAAGCGATTATTTACGTGTTTCAAATAAATAAAAGTTCATATAATTTTTGTGTAAGAGCGCTGATTCCAGGATCGATGTGCAGTGATTAGTGATTCCAAAAGCCATGGGCGATGTTTAAAATGTGTTTAAAGTGTTTTATAAGTAATGTGCACAAGCAGGTACGTTTTAGATAATAATAAAGAAAATGTATTTTAATGTTAACTAAGTTGAATTTTAATTGATAAACGGTTAACGCATGAACGGTAGAAATTGTCCTTTGAATATTCATTTCAAAATTTAATTGAAAAACTTAAGTTACTATCTTCTCGATAAATATAATTTTAAAGGTTAATAAGTAATTAAAATGTATGTAATAATTAGCAGTAATTAAAAGATAATTACTCGACATATTGCTGTCTTTTGTTCTACTGTAATTTGTCACTGATTAATAAATTGTATGACTTTGTATTTTAAAAATTTAAATTCTTATTTCACAAGTAACCTAGAACGTTACAAAATTTATAATTTTATTTCACAAGTAACCTAGTCCGTTACAATATGTAAGAGCATTGCTAGAAATGGCTGGAGAGGAGGAGGATTTTTGAGGTCTAGAGGAGAGATTAACGGTGTGGAGCTGTGGAAGGCGTAGGTTGAAGCTGGGAAGCAGATACGACGGGAATAGAATAGACATGTGTACCAGTAAAGGTTGCAGAAGCCAATAACATCTGTAAGGGTTTATGTGGTACCTGGTCTGGAAAGCGCTGGTTTAACGGGATGTGTAGTAGCCAATGGGTCAGATTTAGAAGAGCAGAAGCCTGTCTTCCTTAATTTCTTTTTTTAACGATTCTTCCTTAACGAACTGATTGCTTGTTGGTCCTCTGTCGATGAAACGGCACTGTGATGTGGTGACACCCACAGTAATTAGTTGTTGTTTTTTTACGTATTAAGTTAGAGTTTCATTAAATTTTTATAACCAAATTTGTTATAACTGGATACTTTATAGGCCTATCTATACTGGCAGTGAAGTAATACATTAATGCGGTATAACGTAGAACCATTATTGCTAAAGAATTATGTCATGAAGACTATGTTTGTAAAGGTCGATAATATATGCAAGTTTCAACCACTGTGTTTTTTCGACAAGAAACTCATTTGTTGCCTATTGAGAACGTTTATCTGAAAAACAAACGGGGAGAGGAAATAGAAGTAAAATAGAAGGCCTATTTGGTAGAGCATCCTGTCATTAATTCATTAGGTCTTTTCATTCATTATCCAACGCCCGTCTGTGGCAGTTGGGCCATTTGACGCCGAGCCTCCCAGTACCGAGCAGTGATGTCGTAAAGAGCATGGTTGAGTTTTGGGCAGGTGAGCACGTGACTTGCCACCATAATTTCTGTGGAACAGAGTGGACACACGTCCGATTCGGCTATGCCAAGCTGGTGTAGGTGAGCCTGCAGATAGTCGTGACCGGTTTCCAGGCGGAACCTTGCAACAGCTTCACTTCTCTCCAGATGACCAGGTATGTGGCCTGGGATCGCTAAGTTTGCCCATATTTTGCCCGTGGATGCGTTTCTTAGTAGGTTCTTAGTGAGCCTGGATATGGTAGAGTCAATTTGGGATTTTGCTGCTTCAAGGGTTTGGAGAGTTTCAGGTTGCTCCTTCTCTGCTCCTTTTTTGGCCATTTCGTCCGCCTTCTCGTTTCCTGGAAGGCCCACGTGGCTGGGGACCCACTGTAGGCTGACACATTAGGTCTAGTGTCTACTATTGTTTATTGGAATTAAAGATAACATGTGCAATCAGCTGACGCCATGCAAGGTAATTAAGACCTTCCAAGCTGTGATACGAGTGCACGTTACTGCTGTCTGAACGCTGGTAATAGTTGCAGATAAATATGGGTAGTAGAAATCACGGTTCCTCTGACGTGCCCAATATTTGCATTCTTCATTGTGCAAACATACATTGAATTTATAATGTTATTTATACTGTTTTACAATCATGGACTTGAGTTACCAGTAAACTGAACGAAAGAAAGAATATAACTGTCAAATATAAAGTGCGACTTAAAATATAATGAGCCACTCATTAAAAAAAGTCCGAATTTACTTCTTTGCCCTTGTTATATTTAGACATTTTCATAATTTCAAAATTTAACTGTTTTTAAACCTGAGAAATCTATAATCTTGAAATATAAAATATACATTAAAACAGAAAATGTCACGATTCATATTCATTAAAGTATAATAAAATTTCTTTTGCAATTTTCTTTCTAAGCATTTTACTATGCATATCTTAAAAATTAAACTTAAGAATACTCTATTAGAACTTAGGGTTCATTTCAATTCAATTTGTAATTTTCTTTCAAATAATATTTATGTTTGTTTATAACGAAATTGCTGACTGTTATCTAATACGGTATAAACAATAAGGCAGTATTAATCTAAAACGTAGAATCTTAAACTAAAAGATCCCAGAGCCCTACAGTGACTGGGAAGAATTACAGCACAACATTATTCATGATGATGTTGGTACTGTTTGCCAACGAAAACCTTCGAATTTTATAATTAAATTGAATTGTAAATTATTCTTGTGTTTGTATTTCTCTTATTTTTTTTCATATACACACGGCTCAAGAAGAAATATGTATGACGTCAACAAACACCAACATTACGGACCGAACATTCACAAAAGAAAAATTAATCAGAGATTCGACAATGGTCAAGTGACCGAAAGGTACCTCAGCACATAAGGTAAAATTATTGCACTTAGTAGTGGAAAAAATTATATTCCACTATATATATATTTATATATATATAAATAAATATTATATATATATAATTATTTATATATATATATATATATAAATATATATATATATATATATATACATAAATATATATATATATATATATATATATATATATATATATATATATATATTTAATAAATTTAAAATATTTCAAACACAAGAATACTTTTAATGAATATATTTATTCAAAGCTTTTCGCCGATAAAAAAGTATCAGCATCTTCAGGAAAAATAATTATCTATTAAAATACTTTTACAAAATTAAATCATATGTACTACAAAGAATCATATGTTTATAATTATTGCACTTTATGTAAATTTTTCTATAACATCAATGACTTTATAAATAGTTTGGTGCCTTGATCTCACTTGAATTTGTTCATCAATTAATTTGTCTTTAACTTTATGCTTATAAATTTCCAATGTTTCAAATATATTCATTTTTAATCCTTTATTTAATTCTTTTATTAATTTCATATTTTCTATTTCCGGAAACTCATGTCCATTATTAATACAATGCGTAGCTAAATTGGATTTGTATATGTTTGGTTTGATATAAGCGTTTAAATGTTCTTTGTATCTTTCTTTTAATTTCTTTTTTGTTTGTCCTACATATAATTTATTACAAGTTTGACATTTTATATTATATACTCCATTTCTTTCGTGCATATTATTTTGATTTTTGTTATTGTTTATTAAATTTGTAATTTTATTATCGGTTTTATATGTAATTTGTAAATTTGTTTCTTTAAATAATCTTGTAATTTTATTTATTTCGTTACCAGTGAATGTAAAAGTTGTCCAAATATTTTCTCTCTTATTAGGTACAAAATTATTTTCGAGTTTCTGTTTTCTTATTATATTATTATTTAATTTATCTATAGTTTTTCTTTTATATCCATTTTCTAAGCCAATTTGATATATTATATTTTTCTCCTTTATTTGATCATTTAAACTCATTGGTATTTTGTGCATTCTATGTAGTAAATTATAAAGCGCTGCCATTTTTTGGTTGTATGGATGGTTTGAATAATTGGGTATTATTTGATTTGTCTGCGTTGGTTTTCTATATATATTATATTCAAATGATTCTTTATTTCTAGTAATTGTAATATCTAAATAATTTATTTTATTTTTTATTTCAAATTCATGAGTAAATTTTATATTTTCGTGTATATTATTTATACATTTTAATATTTTGTCAATGTTTGAACCATTATTATTTGATATGTATAATCCATCATCTACATATCTAAACCAGTGTCCATTTTGATCATATGTTTTAATAATCTTATCTATATCAATGTCTATATTTTGTAAAAATATTTCCGATAATATGCTAGACATTGGAGAGCCCATTGTTAATCCATCCTTTTGTTTATAAATTTTATTATTATATAAAAAATAATTTTGATTTAATATGATTTTTAATGTATTTATTATTTCTTGTGTTAATGTGTTATCTTTTTCAAATGTGTCTATATTATTTTTTATTATTTCAAGCGTTTTCATTATAGGTATGTTATTATACATGTTAGTAACATCAAATGATATTAATTTTGTATTATTATCAATTTTAATATCTTTTAATTTTTCAATAAGTTCAATCGAGTTTTTTATATTATGAGTATTATTTAATTTTACCTTATCTTTAAGTAATAAAGTCAAATATTTTGAAATTTTATAAGAAGGAGCTGTTGTAAAATTAACTAATGGCCTAATTGGTTTATCTTCTTTGTGCAATTTAATTAGTCCATTTAATCTTGGAATTTTAGGATTCTCATTTATGTAATTATTAGTATAATTTTGATTAAATAATTTAGATGATGTTTTTATTATATTTTTTATTTCATTTTGATATTTGTCTGTGGGATCTTTATTTATTTCTGTATATTGGTTTTTAGATATATAATTTTCAGTTTTATTTATATGTTCTTGTTTATCAATAATAACTACAGCATTACCTTTATCAGCTTTTGTCAAAATAAGATCATTAGTTTGTAATTTTTGTTTAATTTGATGAATTTGCGAGTATTGTTTTATGTGTGTATGATTAGTTTTCTTATTTTTAATTAACTTTATTATTTCATGTGATGTTTTTATTCGCATATTTTCTTGTTCCTCTACTTTTAGTTTATTGATCGCCAATTCAGTATCTATTATTATTGTATCAATATTTCTTTTTATATCTTTTTTAAGGTTGACTTTATTATTATTTTCTAAAATTTTTATTTCATTTTGACTGAATTTAGTATTTGTTAAATTAACGAAATTGGGGTGAAACTTATGATGTTGTATGATTACTTCATTATTTTTATCTTTGTTCATTTTTAATATATCTAGTTTTTTTGTTAGAGTGTTCATTTTTCTTTGTCTATATTTAAACAAAAAGATATTAATTTTATTAAATTTTTCTTCCCATTTTGTTTTATCCATAAAAAATGCTAGTTTTAAATGTAATTATATATATATTATATAATTATATATATAATTATATATATATTTAATTATATATATATATATAATATATTTATTTATATATTATATATATATAATATATATATATATATTTATATATATGATGATATTATTACTTGTAAATAATTTTTTCCACCACTAAGTGCAATAATTTTACCTTATGTGATGAGGTACCTTTCGGTCACTTGACCATTGTCGAATCTCTGATTAATTTTTTTTTTGTGAATGTTAGGTCCGTAATGTTGGTGTTTGTTGACGTCATACATATTTCTTCTTGAGCCGTGTGTATAATGTTTTTGAATAGAACGTCGCCTGCATATGTTAACTGTAGGTTCATTAAATTGTTGTGTATGTTTTTATAAATGTGGTATTTTTCTAGTGAGTTTAGTTCTATTGAGTTATTATTTATTTCAAGTATGGTTAGGTTATTTTCGTAATTTGTTATTTCATGTTTATGTGATATTTGATGAACATTTGATGTTTTTGTATTTTTATTTTTGAATGCTCTGTAATGTTCTTCAAATCTTATTTTAAATGATCTGGTCGTTTTCCCTGTGTGAACTGAGTTGCAGTCCTTACATGTAATTTTGTAAATTCCTGATAGGTTATGTTTTTCTGTTTTAGTTTTGTGGTATGTGTTATTAAGATATTTTATTATTTTGTTATTTGGCTTGTATGTTGGAGTGTAGTATTCTTTGTTGTATATATTTGTTAATTTTTCTATTTTGTTATTGGTGTATTTATATCTTAGGTAGATTTTTTTATATTTATTATTTTTGTGTCCAGGTTGTAGTGTTGTGTTGAGGTTAGGTTTTTCTGTAAATTTACTGTATATGTTTTTTATAAGGTGTTTCTTGTATCCATTTTCTGTTAGTATTTTTGTAATGTTATCTAATTATTCATATAATTTTTGTTTGTTAGTACTTAGTGGTGGAAAAAAATTATTTACAAGTAATAATAATAACTTCATAAAGTCAGTGCAACGGAAAAATAATGGACAACGTGAAATATATATATATAGCTCGTTATGTAAAAGTTGCAAGACTAATGGAGCAACGAAGGATGGGGTTGAGCTGGGAGATAAGTGTGATGTACACGTCATACACTGAGAGAGATGTTAGTAATGGAGAGCACAATGATGAAGGATCGGACAGCTTGAAAGAACTATATATTTTTCAACGGGTGAAATTTTGCAGTTCAACTACTAGTCAGTTTAAATTTATTACCCTTAGTTACAGTTATATTATATTTTCTAGATTTAAAATGCCGGAAATCATTGATTATATATAGAATACTGTTATAGTTTGAAGATAGTTTTTCTGTAGAAATTATTTGACAGGAAACTGAAAGCTGTTAATAAGCATACTCATACAATGCCCGTAAGAGACTTCATTGTACGTAACTACGTTTGGCAACGCCGCATATTTGAGGAATAATGCCCTAAAGAGAGTCTAAATGTTTTGAGGGTCCATCCCTTAGGTAAGGTCAACTGAGAGTGGCTAAAACCCAAACCGAACTAATCAAATGAGGTATTAAAGGTTCGGGCAACCTGGACGTTCGGAAAGTTTTACTGGTCCCGAGTAGTTCAGGAAAAGCCGTTCCAAGAGCGGTCATCAGTCAAAGAATTACAGTAAGAAAGACTGGTACTACGATCAGGCACCAAGCCTCCTATCTGAGGCCTGACGCTAGTCAACCGGGCTGGGTTCACGAATTCGAGGTTGGATTTGTGGGGGCGTAACTTCATTACGCATCTATCCTTGTGTTCTATGTGTCTCAGGGATGAGCCGGAAGGTAGCTACTTCAAGCCATAAATCTTCTTCTTTTCATCGTCATTCTTTTTTTCTTACTCATTTTAGCATATCACTAGCCAATTTAACAGAGAATTTAAAAAATGTTTTATAGTCTCAATATTGCTTTATAGAATTAATTATACCATTTGTGATAGTGCTTCAAGACCTTTTTTGTTTACTGGAAAACTTTAATCGATTTTATATATGAGATACCACTCTTTTGATCTATTAAACGCGACGTTTATTGAGTACTTTGCTTTTATATAAGAGCTCGATTCTAAAAGGAATGGTATAAACAACATTGAAGTATTATTTCAAATATTTTATAATACTATGAAATTCTACTAGAAACCTTAACACAAACTCTTTAGGGAAAATGAGTGAGCCATAAAAAGTATTCAAATAAAAAAGGTAAACAAGCAAAACGTTTCCTTAAACGTTAAGAATCAATGGAACTATAATAAGAGCTGTTACAATCCACATACTCCTCCCCAGTAATATAACGATCCTCATTTTTCAAATTAGCAGAAATGTTCTCATTTTATTTTCAGATTTCACTCACAAGTTAAAAAATTTAGTTAATATTAAAAATAATAACATTTCATCGGTGATAGGAAAGCGTGGTTTTGAAAATCGCAAACGCCCAATCGCAATACCATTAAACGTTCACTGTTCGGTATTCCTTCCTGAGGTTGTGATTATCACTTTTTATAACAGTTTTCTACCTGGGTAGTTCTTAACTGAATCTGTTTAGTCGTAGGAAGGTAGAGAAAGGTGAACTATGATATCTCCTCGTTGTGCGCAGGTCTGTCCTCAGTACCAGAGAATCATTGCCCCATAGTACTTTCAGTTAGCCTTCCTTATAATTTTTCTTTAAGGTGATAAAACTGGTATGGACCTGTTTATGGATTACGTGACCCACTTTAGTTACGTGACCTTGCATTAAAATCTTTTCTATATCCAATACCATTGGCTTATGGTACTACCTTAACCCTATCAATATTCAGAAGCCACTTTATCCTTCTTTACTCAGATTATTTTCCTTCTCCTATCTTACTCACATTCTTTTTCTTGCCTTTCATACTCACATTCTTTCCCTTTTTTAACTACTCACATTTCTTGGAATAAATAAAAAGATTTATTGTGAAAATTCCGAAGTGAACGATTTGAGGTAAAAGAAGTTACAAAAAACTACTGAAGGCAGTGATGACGAGAATAAAGATGAAGGTTTAGCCGAGAAAGTACAAGAAGGAAAAATTAGTCACGGTGAAGGAACAACCGCCTTGGAATCTGCACTACACTATAATAAACAACAGACAGACACCACACCAACAGATGTGATTTTGCTAAGACATCTATGCTACACTGTAGGACGAAAAATATGTAATAAGTAAACGCGGAAGACACAATAGCTTTCTCCAAAGTATGTAGCAACCACGATAAACAATGTATTCCAAAGCAACATTAATTTATGTCATAGGGTCATATAACTCCTGTTTTTTCTAATGCACAGGAACGTATTTCCGTGTAATTCGAGAGGGTCTCTGTCCCATCTACTACAAATTATAGAGACTCTGCTGTATCTCAGACGATGTACATTATTCATCAATAACTATAAAAATGTATATATATATATATATATATACAGAGAGATAAAGAGAGAGAGGTTTAGTGTTGTTTCAAATTTTAAAGGTGTTAAATTTATCTGTCTGATTAATTATAAGAATATACGACGGGTGATGGGGGGTCATACGAACGATGGATCTCACCATTCCCCAAGTCCATGCCCTTATTTAAACATCCCTTGAAAATTTCTCCTATTGGTTTATAATTGTTATTAAGAAAACAATGGTTACAAACACCATGCAGGAATTACTTACGTAGCCATACATAGATGTAACATTGCCCGCCTTATAATATCGCTTTACCTGCCCGTAATTATATAAGGTTTGACGTTAGAGAGTTAACCCGGTCTGTGATTTATAACTGAGCATTTCAAACATAAAAAATAAAGCAAATTTATAAAGAAAAAATTTGAAATTAGAATTATAGAATAAAATATTTTGTAGTTTATAGTTACACTTGCTTGATATTCTTAATGTAGTCCTATGCATTCATTTTCTCTAAAACTAATCTTGATTTTTTACGCAAAAATATTCTCTTTGTTGTAACAGCTCTTGGGGAAAGTACGGCTATTTTAGTAAATACGATATTTTCTCTTTTTTCGTGTCTTTCATTGCTTGTTTGTAAGTTTACTTCTATCTGAGAATTCCTAGATTCATGCCAAGACAGCCAGTGAGAGGTAAATAGTGTTCCCCAGTGTGCGATAAAATATAGAGTTATTACCACATCGATTTTTTTTGCGAATCGTTACCACTATGTTCTCAAGCTTTTAATATTAATTTTAGTTGTTTAAATTCGGTAAAAAACCAGAAAATCTTTCTAATTATTAAATGTATTTGCAATTAATTTTACTTAAATTCTTTAGTATAGTAAGCAGAATTTTACAATAAAATGTTTTAATTAACTTAAAGTTGTACTTCATGTAAAATCTATCGAGCTACAGAACATGTAATAATTTTGTTATTATGCAATGGCAACTCCCAATCAATCTAACATGACCGAACTTCAAGTAAGAAATAGTTCACGTGATTTTTTGATGCCCATTATTGTTATAAACTATTTATCATAATATTTGCCAGATAATAACGATTGAGCAATGTCAAATCCTTTACAAAGAATATCATCGATGAAATGTTATAAAAAGTGACTTGTATAAAAAGCAACTCTATAAACATAAATAATTGCTTTTACAAAATACCACCTCCTAATGTTACGTAGTAAAACTTATATTTTACTCCGTAGTAAATCATATTTTCCATAGAAATGTAGCAAAAAAACATTCGTTATTTAGTGAACCAGGTTTTTAGGTAGTAATTTACGCCTTAATGCTGAGTCGGACACCCGACTGTCCAGCCTACTTTCTATGGTTTTACAGTTTTGCAGAGGACGAAGCTGTGCAATTTACACTAGCAATCTTTCAAACATTATTTTCTAAATATGTTTTCTGAAAGTCTTAATTGTAAGTGTATGTTACAACAATGCAACAATGCCTCTTTTATGTTTGAGGCGCTCAAATATTGTACATTAGTGTCAACAAAAGAGTACACAGCTTTCATGTTATCATATAATACTGGGCCGCTCAAAGTTTCTTCAATTCCTTCTGTTAGTTCACATTCTCCATACATATATCTTATTCGAATTTTCGAACGTTAATAAAATACTTAATATTTATCTACTCAAGTTCAAATAGAGTTTTTAAACTTGTAGCGGATAACATTTGAGGTTAATACAGTTTTCGCAAAGAATAATGAAATTAAAAATGAAATAATTTTAATTTTATTTGGGAGAAAGGTTTTTCACAAAAGGGGCAAGGTAGGAATATAGTTATTTCATCCCTTTTGGCTTAAAATAAGTGACAACATATATGATTTCATAAAACAGCTGATTTTTTATTATAGGTTATGTGGTAGAACAGCTGTTTTAACGCATAGGTTATGCTACTTTGTTTATATAATTGTAATTATTTAATAAAAAAATATCTCAAATAATTTTTCTTTGTTGACCTAAGTAGAATTTACTTTAAAAAAATGTTTGTTCATAAACTTGTTGTATGGAAGGCCAATAGTCATGAAAAGAGCAGTTACGGGTTACAGACCAGTATAAAATATTATTACTATTATTATTATTTACGATTATTTTTTAAAATAATTGAGTAGAACTAGGGACATAAAACGTACCTGTGAGTAATTAGAAATAATTTTTATGTGTCCGTGTTTAGCTAGTCTCATCATAAAAGTAAAAATAAAAATATTTCGCTAATTAACGCGTGGGCGTTTAATTAAATAAATAACTAACTGATCCCAAATGTGGTAACGCCAACGCGATAATCCATGCATGAGTGTAACAGATGAACTAGTGATAGCCTCAACTGAATCCGGCTCGGTTCTTGCGAATGCGGGTTGCGTTTGTTGATGCGATGCTGGTATTCGGATTGGTACTGGATGTAATGGAGGTGTAACTTTAGAAGAGGCTTTTGGTAGATGGCGAGTGGTGGTTCTGCTAGGATTATTTGCTACAACGGCGGTCGGTGTTGACAATCTTGGCGCCTTCTGATGACATGTTAGCGAGCTTTAACGTAGTCATTCGACAGAGACAGTTTTTGTTTCGCCATGGATGTTAATAGTCAAAGTGCTGTCCCCTTCTCGTTTATACTTATGATAAAATTAGACATGGGGACTAAAAATACTATTTTTTTTTTATTTACACATATGCACAGAGAGCCGCTTTTGGTCAGTGAGCCACTTTAAACTCTCCATCGAGCCGGATATGGTCCGCGGGCAGTAGTGTAACCGGCTCTGTCGTAAGACACTCATATGAAAAATGATTTTTCTTGAATTCGATTCACTAAATTTATAGCTGAGTATAAATCTGAAATTATTGTGAATCCTAAGTGAATTTGAAGATGCACCTTCTTAAGACCATAAGTTTGTTCTATTTTTTTTTGTAAAAAATTACAATATTATAGGCCTTATAATGTAACATTATTAATTCTGAACTTAAACTTGTTTATATTTGCTTTTATATTTTCCATAAAAAATTGTAAAAAAGAAAACAAATCGTTTATGAAAATTTTGTATCACAACGTAATACAGGGATAGAAACGGCGTCCTCCACAAAACTAACGGCATATTAAAAAGTAATCATTTTAAAACATAGACAGATTCCAATCGCAAAAATAATTAAACATATTTTTGCAAGTTGATGTATGTAGTACCATCTGAAAAAAATAATAAAAATTAGTTAATAAACAATGTGTACACATTGAAGCTAACTAAAAGCAAATTTGTTCATTATATATTAGCTCTGTAACCATATTACCGCATTCGCAAAATATATATTGTCCAAATGGTATAACCTGTGATATTGTTACTACTTTGGTCGAAACAAAATTAAAAATAAAACAATTATCAATGAAAATTCGTTGTAGGTTTAGCAATAGTGGATGACGCAGTTAAACAAGAGGTAAGCTCTGAATAACAACTACGCTATGGTCGAAAGAAATATGAAGGTTTTATTAATAAAAGAATTGGTTTCCTGAAGACATTTGAAACTAACAAATAACCCACACGGCATAGTTTTATATTACAGCCATTTATAATAATTTAATTAAAGTTAACTTACTAAAACATATGAAATAAAAAATGTAATAGAATTAGGAACTTAAAAAAATATTATGTTATATAAATATAATTGAATAATGATAATAAACACCAGGGGAAATTTTTGTGATAAAGTTTTTCTTCCAATGCTTACTATCTGCCGATTTGAAGAAATAACAGTTTTCCGTATTAAATTAAATTTTATAAGCATAACATTTACTTTCTATGAAATACGTAAACATTGCAGCAAAAATTGGAAATTGCGAAAGATATTTCATAATAGAAAAAGTGAAAATAATTACTACATATTTCAAGATGTTCAGAAAACTAAAAGTTTCTTATGAAAAAATTTGCGCCGCATAAAAAAAATTATCTGTTAACTTAGCTCTAAGAGAGAGATGAAACAAAACTGAGAGTAATGTCATAAGAAGGTAAGATAGGATAAATATTGAAATAAAATAAATTTTTCTCAACTTTAGACACATTATAGATATACAAGTTATAAAGATTTTAATACATAAATTTTATGAATAAAACCTAACCTTCGGAATAAACTATGAGCGACCTAAATGAAACGAGGCCATATTCAATAATTGTCGTTTTTACCTTTGTTGTTGTTTTCCCTTACCTTAAAAGTTTCTTTCTCGCTGCGGGCAGTGTCATAGGATCGTCTCTTAGTACATATTTTCTCGTACCTTGTACATAACACGATATGTAAGAAGGCCA
Source organism: Prosapia bicincta (assembly GCA_036971475.1). Lineage (NCBI taxonomy): Eukaryota > Metazoa > Arthropoda > Insecta > Hemiptera > Cercopidae > Prosapia > Prosapia bicincta. The sequence goes on from JBAIZL010000004.1 coordinate 199,566,056, forward strand.
ATATATCGTGTCCAGGTTAAAAGGGAACAGGCTCCTGTCATCATCCTCTAAGATCTTCCACAAAATTTTCATGTTTCTTTCTTCGTAGCACCAGCTTCTTGTCGTAAAATAACAAAAATGCTTGTTGATCTTTGGTACGTTTGTAAAAAGTTTTACTATCCTGACCAAAAACAAAATTAGGTTTTTAACATCGGTGTATCTGTTACAAACATTATTTATCTGTTTTTAAAGCTACTGTAGACATTATCTAGGAAAACCAAGCTGGTAAAACTATTGGCTGACTTAATAAATACCTGGTACTGGTAGATGACGTAATGGGTTTTACGGAAATATTAAAGTTTTTGTAAATAACAAAAGTTATGCGTTTACCCTTAGCATCCCTAAGAATTGTTTTTTTAACATTCTGTCCTTAATATGAACAACAACCACTTCCTCAGTAAGTGTAAAACTGTAACAGTATTCAGTTTTTCTACACTGGTCAATTTTCTAACTTACATTTATTTTTTAATAACTTTTGATCATAAAAATACAAATTCCTAATGGGAAAAATGATATAAACATTACATTGCTAATTAGTTCAAATTTCGTTATTTAAAAGTCTCCCATGATAATAGGGCCTGTTACTCTGAATAGATAACAATATTTATTGCTTATGTTTTTTTATTGTTGTTAAAGGGTGAAGATAATTTTATTATTAATTAATTAATAACGCAAAAGAATGTGGTTGTTATAGCAATTATTATTCTCAACACCGATAAGATACTGCACCAACCATAAAATATATTCAGTATGCAGTATATGCTAGTAGATAGAACAATTATACTGTCGCATACCAAGTTTCACAAACGCAATTTATTGTTAGTAGTAGCAAAAGTTCTTAGGAACAGACACTACCCATAATCATCGCGTTTACAAACAATATTGAAAAGAAATTTTTAAATGGTTCTCGCGTCTATTAAAGGCATGTATTGTCAGTTATGCTATACGTTCAGACATTGTGTTGACATTATAAAATATTTGCTATATTAATAATAAAGGCCGATTTCGCGGTCAAGATAGGTTAGGTAAAAATAATAGGCCAAATATTGGGTACGAAAGAAATTTTTGGACTGATATAATTCATATATAGGACAAACGAAACGTAGATTGCAAGTTGTTATTACTGAACATAGTAATGAGGTTAAAGAAGACATCCCTAGATTTTATTTGGCACAGAACTAAGATTTAAATTATAGTGTAAATGATTTAGTATGAACTAAAAATTATTAATGTTGAAATTAAGTAAAAATATGATTGTTTCGTAATATCCTTTTAGGTAATAAAATAGTAGTACTAGTAATAGAGCTACTGGCCAACTACTTTCTCTATATAAGGAAAATTAAAATAGAAAAAATTGAGCCATTATGAATTTAACCTATCTGTAGTGTTTTTGTAAGATGGGCAAATATTCCTTGTTATTATCTGTGGGATTTATCTTTGAAATTGCAAGCTCTGGCTTTGTAAATGTAAAATTTATTTTATTAAAATGTAAGTTAGATGGTTTTATAACGTTTTTTACAGGATTAAGAATTTTTATTATAAAATGCTATCGGTCACTTTTTAAGTGATATTTTATACATTTAATAGGTTTTATAATAATATAAATGTTTAGAAGGTTTTATTGTTGGTTCAAGGAAGTGCAGGGATTGCATATGATGAAGAGATTTTTTAATAATATTTATATTGACGTTACTGTATTGTTTTAGGAAAGGACTAGATAAATTATTTCCAAAAAAAAACATTATGTGATTCCTAGAAACAAATATAATTAACGAATTTTATAGAACAATACGTTTATTTCTAAATATTACAAGATTTTTTTGATAAAAGTGAAATATGTATCATCAGTTACTATTTATAGCCCCATATGTTAAACTTAATAATTTTAGGATTTGAATCGTATTGGTAGTTCAATATTTCACATTTGAAATAAATAAGTAAAACCTCTTGGTACATTTGGCAATATGTTTTTATAGTACAGGTTAAGCGGTTATTAATATGTATTAAGTATAGTCATGTTGGTTTTCTATAACGGTTATAGTTGCATTAAACAGAATCCAACCCCTAATACACTATCTCTCTGCGTAATCTGCTGTAAACTGAAGTGGCGGTAATGAACCTAAACATCTACGACACTTGGCCAACAGGTTTACGTTCTAGCCCACTCACATACATCTTCAACACTTGTTTCCTTACTGGATAGATATGATACTACACACGACAAGCATAAACGACCGCTGTCTTTACTGACTGAGCATCTAAATCTTTAAAATCTAATAATGTAATTATGTAAATAACAATGACCAATCAACTACCTCATAGTTCTGCTACAGGTGACGCAGACACACATAGGTTCGTGGTTAGCCCCAACGGAATTACTAATTTTGTTTTGCATGCCTATTTCGATTTTGAGTAGGCTGCAAAAGAAGTGCATGCCATTCTTACCATAGCCTCACTAAATAGGTATTTGTATGGTAATACCCCTCCTAATTCCATAACATAAGGTTAACCTAGCCCCCCGGGTTTCTGCATGATATGTTGGTGCGTTTTTCCTAGCAGGATTTCTTTCTTGCCAGGGTTTTTCATTCCACTCTTACTGCACGACACTTACTGTTCTGTTTCAATTAATTATATTCTGATTTTCTTGGAAGGAGACTATCAGCTTGGTACTTGGGCAATCCATCCCGGTTCCCTCGCTCACGGTAGGGCTACTAATCGCATGTGCTTGTGATATGGAGGCAGCTCGCTAGAGGTGGCTGTCACCAGGGTTGGCAGGTTCTGGGGGCCCAGACCCGGGTGGGGGGGATTATCTTAATTGTCTGTCTGCTGATTATCCATGAGGAAAGCCTGCTACATGGACAATCTATCCCTATTTCATCAGTCGAAGTAGGGATATTAACCACATGCACATGTGAGATACAGAAACAGCTCGCTGTTTGGTGGCTACCACGAGGGCTGGGAGATTTTTAGGGCCCAAATCAGAGGACCCAACAAACCATAAAAAGTTCTCTAGTTATCGCAAAGTGAAATGATACACCATATAACCTAAGTGTATCAAAAGTTTTCCTAAGAATTTTAACGAAATTGGTCCTACAGATAATAACTGTTTTAAAAAGTAAATAAAAAGTATATCAGGGTTTAAAGCAAGGTATAGCCTCAATATGATATAAAAGTCTAATTGATATCAGCATCCTACTACTAGCCTACAATTAGAATAATTCTTACGATTGAAATATCGAACTAAAGCAACCTGTGTTATATCCACTTACCTGTGCTGTTTCTGGTCACAAAATATACTAAGCAATGATGCCGGTAGGTAGTGCATAAAGAACTCTTGCACCGTAGCAATTACATAACTGCTGGGTAGGCAGATGAAAGGGTACCAAACAAGAGTGTTTAAAGGATACATACGGATAAAGAGCAGTAAATACTTCCTGAAATCCAGCCAAGTCATCCTGTTACTCTCTGGTATGACGTAGTTTACGACAGGAACCTTGGCATTATGACTGTCAGAGTCGGACCTGTTTTGTAAGAAGATTTTTTAAAAGATTTTAATGTAACAAGTTAAATTATTATGTGAATTCAGTGGCAATGGTAATAGAGAAATATTATATGGTTAAACTAACATTTTATAGATACAATATATTAAATCATGTCTTGGTAATGGAGATATGAGAATCTCTGGAGGCCCTATATAAACAAAATCTTTCAACGATATTGAAAATACTATAAAAAACAAAAATATAGAAATTAGAAATTAGTAGAAATGAATAGATCTTAGTTTTCTATATATATATATATATATATATATATATATATATATATATATATATATATAGAGAGAGAGAGAGAGAGAGAGAGAGAGAGAGAGATTGTTTTGCCTTAGTTTATTATGTTTGAAAAATCTTATTTTACAGTTTCAAATGCAAAATATTAAATGATAAGGATGTGAAGAATAGCGCATAACTAGATAATTAAATACACAATAGACCATTCACGCATTTACAGGATTACTTATGGCATTTATCAATGCTAATATGTGTTACTGTTACAAAATATGTGTTACAAAAGTTAATTTTTTTTAACATCTTTAGTAAAATACTAAATACTTACACTTGTAACTTACATTAATAGCGCATGCTTTTGTCCAGTCCCGATACAGTAGCCCAGAGCGATGATGGTATTAACAGTCATATCGGCGGGCACAATATTGGCCGTAGCATCCGGGCTACACATCAGCGTCTTGAGTAGTCCAGGGTACATCGCGGCTACGACAGTAGTACTTCCTGAGCTTCTCCCATTCAACCAACCTGGCTGCGGTTCAGATTTGGTGGCCGTTACTGGAAACAGAGTAATTTGATTCGCTAAGTAATAAATACTTTACTAAGATTGTAAATTAGGGCACTGTTTGGTTCCTATAGAGTTTCTATATACAAGCGCAAACTCCAGCGAAATATCTCTTGAACTGAACAGGCGAATAAAGAAATTAGTGAACTTTAGTGACTAAAGGTTCCGTTCCGACCTACGGATAGCGAATTATTTAACTCAAATGTCTTCTTCCACGATCAAATTAGATTGTTATTTGAAAACAACAGTTATTTCCATATTTGAAAATAATTGAATGCGAGCTAGCATTCCATCCTTTACGTTTCCAGAATCTTAGTTATTGAAATAGTTTAAATTTTTAATGTTATTTTCTAACAGATGTAAATAGAAGAATTAAATCTCCTTTAGCTTTTTAACTAATTCTATTAGCTCACACTCTCCTATAGATATATATATAAAACATCATAGGTTATTCAAATACAAGAATATTTATTATTTTATATCCAAAGCTTTTCGTTGGCAAACAGTACCAACATCATCAGGAATGAAAATTACAATAATAATAAGGAATTATTGTAATTTTCATTCCTGATGATGTTGGTAGGCTACTGTTTGCCAACGAAAAGCTTTGGATATAAAATAATAAATATTCTTGTATTTGAATAACCTATGTTGTTTTAAATTATTAAACAAGAAAACGTATTTTAGATATATATATTAAACAACATAGGTTATTCAAATACAAGAATATTTATTGATTTATATTCAAAGCTTTTCGTTGGTTAACAGTACCAACATCATCAGGAATGAAAAATACAATAACTCCTGATGATGTTGGTACTGTTTACCAGCGAAAAGCTTTGAATTTAAATCAATAAATATTCTTGTATTTGAATAACCTATGTTGTTTAATATATATATCTATATACATATATATATATATATATATATATATATATATATATATATATATATATATATATATCTTGTACACATTTTCAATCGGTAGTAAAATACGTAAATACGTACTTCCAATCAAGTTCAAATACATTTTTTTAACCTATAAAGGATGATATCTAATGTTAATACAGGTTTTTGAAATATTTATTCAATACTTAAATTATAAAATTTGTGGAGTCCAGTCGAATTCGAACTGAGAATCATGTCACCTTGGATAATACGCATCTCCCTCATCTGGGGTTCGTCGAAATCTCCATTTTACAACCTTAAACTGTTGCCATGGTTACCACACAATCTCACAAATAGTGCTCTAGGGTAACTAAAATAAAATGTTTCTTTGTTAACCTCAGTAGGAATTTACTTTAATTTTTTTTATTACTTGTTTTTCTATCTGCTTGGATTCAAATCTAAAGTTTCTACAGACTATAAGCTATGAAGACAAACTACCTATCATCTTCCATTTAACGTTTTTTGACCAAAAGTTATTGTTTTTTTTTTTAACCTTAGCCTACTTATCATCATTGTCGTGTTAACTCCTCTGTACTCTGAAACTCTAGGAACCAAAATATAGGTTTAAAATTAATGATTTGCTATTTTTATGGCCAACAAAATTGACCTGTCCCTCGGAACAGTTCCAGAACTTTCACTTAGTAAATTTCGAGACAACTGATAAAAATAACAAGTAACTATGCAGAGTTTACATTATTTTAGATTTAACGAGAGATAACTCAAATAGCCAAAATTGATATAAACAAATATAATTTTCCAAATTACAAAAAATTTTAATTCTAAGAAAAGTAATATAAAATACGTAATAATGAACAGGATATTACAGTATAAACGTTCCAATTTATCGCGCTTAGCTCGGAATTTCCAATGACGGAACATCACATTTAGCAGTTTTTGTAGTGTCGTCACACCTACTGTTTCAAAGTTCTCCGGTCATTGCTGATTTGCTGAGCCCTGTAATTTGGTTTAGTATAGATTTCTTTTTCGATTTCATAATTTCATAACAAGTGTTTGATATGATCACCAATTAACAACATTAATAATTATTGTACCTAGGCCTAATAAAAAAAAAATTATCATTAACTTATGAAAGATTAAAGTTGAAATGATTCGACTAAATAAATAAGATCATTAGATATTTTGGTGATTTTATCAATAATATTTGTACGTTTTACGACAGTTTAATACAATTTTTAATTATTTTTCTTTTTTATGTTAGGGCCCTTAACTTACCGACTTGGCTAAAAAATGTTTCTGGCACCGCTAAAGATCATGTATTTTATCCCTACATGAAGGAACGATCATGTAGGTCTATTTCCATTACTCCCTAATTTTTATTAAACAGTTTTGATTGGTTTAATAATCTACATAATAAAGTACTTAATACATAAATGCTACGCTATAAGATATCTGAAATTATAATTATTAAAATAGCTGATAAATGTACGTAGTGCAATTGAGCGCAATACCATTTCTAGCCTAGGCTACTTAGTAGCTGACTTGTTACTTAGTACGAGTTCGAACAGACGGACATGATAAACATATTGCCTTGGCCAGGGATTAGCAGAAGATTGTACTTAATTTTACTACCTACATATTTTATGAAATTGCTTTTAAAATAAATATTAAATTTAAAAAATCGTAAAAGTACGCAATATTCATTTGACTTTGATTTTAGTTCTCGCTGTCAAAACACGGTTGAGTCACTCTGAAAGAGTGAAAGATTGTAAATTTCAAGATGAAGAACAAAATGTTTCAAACAAATATAATTCATACCTATATTACGGCTCGACTTCCCTGTCGCACTATCTAGCGGCTAGAGCATTAACTACGACTTACCTATCGCTGGTCTGAAGATGGCTATCGGCAGACTAGCTGCAAATTTGCTAACAATTACTTCAGATAGACTCTTTGTATAGGCATATGTATTTGGGTGTTGATCCAGCAATCTGAGAAAATCACAATACCAGAAACGATTGTAACCAGTCGTAAAAGAGATATAATTCTAACTACACAATTAAGAATAATTTATTTATAATTATGATAAAAAAAGACTCATCACTAAAGTGTTTAACTAATATATTTATTTAATGTCTGTTAATAACTATTACTTTGTAATATATGCTAATGACAGAACACAGACAATTTTTCTTTTTTAGAAAAGCAAAATTATCTTGTGATCTGTCATTAGCGTATATAAAAAATTCAAGTTTTTAATCAGTTTCTTTGGCGATCAAGACTTCAAGCAATTCTAAATTATATGTTATGAATTATATACGATGATTCGTATATTGTATTTGATAATGTATGAGGTCTTTCATTTACGAGGTTATTGTAATACCTGGAGGAATACCTAATTGATTTTACAGTGCGCACCCATTTACAGCAGGCTAAGTCACACAGATTGTAATTATCCATAATAATGAGGGGATTTAGAAAATCTTAAAATTGACCAAGTTTAAATATTTGCTTCTGATATAGTGCTCTAATCAGGATAGCAGGGAGATAAAGAATTTTAGGAAACGCTAAATAATTAACTAACAAAAGTGCATCATACTTTGTCAGGTAGGAAAAAAATTTACCAGGAGAAACCATTATGTATCCTTTGTTTATATGAGAACATGTGAGGAATATCATAATATAAACTACTGGAAATATCAGGTTCACATTGCTGAATATGTGTTCTATATTTTTCTATCGCGAGAGTAAGGTACATACTTATTACATCTCTACACACAGGTAGAGTAAGTCGGGGTAAGAGTGCGCGTGGAGTAAGAGTACGCAGGGGGGGATTTTGACTTTGTGTTTGCACCAGTTGGTACTACTGAGTGTTAGCTGATGCGAGATGTTGTTTATGTCATTGCTACGAAGTTTGGTGTTTTTGAAGTGATTACTCTATTCACAATGAGGTAAGAAGTGTTTACAACTAATTTGATCTAATATTTAAGTGTTTAGGAATTAGAGTAAGTCATTTCAACTAATAATTTAACCGTTTTAAACCTAAATTATTTCAAAAGCCTCTGAATTCTCTACATAACAACATGGGTTTTTAGTTACCTCTTTGGTCACACAGAGCAGCAGCACCTTGCAAATGAAAATACTACATGTGGGGCAAGAGTTCGCACGACCTTAAGGGGTAAGAGTACGCATGCGTATTTTTGCCCCGTTCATTTATATTTAATGAAGAATGTTATTCAACCTTTTTTTTTAAAACATACATTTAAGTTTCAGACTTGTTTCAGGTTTGGCTACAGGACTTCCAGAAGCATGTTGTTTCTTCTCACTCAAATCCTGTTCTTCTAGTCTTAGACAATCATGGTTCGCATATTTCTATTCCATCTATCTTATACTGCAGACAACATAGTATTCACCTACTATCCATACCTCCTCACAGCAGCCACAAAATGCAGCCCTTAGACAAATTTTTTTAAACGTCTAAAAGAATATCTCAGTGTATTGTCGGACAACTGGCTTATCAATCATTCTGGGCGAGTTATAACCCAATACCAGATAGCCGAAATATTTGGACAAGCGTATGAGAAGACATCTACAATGGGAAAGGCAATAAACGGATTCCGAATTTGTGGAATCTTCCCTGTTAATCGTAGCGTGTTCTCAGAAGATGATTTCCACCCAAGCTCAGCTACAGATCAACCCTTGCCTACAGATAACACATCACAGAACACATCTGAATCTTGCAATATCCCAACTGTTATGAACCTCAACGCTACAACTTCAACAAAGAACAAAGTGTAGACCTAGCTGATTGTTATGCCTCTCCCAAAACGGTAAGAAGCTCAAAAAAAAAGAGCAAGAAACAAAAATCGGAAATTGTAACCAGTTCTCCCTTTAAAGCCCAGTTGATTGCTGGTGAGAACAAAAAAAAAAAAATGCAAGCAAAAGTGAAACGATTAGAAACGCTAGCAAAAAAAGAAGTTGGACTTCACTTCATCAAAAAAATCCAAAGGTAAACGACCAACTGAACAACCCAGTACATCGAAAGATAAAGTAGCCTTTCCTGCATGTGAAGAGGACTTCATCGAACCACTAGAAGAGGACTGGATTCAATGCAATAAATGCAAGAATGGTGGCATGATGCATGTTCTAATTACGAGGATGGGGTAAATTTCGTATGCGATTACTGTTGAGAATAATGTGAAATAACTTTCAATTGGTTTGAATAAGTCATTTTTTGTAACACTCAATTGCATATGTAATGGTATTAATAAAATCTTTTAAAGGATATACTGCGTACTTTTACCCCATAGACTGCGAACTCTTGCCCCATGTACGGGGCAAGAGTTCGCATATGTAATGTTTTGTAAATATTTTTTCAAGAAAATTGTATGAAATATAAAAGCGTAAGTTTAAAGTATTTTGGTTAACAACTATTTGAAGATATTTTCCTAAAAGTTTTTGTTCGATCAACCATCAATTAAACTGTTTTTTAAGGTTATAAACCTTAAGTGCGTGCTCTTGCCCCGTGTTACTCTACATCTCTATACGAAAATAAACTGTTTTCAATAGCCTGAAAATATTGCATAGCCAAAACTTTTAAAAGTATCTTATAATTTCTTGGCAATTTAAACAATTTAAAAAGTTTACAATCGGTAGTTGTTTCATTTTTTTACATACATACCATTTATGTATGTGTTAGCACATATAAATCAAGAATGTGTTTAATTGTGTTTGTATGATTTTGATTATTATTTACAACAAAGTAATACGTGAGCGCACGCGCGCGCGCGCGCACACACACACACACACACACACACACACACACACACACACACACACACACACACTGTAACGGGCTGGAATGTCTCGTCACAATTCAATAAAAAATTGAAATAATCTCAATTTACAAAATATAAGTTAAATAAATTTTCCAAGCCATAAATATTGATCATTAAGTGTATAATTCTAAAATAAACCGTAAGTGTTTTGTGTGCTACGTAAGAATCAGGGTTCTCCAATATTTTAAATAAACAGTTTTAAGACAAGAAAAAACGGCAAAATCCAAGTCAAACAAGCAAATCGAGGGTGGGGGAATAGAGACGATAACCGTCGCTAAGCGTTTAGGCGCTCTCTCGTAATTAAGTCACAGTATCTGTTAAATTAAAAAAAATACCAAGATGAATTTCTAGAGCATAAACTCGAGGCCGCGGAGTGCGGGAATAATGTAGTATGTCTTAATTTATGTCTAGTGAAAACTAGACATCGAAATATGAAAAATCACGGTTAAAATTTTCATTTGTCAAGAAACTGGCTTAGCCGAATTTGTCCGTTCCTGCTTTCTGGATGAACCGAATTCCAGACGAGAAGAACTACCAGTCTGGAAGCATAAGTCTGGAAGTCATCTCCTAAGACATAGGAAAGTATTCAAGGAAAGTGCGAAATTTGGGCAAGTCATGATTTCTATACAAATTTAGTAATTAAATAAAATTTGATCTTGAAATACGTTCCAAAGATTCAAAGATTCAAATAAATGCTTTAAATGTGTAAAATTATAAATAATGGCTTTATTTCCTTGAAAAATAAATTAAAAAATTGAAAATTACAAAATTATTTAGTTATAAAAATGGTTATGTAAAAATATTCAAATGTTTGCAAATAGAGAAATAGTAAAGCATATGGAAAAAGATAAAAAGAATATTAGGCATATTTATAAAATAAATTCATTCATAATATCTAAGGAAATGCAGTAAAGTTTGTTACAACCAGTAGTTAAATAAACTGGAAAAAAATATTTATCAATATTTAACTTGTTGAAAAATATAAATAATTTCTCAACCAGAAATTATTAAACAAAATCAATCACAAATTATTTAGTATTTTCTGAATGAGTGATAAAATTTGAAATTAAGTTTTAATTAAAGTATTCCAATTTATATATATAAATTCATAAGCTTGTAAATCAATGTTTTCTGTGGTAGTAGAATTAGTAACAAATTTGGTTTAAATAATACAATATGTAAATTTATTGAATGTCATTTAACTGCTGGCACAAAATAAGATCATAAATTAAATTTGAAATTTATAATAATTGAAATAAACTTAGCCAACCTCCCTGCAATAAATATCAAAGTAATTTTAGTTTATTTAAGGAAAATTTAATTTATGTTTTGTTAGCTAAGGACTTTAAGATAGTACCATTTGAAAGAATATATTCAATTTATTTCAGTTACAATTTTCTTTATTATTAAATTCAGTTTCCAACAACAGTCAAAAGAGTAATTTTTATTGAATTAATCCTGTGTACAAAAATAATAAATTTAATTATTTCCCAACTAGTAAATTAATAAAATCAATACAATTATTAAAATCCAGCCTATTAGAGTCAGTCATATTTATTTAATAATAAATAGCTAGGAATCACTGTGCAACCTAAAGATAATCGAGCAACCCATCCAGAGAAATTAATTAAATTAAATTATAAATTATGAGCTAGAATTTTAACAATTAATTTCTATTTCAAATTAATTTGTATCTTCTTTTCAAGTTTAAGTATAAACATTACAATGCCAGGTGTAACTCTTTACTCAGTTAACCCTTTCTTTTACCCCTTTACTATACAAAATTTATTTAAACTTCTTTTTGAATTTATACTATCATCAAAAGTTATAAGAAAAATAATTTTTAGTTATTATTAACTGAAAGTTTTAATTTAATTATTTTCTATTTAACCCTTGCTTCATTTTATAAATAAAACTGTCTTTAGCTTCTAAAATACTTTTTCAAACCCTTTGAAATCAACAATCCCTTTATGTGATTTTGCAAATTTTGAACATTTGATTTTAATCTCTTGTATATAAAATTAAATTAGAATTAAATAGAACTTTTAAACTTTTAAAACTGTTAAAATTGAACTTCATCAACAAAAAATTAAAACCCTTTTAATTTAAAAAATTAATCCTTTAAAAAAATATGTTATATCAATAAACAATTTTATCCCATGTAAATAAACAATTAATATTTTTAAAAACATCAGTTATATCAATAAACAATTTTACCCTATTTAAATAAACAATTGATATTTTAAAAACCTAAGTTTATCAACAAACAAATTTTTATACTTCTATAACTAATTAAACAAAATATCTTACATCTTAACCTGAAATTCCTAACCTAACAATTGATTTACTAGACACACATAACCTTTGCTGAATATTTAATTTCTATTTCTTTTCGTTTACTTGAAATCAACGAAATTGTTTCACATTATAATTTTGTCCCTTTTTTTCTATTTCACAACCATTTATTTTAATTCCAAATAATTTTGTAAACCCTTTAACCCCTTTAAATTTTAATTAATTATAATTAATAAATTTTAATTAATTTCCATTAATTAATTTTAATTGATTCTAATTAAATAATTTTATTTTTGCTTCTCATTAATTAGTTTTAATTGATTCACATTAAATAATTTTAACTATTGAACGTTGGTCTAAATTACTATAAACAGAAACATTTACTTTCGGATAATCTATCTTATGTAGCTTCTTTTGCACAAAGCTCATTACTAATTTTCTTAACTCATGTTTACATTTCATTTATCTGTCCCTAATTGTTTATATTAATAAAAAAACCTTCAATTCCTAACATTGTTTTAATTAATCTCTTTCCAAAACAATTAATAACTTTCTTTATTTAAAGAATTCCAATTTACCCAAAATTTTAATTGTATTTCATAATTATAAAACTTGTATGAAGGAGTATCTTTACATCTTTATAAAAATATTATTTATTTTCAAAATTTATGAAATTCCAATGTTCGCCAAAAAATTTCCAATATGAAAATTTAATTTAATTGAAAAAGAGAGAAGCTAAGATCTGATCTTTACACTTAGAATTGCTTCTCGTTGCAGGTAGACTTCCTTTGTCTTAACCCTCTATCTATTTGCTTGGCCATCTTGGATGCGAAATAGCCTCGTCCCACAATGGAAGCGTCACCCCACGCCGACTCCTTTGTCGACCGCGTCCCTAGTGCGAAACATTAGCCTTTCACTCCCAGCACGTCCTTTCTGCGTTGTCGTAGTAGAATTTTATATCCCGATTTTGAAACTTATAAAATTTTTCTCTGCCACTTTCATTTTTTGAATTCCGATTGTTCAATTAATTATTTAATTATTTATTTCTCACTGTTCATGTATAAGAGTTTGATTTATAAATTGAAATTTAATTTAATTTGGATTCTTTCACTGTTCACTGTTTTATAGAAATTTTGAAGCACTGTTCGTTATTAATTACCTTACTGACTCTAATAATTTTTCACATTGTTCACCTCTAACACACGCAAACTTCTTGAGGACGCCGCCACATAGATGTTAAACTTTGGAGACCACTTTTGAAGAAGTTACCTCCTCCAAAAGGGTCCCAGAACACCGCAACTACAGTTTAGCGACAACCAGACTCGCCTTTAGCCCTGCATATTGGTGTCTTAATTATTATCGAATTACAAACTTACACACAAACGTTTGTAACCCGGAGCGACCCGACCACACGGCTTCCACCTTTGATGTCTCGAGTAACGCTCTCCCTCCTTCGTCGATTTAGCCTGGCTGTTGGAAGCGTCTTCACCCTCACTCTATGTTTTTGAACAATCGCGTAAAATGACGTAATCCACATTAGGTGATCTACCTGTCGTCTTTATTTGCGTTTCCCACGCTTGCAACTTCTTGATCTAAACCGATCGATAATCTTGCCTGTTTACTTGTTTGTCGCTTAACTCTTTCATCTTGCGTTTTTACGATTTTTGTTACCGGACATTTTCTTCTTCTTTTTAAATTCTGAGTCCCCTCGAATGTCGGTGGTGTTTGTAGGTGGATTATGACCTTTCTCCCCTTTTCAATGTATCTAATGTGTACTTCAAAATATACAAAAACCCTTCTCCCTGCTAATGGCTTAGTTTCTTTAAATTTATATCCCTTTACTTATTATATCCTAACCCTTAGGTCATTTTATTTCTCTTTCCCCCTTGAAATCTGTCTTACTTAAATCATCAAAAACCCCGAAATTTCTATATAATTGGACGGTAATCGGTGACCCCCAGATTGCCTGTCGCAACACATACAGACACAGACACACACACACACACACACACACACACACACACACACACACACGCGCGCACGCACAATATTATCTACTCAGTTTTACTTACTGTGCAGTTATTCTGTCGATAGATTCGGATTCTGAACCACTGACTAAAGAGATAATTTCGTCGGGGCTCTTCTCATAAGAGTAAACCTTTTCTTCTAAGTAACTGTGTTGACAGTGAGAGTATGCAGTAGACACGTGTACCATGGACTAGAAATAGAGAACAAATAGATAATTATACTGGACAAAACTAATGATTACTTTGAAAATTCCACATTTTTACTCATGTAAACAGGAAAATTAAGTGAACTCAGTAGGATTGAGATATTACTTCAGTATTACCATACGTCAGCAAACCACTCTATTTAATTTTCTGTATAATCGAGAAGCAAATCCTGTAAAATGGGCCATCTTCTTTAGCCCAGTTAGTATATTAGAATTTGTATAATAAATTGTTTCACAACTTAATTATGTATTTCTTTATATATAACTAATTATATATAAATCATATAATTATATTATTTTATATTTTTAATATAATTTTACCTATCTGATACAAATATTCCAGTTGTAAACAAATTATTAGTACACATTATAATTAATTAGTTTCAAATTGTCTAATAGTTATTGTTGCTCATTTATAAATATTATGAAATGATTTTGGAAAATATATTTGTAAGCATTGTATCATCGTATACTACATACATTTATGAAACAGAATATATCTATATATACTCTGTATATATGTAGGCCTGTATATACTTTAGGGCCTACGAATGAACTAAATAAGT
This sequence comes from Prosapia bicincta, assembly GCA_036971475.1. NCBI lineage: Eukaryota > Metazoa > Arthropoda > Insecta > Hemiptera > Cercopidae > Prosapia > Prosapia bicincta. Next base: position 199,581,280 of record JBAIZL010000004.1, read on the forward strand.
TATTGAACATTTAGTGCAAGTAAATTAATGCAAGAACTGAAAAAAAACACTAATAGATGATAAAAACACTTTGGAGTGATTTATTGTCTGTCTGATATAAAGTGAAACATTCATCAAATAACCCTCAATAATCTACAGGTTATATGATGTAGGGTAGATATTTTGGAATCACGTATCGAAAAAAGACCTACACGCTTATAAAGAAGTTTCCTTTGTGAGTAAAAGTAAGGCTATTTAGAATTATGTAGGAGGACAGCAAGGACATAATCATCCTCTGGAAGAGACAACATAGTGGGAAATTATTGCCTTTCCTACACAGGGTGATTACCCAACAGGAACCTGGTTAATTCTTACGGTGTATAATTCGCTAACCTGACTATTGTAAGAGAATTCTCCGCCTTACAATTACTGTACGTTTTTCATTTAGCGAATTATACATTTTAAAAAATGTTTTGAATTTAAGACAGTTAATTTTATAGCTCATATCTTTCTTACGAATAGGTTACTTTCGGAAGCCTACTGGACCTTTTAAATATCTACGAAACAATATTTTGTGTCTTATAGTCATTTAAACTTTTGAATACTTAAAGTTATATTGCTTACCTCAAGGCTGTGCATACCGAGAACGAATTCACATATGTTCTTCGTCCCAACCATATTGACAGCCACTGCTAGTTTAAGTTCTTCATCAAACCTTACCGTAGCGGCACAGTGGAAGACGATGTTCACTTGATCCAAGATCTCCGCTCTATCATCGGGGTCCAAGCCAATGCCGGGTTCAGAAACGTCACTTCTGATTGCTCGAATTTTGTTTTTATAATTTGGACATTTCTCGATCATACTTTGAAACATCTAAACAAACATCAAATCGTTTTCTGTAGTTCATTTGTTATGTCTATATTTTTCTAGGCACTACAACGTTGACCACTTCTAAGACTGGAATTGTCGACTCTCATACCCAAGTTCAGACTGGCAACGGTTTTGATGAAAAATTGAAATTATTATGAATTTGTATAATATTAGAAAATATATTGTTTTAGCAGAGTGGTGGAACAGAATATGGCCGAGAGCCACTACTTGCTTTTCAATGCGCTTTTGGTAAAAGACAGAAAAAAGATATATTGTTTTGTTGGAAACAAAATTATCCTATATGTCTGTTGACAGGGTAATCCTCTATTTGAATTTTTTTTGAAACTTCATTTATGAAGGTACATGAAACCCTCTGGTAAAGTATAGAGAGAGACTTGGAGAATCACGGGTTGGTGTTCGAAGTAGATCAAGTAGGCTACCTAATGGAGGTCATAAAATAGTTTCTACCCGTTACACAACCTTCCAAGGAGGATAAGAAAGGGTAGATGTAGAATTACATAGGTAGACAAATCATAAACTCATTAAAGTCATATAAATCACAAAAATATTAAAAGTATTAATACAAATAAAATTACACTTGAAAAGTGCAAACGTGTAGCCAACATAAGAGATGTCTGTCGAACTTCATCAATGAAGGAACAAATCCAGGAGCCGGACGTTAAGATTTAAATTAGTTATGACCAAGTACCGCGCAATCATTTTAATTATAATTAAATTAATTTAATTAATTATAATTTTTGTCAGTAAACTTACATATAAAATAATGAAATTAATTTAAATTTTATTGAATTGGCATCACTTTTCCACTTTAAAGGCGGACATTTTTATAAGAAAGTATCAATTCCTTTATGATATAATAAATAAAAATATATAATTTATAAATATATTTTTTAATATAATGTGATAAATAAATAATTAAGATATTTAAGACAAAAGTAAATGTTTAGTAAGAAAAAAATACTAAATGAAAATAATTTTCCAAAAAAATATTGTCAAAAACGTTTTTAACTTTTATAAAATTGAAATAAATAATTGGACAATGGAGCTAATACTTTAACGATAAATTTGGAAGCCAATAAATTAAATATATGTTTCTAATATAAAATTTAAAAAATATTCAATTATATGTAATGTTTACTTGTATGATACTTCAGATATATTTAATATGTTTAGTGTAAATTAAATGTGCTTAAAATATTTAATAATGGTAAAAACATGTTTGTAGAGAACAGCTGAGTAGAAATTAAAAACTCTATTACCATAACATGTAAACTGAAAAGACACTAAAAAAGTGCCTTAGTAATTTTGAATAATTATGTATTTTGTTATGTTAGAATTCAATATGTATATTTTTGGCAATATTGTGCAAGACAATTTTAAATTAACAAAGAAATAACTTTTTGAGTTACTAAAATGTAATTTAAATTACTTAAAAGTTTCAATCAATTTAATAATCCAAATTCCTGTGGAAACAAATTACAAAACATATGGTTGTTTTATCAACTTAAAACATGATATAATAATAATTGTAATACAATTTTGATAGATAAAGATATTTTTATAAAAGAATTTACCATTGGGAATTCATTAAAAATTTGAGCTAGTGTATTAAAAGAGTTGTTTTTTTTTAAATACGTATTGCAACGGTCAAAATGACCGATGTATGAAATATGGTAATAGTACAGAATATGTAACTAGGCCAATGTGCCAACTATTAAAATTATTTTAAATTAATGATATAAAAAATGGTAACTATAGGGAAAAGAACTACTTAACACTAAATTAGAAAAACTGTGAGTGTTAAAATATATTATAAACAAATATAACTCTAAATAGGCCAAAGCCTAATCGACCTTTTTAAATTCAACAGTAAAAGTGTAGTTAATGGAACTAAGCCAAAGTGCCTAATATTAATTAAATTTGGACTAAATAAACTACAGACTAGTAAATAATAGACTATGAAATAGTAGACAGAGAAATTATATTGATATTCGATATATAAAACAGTAGGTAAACGGTAGGTTTACCTTTCTATAAATTCAGTATGATTTGAAAATATAAAATAATGAAAATCGTTAACAGGTAATGGAAAAGAGTTGATGTGAATGGCTGAAATAGATTTTATAGAATCACTAGATCCTGGGAACGCTACCAGTAGGGATCACAAAGATACTGAGTAGAACAGCTGACTCCAACTCCCTTTTCTTCGTACCTAACTACCCTGGATGCTAGTCAACACTTTCCTCCTGAACCATGACGCGCCTAGTTCCAACTGATAGGTTATATCGAGTATAGAAAATTAATTCTTCGTAAACAGACCGAATAGCTATCGAAACTTTTTACTCCTTGTTGGAAATTGCACTCATTTGTCTTATAATTTTATTCTTTAAACGACATTTTATGTATTTGTTTTCCAATTATAGAGGTTACGTTTTAAATTATTATTTAATTAACTCAACTTACTTACAATGTTTATAAAAAAAATGGTTTGTAATAAGTGGGCTAATTTAAAAATATTGAGCTAGCAATATGTTTATACTAATTTGGTTCGATAAAGTTCAACATATCGACGTTTTGTTTTCTTTCCATAAAACGGAATTTTTAACTTTGAACTTATGAAAACACATTTAAATTTATCATGGCGCTTTATCGGAATAATTGCAAGCTTTAGAATTAACTTATTGAAATCTTTCCTAATTTATGAAAAAACTTTTTCTTTGACTAAACGCAATGAAATAAACTCAATAGATATTTATTAAATAATGGAAAATTGTACTATGACAAGAAAGTCAGAAATTGAATTAGAATTGAATCAGAAATATGATTAGTGTTGATAAACATTAAAACTGTTTATACTTTTACCGTAATGTAACTTTGAAATGTGCAAAATGTGAAGCAGTTATAAGAAAAAATAATATATCTTTTCGAGTTGACTGCATTTCTAATCATTAAAAGCAATATTAAAATATACTTTAGTAAAAGTTTTAATGAGTCAGAAAAAAAATGTTCGGTAAAATTAATTTTATATGACTCTTATTAAATTAAAAAATCAATATGTTCTATAATTTGAAAAAAAATCAATGCTGTAACAAATGTAGTTTTATAACTAAACATATCCCCAACTTTTAATAACGTTCGACCAACAAATAATCCAGCAATAAATACAACTATTGCAACTAATAAAATTATTATGTTTAAACTGAGTTTGAATGTAATCGAATACATTTTATGTTAAATTTAGGTTTTGGTTTTATATTTGTCTTCTTTCTTCTGGCAAAAGACTAAATTAGGGTAAATATTCAAAACAAAATGATGTTTTTTAAATTAAAAAAGTAAATGTTATCTTAAACTGCACCATTAAAAGCTACAATCGTGCAAGTTTTGCCAGACGGTCAAGTGTGAAAGTTCTTTACAGATAAAAAACCCATTGCCTCTCTCATGCTTGCCACATAGAGTCTCATTTAGGCGCTAAGATCTGTGTTCTAGGCTATCATAATCTTCGACATACTATATTTCTTAAAAATGAAAAATTTCATAATATTAATTTTTATATATTATAGTTACAATCAACTACACAGAATTTTTGAAACCCAGGCTTGACCACTGCAATTTTTGCAACCAATTCTACTAATCACTGAAGCAAGACGATGATGAAACAACTATAATACAAAACACTAAATCTGGTTAATGATGGGAAAAATGTTGCTAGACACTGAAACTAGACAATTATGGAAACAATTCGTCTAATTTCTCAAAAATTACAAACACGTAAACAATGTTGTTAAACACTAAAGCAAGTCAATGTATTAAAACGATTCTGTTAACTACTAAAGCACAACAATAATGAAAAAAACTTACTGAACACTATAGCAAAACCATGATGAAAGACATTCTCCTAAAGCACTGAAACCAGACAAAGCTAGAAACAATTTTTCTAATCGCGTAAAGAAGGTAATTATGAGCACTGAAGCAAAAAAATGAGAAAACAATTCTGCTGAGCTACGCTGCAAGACAGTTATTGAAAGATTATTGCTAACTACTGTAAGAAAAAAAAATGTAGATCGTTTTGCTGAGTACTGAAACAAAACAATCGTGGATAAAGTTCCCCTAAAGGACTGAAACGTGGCAATGTTGGAAAAAAATCTCTAATCGCTCAAACAATACAATGAGGTTGTCAACTCTTCTGACAACGGATTATGTAATTGATTATTTTAAGGACAACCACTAAACCTCCAATAGCTACCCGTGACAGTGAAATGTTTCATTCCTAAGACACGTAATTGTGTTTAAATTAATTTCTTTTTGTTTAATCTAGTTGGAAATGATTATACGTAACATTAATATCGGGGCATATGTTTCTTTCTACTTTGTATTAAAATAAGAATCTTATTTATGTTTATATGCAGATTCAGTAATTCAAAAAAAAAATAATAATTTACGGAGCTATAGTTTCTAGTTTTGTACGAGGGATTATTTATAATAATTTTAGCAGATAAATTATGAGTTTTTAAGTTTATAAAAAATTATAGAACTATTTTCAAACACACCATTCTATTTCTACTTTTATACCGATAGTATCACTAGTTGTATGTTTGATCAAATTCAGTTTATTACCTTTTTTTAATATATATTTTTGATAAAATAAATACAATTTGTTTTAATTTTTGCTATAGTCGTTATGCAATACATATTACCTGTTGCAGAGGAACAAGATTAAAATAAGACTTTTTATAATAACTGTAAAGACAAATAAATATTTCTTTATAAGTTGAATAAGATTTGGTATAAAAATACGTTGATAAATACATTTTAGGAAGTAATTAGAAATATAGAAAACTATAAAGCTTAGTAGCGGACAACAATAACTATTGTAATACAAAATATTGGTATTAGAAACATTACTAATTATCAAGTTATTGATATACTTTATTATACCACATTAGGATATCCACTGCCTATATTGTCATATACAGTTGCAAAGGATCTGGTTAGGATATGCTTAGTTATAAAACAAATTATGGTTCCTAATACAAATTAAACGATTGCTGAAGGTGAAACTGTTGTCTTCCATTCGCACAGCTGACGTTGGGTTAGGCCTAAAATATATATTTTTAGTGTGTATTGCTCATTGTTGTCGGAAATTATTTTTTTACTCCAGTAACAGAGTTTTTTTGTTATTGTTACATTTGTTTTTTGCATTAGGAGAGTTATTTTTTAAGCAAACCTATCTTACTTTGTTGTTAGATTACAACGTTGGTAGGCTTGTGTATAATTAAACGTATAATAAAGTAGTAGCATATTTTAGCCGTAAAAGTATTTTCAGTAGTTTACACAGTTTGATATCCATTATACAATGACATTAAGCAACGTTACTCACTTCGTCCTTCAACATTTTGTTGATCCTATTTTCGGCACTACAGTCGGGTTTGTCCCTGACCAGCAGGTATAGCTTCTTCACTTCAGGACATGATCTTAACAGTTTCTCCAGGAGCAGTTTACCAATAAAGCCCGTACCGCCTGTCAGTAACACCACTTTGTCACGATAAAATTCCTGAATTTTTGTTTGTCTGTCCATCTGAAAACGTCATGAATTAGAACTGAATGTAGAAGACTTTCTATAAAAGTAAAGTAAACTTTACATCGACCACTTGTCGGACCTACGAACTGAAAGGAATGAACAACATGAATTTTAAAATTAGTGCCGCAGATGTTTTATTTTGTTTTTGTAGTGAATGATCTGGGTATTATTATTACTTTCATTAGCAACAAATATACCACAAATAAATAAACACACACACACACACACACACATTCATTTTTTGAGATTCTTTTTTAGTGGGTGCTAGCTAATTTCTAAAACTACTTTACATATCTATTTCCCTTTTCCAAGGTCCCCTTCATGCCCTTTTCTCTGGTTCTCTTCCGCTTGCTTCACTGAAACACTTTCTTAATAAATTAAACTTAATATAACTTTAGGTTATTTACATTTACAGCACAATTTTTTCAGTTACCACAATTTTCACCTCACATTCACTTACTCATATTGTCTTACGTCGTTCTCTCTTTGCTTTTTATACTTTAAATTATCCCCTTCCAGTGGCTTTATTTATTCTTATACACATACCCTATAGATCATAAAATACATACTCACTACATAATAGATAATTCTTAATAGCTAAATATGTTGCTATTTGTTACTTTCCTTATCTAACCGATAAGGCAGTATCAGACATTTTCCTATCGCTCGCTGTTCTTATCAGCATGCGTCAGATGGAAATCGTTTACGTAACCAGTCTGCAGACCTTCACAGCTGTGCGCTTGTTTACCCAAGTTATCGCTTTATTCGTTTTTGCATGTGTATAGGCTTCTACTGTTTACCACTATTTTTGTGTTTACGCTTAAGCAATTTATATTTTCTTTTTGACGTTAGGTCAGCTATCAGGTTCCCGTTTCATTTCATTTATTTACTTCTTTTCATTCCAGATATAATTTTATGTCTTTAACATCATACCTCCCTCTCACTTTATTTGTTATTACGTTAGCCACCTCATAGGTCTTACGCCCTAGTCGTTTTATTACTCTAAAAGGTCCTTCATAAATTAATAATAAATTTTCTGTTTTGTTCCTTTGCACATTGGATCGGTTATGCCTTGTTATCAATAATAAGTCATTGACTTGGAAGTTAGCCTCCTTACAAGCTCGATTCATTCTAGCCGCTCTGTTATCTCCCTTTGTCCTAATTCGCTGAAATACTTTCTGAAGCATCTCCCTTCTAGTCTCCATAACCGCATTCCTACAATCCTCAGGAATATATCCTTCCCATACATAGTTTGTTCCCACTCCCCAGTGAACCATTGCCGGCGTGTAGCCTGTGGTTTCGTGTGGCATTTGGTTATGATTGTTTTCTATGTACCGCAAGTATTTTTGCCATGAGGATTGTGCATTACTACAGTACGTCCGTAAAATCCTTTCCAAATCTCGATTTATACGCTCGGCTAAATTTACCTGGGGATGACGAACAGGGATAAGAATGTGTCGAACCCCTACAGCCTCGATTCATTCTTTCCACTGTTTAGAGGTAAATGCCGCGCCGAAATCGGTAAGGATTTTAATCGGTTTTCCTACTGTATTAAAATACTCAGTCAAGCTATCAACAGAGGTTTTAGAGTTCGGGCTTTTCACAGCGTATAATTTTAGGAAATTTGAGAACACGTCGAGGATCACTAGTACGTGTCTCGCCCCTCCTATGCTCCTAGGTAGAGGCCATAAGAAGTCTGCGGCAACTATTTCTCCTGGTTCTTGTGTTAGGATTGGTTTTGTTAGAACTTGAGAATATTTGTTGGTATGCTTTGCATATTGGCATATCTTGCATCTCCTTATCACTTCCATAACCTTTTGGTACATATTTCTTATATAGAAGCTCAGGCCTAGCATTTTTGCCAAATTATTCCGTCCAACGTGTAAGTACACTTGATGTACTTCATTTATGAGTGGTTCTATGTTCCCTTCTGGAATCACTATCTTATTTTTCCCCTCACTCTTAAGCACAAATATCCATCTATTATCTCATATCTAGGGTACCTCTGCATATTTTGTATTATATAATTCAAATTTATCTGTTCCCTTTGTCCATTTTTTAATGCTTGAATTATTTGTCTTAGGGGGTTTTCGCTTTTTATTTCGTTTAACCTGATAACTGCCTGTTCATTTCTTAGTTTCCCGATCCCTTCCTTCGTATTATACATACGACTGAACGTGTAGCAAGGCACGTTCTCTTTGCCGGGGCAGTGTATAACGGAGGGTTGGTATTCTTGGACCGCTAGTGTCCATCTCGTTATCCTGGAGGTGGTGAAGTTACAGGTGTTGTACAGGAATTGTAAAGCTTTGTTGTCCGTTATGATGACCAACGGCCGGAACGTTTTTAGGCCATGCACAACAGCTAACAATTCCTTCTCACAAACGCTATAGGCCAACTCAGCCTTCTTCAACGTCTTACTAACGAATCCAATAACCCTCAACTCGCCGTTGTCGTCTTTCTGGTATAGCTGACTTGCTATCGCAGTGTGGCTTGCATCAGTTTGTAGATACACTTCCTGTCCTACCCTTGGGTGTGTAATTGTCACGGCTTCGAGAAATAACCCTTTGACACGATCAAAGGCCGCTTGCATGTCTGAGTCCCAAATCCAGGGTTGTTGCTTGCGCAGGAGTTTCAAAAGAGGTAAAGTTTCCTGTGAATACTTGCTCGTGAAGCGAGCATAATAATTCACGAATCCTAGGAAAGACTGTAGCTGCTTTTTATTCATAGGTACGGGGAAGTCATGTATTGTCTGTAGCTTTTCTGGGTCTATTCGTACCCCTTCTTGAGTAAATATGTATCCTAGGAATTTCACCTCCTCCTGGCAGAAAAACGTTTTCTTGGGATTTATCGTCAAGTTCCCTTCCCTGAATTTGGTGAAGATTGTTCGTAAATGTTCGAGGTGTTCTTCGAACGTCTCAGACAAGGATAACAAGTCATCAACGTATGCTAGTATATTTTCCTCCAGCTCCTGTCCTGGAGTTAAAACCACCGTCCTAACCAATGCCGCTAGGTAGTTTTGGAGTCCGAAAGGCACTACTTTGAAGTTATACACTTTGTTGTTAAAGAGGAACCCCGTATACTTCTTGGAGTTATGTGTCAGAGGTATCTGCCAAAAGCTAGACGTGAGGTCTATCTTGGAAATGTACCTCTTACATCTTCCCTTCCTCAGTATATCGTCAATAGCAGGTGCACTTTCGTAGTCCGGTACTGTGATGTCATTTAGTCTCCTAGCATCTAGGCATAGTCTGATAGATTTGTCTGGATTGAGGACCATTACCATCGGGTTGATGTATGGTGTTCTTGACCTCTCGATGATGTCGTTGCCTAGCATAACGTCGATTTCCTGTTGGACCTGTTTCCTAAAGTTTATCGGGATCGGATAACTTCTCTTCACGAATGGTTTGTTTTCGTATATTTTTAATTTATGCTTATATTTATTCGACCTCCCTGGAGTCTCGCTGAATACATCTTGGTATTCGTCCATTAATCCTTTCAATTTTTTTCTCCTGAGCCTTTGTCAGGATTGTCCCCTCTTCTTCTTTTGCTGTAAAATATTTAACTTATTTATTTTGTATCTGCGAAGTGGTTTCAGCTGCGTGACTTCTTCATCCTTTTTATGTTTCTTTCGCTTCACCCTGCTCTTCCAATTCACCACTCCTAGTCTCTTTCTCATCCTATATCGTGGTCTCCTAATCCTTGACTTATCCTTGTGCTTTCTCTCTCCTCCTATCTCCTTCCTGTTGCGCTTAGTAGTAGTCTCCTCAGGCTCGCTTGCATTTCTGTTTCGTTCTGGGATTTCCGCATGGTCGTAGGAACATTTCGGGCTACTTTGCTTTGCAGCCTCCTGCTGCTTTTCCTTTTCACTTTTATACTTTCTCTCTTTTTCCTCCCATTTGTCCTCTACTCCTAGTTTGCCGTTCCTCGACTTTCTTGGGCTCTGCCTTTCCTTCCGCCCTTATTCCCTTCGTTGGACCTCCCTTGCTTATCCTCTCCAGCACGTTCCCGTTCGCTTCGCCTTCGGATTTTACTTCTTTGCTTGGAGTTTCTACTCCGTCCTTCCTCTCTACTGTCTCTGTTTCCTTTGCCTTTTGGCTATCTGTTTCTCCCTTTTTAACCTCTTTACTACATACTTGTTTTATTTCTTCCTCTTGGGACTCCATACTCAAGCTCTCTCTAGCCAGCTCTGCTTCGATCTTACTCACAGATTGAGATCCATGTCCCAATCCCCCCTCGAGACTCAGCTCCTCCGGATTCTCGATAGGGGTAACGATGTCAGCATGGTGTTCGGCTGGCGCCAGCACAAGCCCCTCTTCTTCGCTTGTGCCAATCCATCCCACCTTTCCTATCTTTTCACATGGATGCCCTTGTACTATTCTTTCATCACCTTCCGGCATCTCAGACATAGCACTCGATCTGTTTGGATGGTCTTGTTTTGGTCTTATGAAGTCGAGACTTGCGATCTCTCCTTCGACCTCAAAAGTCATGAAGTGTCTCTCCATGTTGATAAGGGCTTTTAGTCGATGTAACAGATTGCAACCCATGACGATTTCCGCCCGTAAGCGTTCCACCACCATGTAGCTCCTCTCTATTACATGTCCTCCTAAACTCAGAGGAATAAAGGCCTGCTTACAGACTCTTATCTGGGGTGTCTTCACCGCCGTAACTTTGCCTGTATTGCTTACCGGCAATTCCAAGAATTCTTTCCTTTGGCGCTTCAGTTCGTTATACAGGTTTCCCTGTATAACGGATACGTGCACGCCGGTGTCGATCTCAACACGCACTACCTGTTGCCAGATAGCGCCTATGAGTGCAGGGTATTCCTCAGAATTCTTTGATCGCCGGGTCAACAAACCGTCCTCCTCGCGCAAGTCGTCTCGTATCTACATATCGAGACCTCCTAACTTTCTTTCTAGCTCCTTACAGGGCTGTAGATCTGTGGCTCCTATTTGTTCTGGCTTTCTATTTCCTTCTACACTTTGCTTGATTTGAGTTTCCTTGGGATTACTTGCTTTTCCGTTTCCTTCCCGGATCTTGGCTAGGTCACTGGAACACGCAAGCTTGGCTAGCTCCTTTTTTTCTCTCTATCCTCCTTTCTTTCTCTACTGTTACTGGGTAGCTGTTCTACAGCGTCTTTGGGCTCTGCTCCACCTACCGCCCATGTTCCTTTCTGTTTCCTTTTGCCTCTTCCTTCCAGCCCGTTCTTGCTCGCTTCCCCCTCAGATCTTACTCCCTTTTTCACATCTATTTTCTCTGCTAGTCCCTTATTCTCCTTTATACTACCTATATCTTTTTCTATTTCTATTTCTATCTTCCGTGTCTCGGTTCCTCTTCCTTGCCTCTGTCTATGCCTGTTCCTTTCCTTTTATTGAACACGAGACCCACCAGCTTTGTTTTTTGGGCTCCGTGTTTGATTTCCTGGTGCCACGTTCTGTCTTGGAGGTGGCCTGGACTCTTTTTCTGTCCTGGGGTTTCCATTGGTAGTGTACCTTGGGTGAGGAGGCCTCATATTTGGAGGTGGCCTCTGCTGGTACCTTGGCGGCACCTCTCTCCCATTTATACCCCTGTTCCCGTTGTCCGTCTCCACGCCGTTTAGGAAATCAATGGCACTGGCCACTGACTCCCTATGAACACCGAGGCTGGAATTCCGGACCTCCCTTCCAAAATGCATCATTACCTTATTTACCAGGTAACGTTCCGGTATTGGCGGGTCCAAATTTCTGGCTTTGTTCACCATCACAACAAAGTATTTTCACTTGCTGTATGGCCCCATCTCATAATATTTTTCGGTGTCTAGCTGCCTCCTTATCTTCTCCTGTCCAGCAAAACCCTGTCTGACAATTATCTTCAGCTTCGTGTCGTCCTCCATCATTGGATCGACTTCCTCGAAGAGCCCTTCCATTTCTTTCATGAAGGCCACGGGATCCTCGTTGTCCTTCCCGTGGTATTCTACTTTTTACGTACCCGTCATCTCCTAGTAGTCTCACGCTCTATACCTTATCCAGCTGACACTGGCACCTTGTGACACTGCGCTTCGGATCTTGTCATTGACCTTCTTTACGCTGGATTCTTATTTCTTTATGCCTGTCTCCAGGTTTCCTATTTTCTTATCCCGTTCCAGCTGTCCTTCCTCCTCCTTCTCTATTCTCACTTCCAATTGGTCGACCTTATTTTCGTATAAGTTATCCTTATTTTCCTATGGTTGTTGTTTGTTTTTCTTTCTACTTTTACTTTTATCCTACTTTTTCTACCCATCATTTCTACCTATTTACTATTTCTATACTTTTTCTTTAAATTCCTTTTATTTATAAACAAGTATCGCTGGATGAAGTCCGTGTGTTTCTTGTGTGCGTGTCCGTCAGAGTGTTTCCTTCTCTTTTCTTACTACTATTTACCCCTATTTTATTTTCTTAACCCTTTTTTAATCTATTTCTCCTACTGAATCATTTAACCCCTATTTTTCTTTTCTAACCTATTTTTATTTGATTTATCAGTGTTTCAAACTAAAACCGCTATCTAACTCTTTCTTTAACTCTTTATTATTTATTTCTTACACTTCCTATGTCGAATTTCGCCATGCCTTTTTGTTACTTTTTAGAGACCGAAGTTGTTTTTACGGGAAAGTCCTTAACTTTACCCGTCGGAATCACCGGATGGGCGCCATCTTACTTACTGCAACGGGCAAGTCCACCGCGTCTGCTCACTTATCCAGCCGTCAACCCTTTCGTTGACCAACTTTTCAGCGCAGACCCAGCACTCGCATCCGCTGCAGAGCAAGAATTTTGGAACGAGCCGCTCTTAGCCGTAGCTATGAACGCTGTGCAGTGCTCGTCAAAATCTGCCAGAGAACAAGTCACTGGACTTAAAAACAAAAAACCCAACTTGCTGAGTATTTACCCTTTTAGGGTGTGTCATCCAGGGGAAGGAGTTCTTTTGAAAAACATCTAAGCGGCGAAATGACCATATCGATTGTAGGAGAGTGTAAGAAACTTGTTTAAATGAATATTCTGTTTGTTTGCAAGTTAGTTAAAAAAATCTTTATTTTTTATTTTATGAAATTTATTGATTTTAATATGCATAGCACAGTATGCATTTCCTTAACCTTGAATTACATTTATCTGGTATTTTGTTTGCTTTTAGAAAACAATATTTATTCATTTTATCTGACATTTTACCATTTAACTAAAATTTTACAACTTTTGTTTACTTCCTATCAGAATATAATAAAGCGTAAAACCTTACCCAATTATCTTATCAACACGGTTTGTATAACTTTATCCTTTTCAGTCAAAAATTTTGGTTGTCACCTTCAATTTAAACATCTCTTTTCCTTAAGGGAATATTCAAAACGTCAGACTACTTGATCTATTTTTTATCTAAATATCCCTGGTTTTGAAAAATTAAGTTTATAATATTCCTTAATGCTTACTAAGATTTTTATTTAAAATTTATTTGCTAATTTCTACAAGTTTCCGATCTAAACCCTTTTACTTCTGGCAAAGTTTTACTCTTTAGTACATTCCGAAAGCTCCCTAACCTTTACCTTACCATCAACTAGTTGAAATGACGACAAAACCACTTATTTATGATAACATCGTATAGAACCATTTAGCATTAAAATTTTTCCCTTATCCCTTCAAATTTAATTGACCTTTAACTTTTTTAAATTCTACTTCTTTTATCTCCCATTTATATGTAGAAGTGAATTTACTTTACTGAGCAATTTCAAAACATTGTCAAAAATTAGATTATATACAAAAAGAAAAATTTATCATAACACATACTGAAAAAGAAATTATATTTATAACAATATAGATACATCTACTAAAAGATTTCAAAATATTTACTGAATAAAAAATCATATTAAATAAAAAGTGTCAAAAAATTTACTGAATGTTTTAATTTAAGCATTTACTGAAACATATTTAATGATTTTCTGAAATTTATTAAACACATTTTCTAAAAGATAATACAACCCTTTCTGAATGTAATTTATTTTTCCCAAAACTTAAGTAACATTTACTGAATGTTTTCTAAACATCCTCTGAAAATTATTAAACACATTTAAATGAAAATACTTAACCCTCTTATTGAAAAATATTTAACCTTTTCTACAAGAAAGTCTTATATACTAACAAATTCTCAAAACATTTATTGAATGGACATTTATACATCTACTGAAATCATAAAATTTGAATTAAAAACACTTGCAAAATTTTCTTATTTAATCTTCCTAATCACTAACAACAAAATGAAATCTTATTCTACACATAAATCATTAAGAAATCTAAATGAAACTTATAATTACCCTGAAAACAAATTATCTTAGGTTATTAGCTAGACCCACTGAACATTTCAAGATCCCTCTTTTTGATGTTTGTTTATCTATTCATATTTTCATAATTTACAAATTTATCCTTATATAAAAACTCATTCAAAACTTCTCTTGTTATCCCTAAACCCTTTTCTTCTTTTATTTATTTACCATATTTTAATTTAATATTTATCACTTATACCCCTTTATATTTACCCAAAACTTTATTTTAATTAATTTTCTTGAATATATATATATATATATATATATATATATATATATATATATATATATATATATATATATATAATGTAACACCTTTTTAAATAAAAACAACAATTTAGTTTAACTTACTAGAATAAATGATTTAACTCTCTTTAACAAACACATTTATCTTAATTAACTTTACTAATATAACCCTTTTTTATCAAAAGAACAATTTATCTTAATTAATTTGCAATCCTACAGTTATGATTTTTACACGCAATGCATGACCTTCAAATCAGCTGTAGCAAACAAGCTATCTATGCGTCAGCCATCTTGTATGTTTACATTTGCCATCTCTTATTTAAGTTTGAAAAATTTATATTTTACTTTATTTTCTCCCCATCCTACGAATTTTGGCTCCTTAAATAATTTAAACATATTTATTTGAGTTGCTTACAACAAACTCTTAACCATTTATAAATTCCTAACCTCAAACTTTCGTTTCCCTTATTCCCCATGAAATACAACTTATTCTCTACTCATGAGGCTTATGCCATTTTGTAAACTTTTCCCCTACCCTCAAACAAAGCCACCTGTAGTTACTGCTCAATTTCAAAGTTTGTTAGTTACGTTTTTAAATTTAATTTAATCTGCTTTACAATTTCCCATTTTAAAATTTGTCAAATTAAAATTTCTTATTTGCAAAAAGAAAACCTGGAAAGATCTAACCTTGGAATTTCCCTAGGACCTTTGCTTGGCCGTTCTCTCTCTCCGTTGGTTGCGCTGTTCTGCTAACACATCGGGGTGGGGGGGGGTCCTTCTTCTTCCTTGCTATTCTAGATGAATTGGCCGCCATATTTGAAATCCACCTTCCCTTTGTGAAACGTATCATATCTCGTTCAAAGATTCCATGCTTCTCTCTCTGCGACTGGTTCCGTTTTCCTTGTTTTTACATATTTTAAACTTCTTTAATTTTTAAATTTAGTCTGATAACATTATTGAATTAAATTTTTTTTTGTAAAACACTGTTCTATGATGGGATTTTTTCACATTTCTGTTTTTTAAATTATCATACGGTTAACCCTGACATTGCCCCTTCACTCACGAATGTTACTTTCTTTGAAATTTTGCCTATTGAAACACTGTTCACTTCTCCTTACCTTCACGTAGTAAGGTTGATTTTAATTTAAAGTTTGAAACACACAAAAACCTCCTTAAGACGCTGCACATTCCGCTCTTACTTTGGGAGACCTCTTTTGGCTTGATTTACGCCGAAAAGGCTCCATTTTAAAACACTACGTCACTTCATCACAGCGAATTACTACTTACTTAGCCGTTTATTGTTCTTGAACGGCAAACGACACTACAACAAAGTTCCATTGTCTTTTGCCGGAGCTAACTTCGCGACCCGTACTCTTTGGTGTCTTTTGCTAAGCTGGCGTCATGACTCCTAGTTTGTTCTCTCTCCCGTGGGAATTCCCAAACTCCCTTTAAACTCGTTTTATTTT